>OZ024909.1:25664243-26264243 GCA_964017125.1 Flabesymbios commensalis | reverse complement strand
GAGGCAGATACGACCCTTTAGTTTAATACTGAGGTGATGATATCTCGTGTGAATCCCTTGTGCTCGCGTGTGCTCATCATGGCCTATTCTACCAATGAACTAACCCCAAGGTCGTATTCAAAATAACGGATTTTTATTTCTGAATACCACAAAAATCGACTCGGAGCAACCACCGAAAAATGAAAATCATACATGACAAATTCGTCAAGCTCAACACCAACAATATACGTTGGACAATGCACTCAAACATTACAAATTATAAATCAGGGAAAGTTTAGAAATAATTTCAAATCACAGGAAATTCGACATGAAAAAAAATATTGAACTTTAAAAATCGCGAAATTAAACGTACGGTATAGAGCAAATGAGTTTGATGTTATAGTCAGTAGATAATTTAGCATCCTCCATTTCGCATGAGAAAGAGATCGGCGAGCGCCTGTAGCAGCTGTTTGATGTCTTATGGAGCGTCCGCCTGCAAGCAAGAGATTGCAAGCAATGCCAGAGCATGCCTCCATTGAACTTCTTCGCCGAGGAGAAGGTAGTCATAAATAGCACAACAAATTGTACATGTCTTAGACCTCTTGATTATCTATATATATGGTTATCTATGGTTATCTCTAAAATATGTGTTTAATACATGTATTGCAAACTATAGTCAGATTCACAATAAATTCATCAACCAGGGTGAATGAATTTTGCGGATTCCTCAGTCAATTCTCAACCAATTTTCATGAAGTTTTACACACTCTATTTTCCATTCATGTCGCGACTACCCTGAAAGTTTCGCGAAGTTTTGATAAGTATGTTAGAAATTAGACCATTTGACATGTAATCAAATTCTCAGACGAAGCTAATGGGTTTATAGAGAGTAATTTTACTTATTTATTTACTAAATGTTAAATATTTTTTACTGAAATGTTTAGGGTAGTCGCCCCATCAATAGAAAATTGTGCTTGTAAAATTTCATGAAAATCGGTTCAGAATTGACTAAATTGGCAAAAATCATTCACCACGGTTAATATTTGAATCCAACTAAAGTTTTTTTTGAAATATACACAGCTCAGTTCTGGCTACGACGTATAAATCAAAAGAATATAGGTGAGAATTTCCGAAAGAATTATTGATGGCATAGATTCTGTTTTTTATTCGTTAGATTTGAAACTTTGATTCGAATTGATTCTTTACTGTAAAATAATTCGCAAAAGTGACATATTTTTGTCTGCGTATATACGTCACAAGCAAGTAAAAGGTTAACCTTTACAGGGCTCAAATATTTTTGTATAAACCATGGAGACCAAAGTTGTCTTATTCAATTTGAAATCATCATAAAATAGCTTAGTTAGCTCTTTTTGCTTTTTTTTAATACCTATGTTATGGGTCTACGGCCATTATACATTTCAAATTTTTTCACTTATTCACACTGAAAAGCAACAAAAGCCGAGTTCACACATATCACACTGTCTATACAGGATGGTAAAAAAGCTAGAGAAGCCCCACTATAATGTATCTGATGGCTGGTGTCAGGCCATGTTACACCTCCCTCTCTGATCTTGTCTTCTCTACTGCTCCATTTTCGCGCCCACCCGCAAAACTACGGCCATGGTACTCACCTCCTGCCAAAGTGCATATTCCAGTTATATAACAAAAAACGTCAGCACAGCATTCTACCAAGGCTAGACCAAAATTTACGTACAGTATTGTCCCGGTGCTTGGATGGGATTAGAAAACGCAGCTAGAAAAAATCTAATCAAATAATAATTTCTAGAGGGTTTATTTGAGGCTCGACGAAGGTGAAAAGCGCTGTTTTTGCCAAACGTTTCTTTCATTCTGTACTAGACAAGTCTGAACATATTTGTGTTAGGCTGGCGCTGGGCAAACACAAAAATTGACCAGAAAACACGAGACGGTGACTCGAAGTTCTAAAAAAATAGATAGTGTGCATTATTATAACGTCAGTAGTAAATTCTGCGATATAGCTCGGGAATAGTACATATGATTGCGCTCATAATGGTTAACCTAAAGTAGGCCAAAGTACTGACAAGGTACGGCTAAGGCTTCCCTGATGATCAATTAATATACATTACACTACAATCTACCAATACTGCTCTGCAAAGACAAAAGGCAGTATCTGCTTACTTGTAAAGTAAGCAGATACTGTCCTTTGCCTTTACACGGCAGAATACATCTTTTCTGCGACCTGAAAAACAAGGCAGTTAATTTATGCTAGGGAAAGGAAAACTTTACGTATGGACTAAACGATTGAAAAGTGCACTATATTAAACTATGTTTTTAGCCTAAGACTCAACATAGCACACTATAGACCACTATGTTGGTTTTCATCGTTATATATTCTGCACTGGCAGGACTCGACTGACCTTACGTATTTTCTGGCACGAATATTAATATGATAACACCAGTCCCGAGCCAGATAGTTTTGGTCAGATTCTGGGTATACCTTGGTGTTAAATGATCGTATCTTTCACTTTGTAAGGTGGCAGATATGATCCTTCACCCCTAAAGCGCTTAAATAAGTTTTATATAAACTAAGAAACAAAGTTGTTTTTTTGGTAAATTTGAAATCTTTATGAATCGTCGCCTCGGAGCTAAAGGATCCTATCTGCCACTCTGACGAGTGTCAGATAGGATCCTTTAGCTCCGAGGCGACGAAATGTTTTAGTTAGTTAGCTATTTCCGCATCACTTTTGAAAGCCTATGTTATGGGTCTACGGCTATTATTTCAGTGCGGGGATCGACTTTAGACGTCAGTCTCTGACGTCAGATTCTGGGGTTAAATATCAAGGGGGCATATATGTGATGGTGTTCGAGGCCGGGGTTACCAGTGCCGGATAATGCCGACTTGATCTCTGCTGGACCAATCCAGTGCCAGAAAGCACACACTTGACCTGGCCACTTTCTGATGAATGCGAAAATTGTAATGGGAGCAACACATGGAATGGTGGTGTCCATAAAATGTTGGCGGCCCACTGTTGGGCCAGCCTCGTTTGCGATGGACCAGAATTGAGACGACACAGGGTCAATGTGAAACACGTACGATTGGCAGCTATTTTGAAGCTTTCCACATTATAGTTTACAGATGGATACGCATCAAATCTAATAACGATGTTTGAAAAAAATGGCGCCTTTAAAATATTCTTAATTTTTTTATCGATGAGCTCTAATAATAACAATGGTCGCCCTGGCCTAATTTTTGCACGAATTGCGCCCAGGTTTATCCGAGTTATCAGTGAAATACACGTGTGGCATACATTTCAGAGTGATATTGTCAAAATTTCCCAGTGTTTCAGTATTAACTAAAAGAATTGTGCGAATCGAAAAAATCAAAATGATAGAGGTAATAAAAAAGTCAAATGTGAAATCAATCAAGGTATTGTCATGGTTAACCGGTATAAGAAATTTGATAATAGATATATATTTAGCTTAGATGTGACTTATGCCCCATTAAATTAAACAGTATAATATATATACAGCAGGGTTAGTTCTGCAAAATCACATGAACATTGCCATGTAAACTTAAAAATCAAACTTGCTGCTAACATGATTATTATACTTAAACAAGAGAGGGTACTTGATACTTGATTCTACTTCTACATCAACGCGAAACAAGTTGTGACAGACGGATGGACGACTGAACGGACTGACGCGCCTCGTGGCGAGAATATGCTTTTAGCCAAATTTTTGCTTAGGCCTAAAAAACACAATATGCTAAAATAAGACGCAATGGTTCAGGTAAGAGCGCACTCCTAACTTTACATGTTATGGCTGTAATTTGAAGCGGCAGTTGCTGTTCTGGCAAAAATGAGGCACTTATATATATGTTACAACGGCATCAACAAGCTAGCAAATACGCGAGACATTAAACCAATGTTGGTTTGATGTTGGTCCAGCGTCGCAGACGCTGGCACAACATCAAACCAACATTAGATCAATGTCTCGTGCTTGCTTGGCAACCACACGGGTTCTGTTAGTTGGCCGTCTGGCTAACTGAAAGAACTCTTGCCATCAACGACTTTGCCGCTTGGCTGACAGGCAGGCTGGCTGGCAGGAAGTCCCAGCATATACGACTCGCTAGAAACATCGGACACGAGTGTGGGCTGGCCTCATTTCACGGACTACTCCCGGGCGTTAGACAGGGGTCTGCCGGCGTGATCGCCCCAGCCCTGGACCAAAACCACAATCTGATGCTCTACCAGCATCAGATCAAGTGTATAAGGAATAACAGCAATCCCATGGACAACAAACCCCCCACAACGTGAGTATAGCTGACTGCTGGTTTGGTTTCCGTATAGTAAGTAGCAAGAGTAATTAGGATGCTCCCCGTCTGAAATGGAAATGCTGGACAAATTTTGAACTAGTTTACCCGGCAAACACGAGACGCTGAAGCAGTGATGGTTTGATGTTGGGCCAGCGTTACAGAGGGTGGGCCACCATTAAATAAGCCATCATTGGTTTAATGTCTCGTGTTTGCTGGGTTTCAGCGTTGACCGAACGTTTCAGTTACAAATTGATGAATGGCATCTTAACTATATAGTCAAGAATTGTTAAATGCATCATATTCCACTGCACAATGGCAAAATCAATTTAGAATATTAAGCAAGGATGCTTTGAAGTCTATATGATAATTGATATCTCGTAGATTTTACCACCACCAATTTTATTTACAATACAAGACCAGCTAGATGTTCTCGCCCAGTTTCGCAACTTTCTAAACATACCCTGAATTTTCAGCTGTTTCTACAATCATTTCCTATTGCAGTGGGTTTTGCGTTCTTAAAATCTAAAATATAACATGTATGTTGTCTACTCCGAGCTACCCAGCAAACACGAGAAATCGACCCAATGCTGGATCAATGTTGGTCCAGCATTGGGTCGATGTCTTGTGTTTGCTGGGAAGGTCCTAGCTGCCACTCTATTGGTTGGCAGATAGGACCCTTTAGATTCCAGAACGATATATATGTATTTTTCCGCTTGTCCAAATTCAAGTGTTAATCTGACAGAATTTCCCCGTGGAAATCACAGCAGTGCGACTAAATGACAGGGTTACTCCAAAGATGGGCCAGCCTCGTAAGCGTTGGTCACACTTTGAAACACTGCCTGACAGCTCTAGGCAGCTGGCGTGGTGATGAATCTTTCATGAAGTCTCTCTCGTTCACGCTCGTCCGCGCCCGCGTTAAACACTGTTAAACATCCCGGCAAACACGATAATGTTGAGCAAATGTTGTTTTAATGTTGTGCCAGCGTCGCACGCTGGCACAACATTGAAACAACATCGGCTCAATGTCACGTGTTTTCTGGGTCGCCACTATTTAGATACACCAGACTATACTAAGGTTTCGAAAATACATTTCCCTTGGGATGAAAGGTTCGTATATGCCAGAGGAAGTTATGTGTCACTTTATAACTAGGGAGCAGTGTCCGGAAAATGTGAGTTGGGAGGTGAAGCCAAACTAGACATGTATTGTAACCAATGTTTGTTCTATGTTGGATCGACGTTTTATACTTTGGCACTGCATATAATCGCACAGTTCCAAACTGTTCCTATGCCATGTGTGTGCAGTATTTCATATATGGTACTAGGCCCTATAATAACCTTTGATAACCCTTGATAATGTGGAGCATAGTGCAGACATTCAATTTGATAATTTTAAGTACTTTAATTTGAATTAAAATGTGGCAGAAATGCACTAAAACCAGCAGCCAAATAGCTTAGAAGGAACGACACTTTTCTCCTTTACTCGCTAGTGATAGTCCTTTTATTTTCTTAACATCACCGAGTATTTTGGAGACGAAACTACGCCCACTAAGAGAGCGTCGGCCCCGACACATCGGTTAGAAATTGATCGTTATGTGCTCCCTATTATCGTTAACACTCTGGTACCAATGTCGGTCATTGCCGTGACTTTGTAGTAATTTCGTATCTCAAAACAAAACGCATTTCAGAGAAATCAGGATTACCATTTTGGTAACAATAATATGCTCTCAACCTTGGCTTGCTTGAACGAGAATGTCTATATTTTCCAACCTTCTGATCGTTACCGTCGTTTTAATCAGTATGAAGAATATAGGAATTGACACATAAATACAAATAGGTCATGTAGGCTAAGTGTTGAAAAATAAACAAGTTATTTTAAATTTTTCCACAACATGAAAGCTAGCGTTTTAAATTGCAAAGCTACGTATTCAATACAGATCAATCCTTGAAGCCAAAAATTGAATAATTTAAATTTTCAGCCACTTGAAGTTGTGTCTCACTGCCGCGACCTACAGCGTCGAGTGGCTGAGAATTATCCATATTTGTTGAATTTCAGACCAAATATTCTCAAATCTTGATGCTTAACCCTTTAACTGCCAAATTATTCAACTGGAATTTTCCCTCACTTGAAGTTGTGTCACGCTGACGCGATCCACAACTTTAAGTGAGTGAAAATTATTCAGATTTAACAAACCGGAGGTCAACTGTTTTCAAATATTGCTGAATGATTGATGTCATATTTTATCTTTGCCATGTGTAAAAGGTGGTACTTCATGTGCTAATAAAAAATGAACACCCGAATATATGCGACACCGGCGGTTAAAGGGTTAAACACGCATTTCTTTCCCAATAACTGTGATTTAAACGGCTACAATAAAATAAATGACTATAGTCGGTCTTTGCGGTGCAAGGGTTAAATGCCGACTCACGTGTCTGCTAAATTGACACTTATTATATTCCATGCATTTGAACTTGGTATTGCTAACGCAATGTCCAGCTGACGTCTCACAAAAAGAATTATTTGAATAACCGAGCGATTACCACGATTTCAGGGAACATAATTTGTTGTAAACCCATCTACAGACCTGGCACGACAAGGGTTGATGGTCATCTAGGACCAGCGGAGGGCGCTGACCAAGCGCTATTCCTCCGGTGGACAATGCAGAATTAAGTATTATTGCTCATTGCCTGCACGGATACAGTCCCGTAGGCGCGTCGAGAAGCTCTGGGGGACAACTCTGCTCTGCAAAGCCAAAAGGCAGTAACTGCTTACTTTTCAAGTAAGCAGTCACTGCCTTTTGGCTTTGCACGGCAGGACTAGAGAGTCAGATACCTATCTACGGAGGCGTTTTAGTTTACAATATTAACCAGATTAGATCTATACTAACCATTTGAGCGCCAATCACGATTATAATATTATTGAAACGTTTTTTTCTATTACTTAACACATCAAAACAGCATCTATAGGAGGATAGAATGTATCTCCGACCAGAAATATCTTCTGTAAAACTTTTGTAAAAAGAGTTTGGTGAATCTGAATAATTTTGACCCTTATGACACGCTGAACTATTATTGTATAAACTATAGAGACCAAAGGGTTTTTCAATTTGAAATCGTGATAAATGTCCTGGTTAGCTCTTTCCGCTTCATTTTATTATCTATCTATGTCAGGGGTCTACGGCCATTTTTTTTTTTTTTTGAATTTTCACAGTGCGGGGACCGTCTTTATACGTCAGAATGGAGACGTCAGATCGACGTATAAAGACGGTCCCCGCGCTGAAAGGGATAACCCACTTAAAGTTGTGGATCGCGTCAGCGAGATACAATTTCGGAGCGTGTGACAATTTTAATTAAATACTTAAGCGGCTAAAAGGTTAAACATCGCACGGTATGACCTGTTTCCCGGGAAGAATTTCCAGCAAACACGAGACTTTGACCCAATATCACTTAACCCTTTAACCGCCGGTGTCGCATATACTAGGGTATTCATTTTTTATTGGCACATAAAGTACCCCATTTTAAACATGTTAAAGATAACATGTGACATCAATCAGCAAGATTTGAAAAGAGTTGACCTCCATTTTGTCAAATCTGAATAATTTTCACTCACTTGGAGTTGTGGATCGCGTTAGCGAGACACAACTTCGAGTGGGTGAAAATTCAGATTGAATAATTTGGCGGTGAAAGGGTTAATGCTGGGCCAACGTCGCAGATGGTGTGCCAGAATTACTAAACGACTATTCCGTCAGCGTCTCGTGTTTGATGGCATCAAGTATCTCCTAAAATATATCTCCATATATCAGCTTTCCGTTGAGCACAGGCTAAAAAAGATATATCAGTGATCTTCTCGTTCTCAGAATATCCCATTAGATTAGCTATCTTTTGCGTCCCATCACTCTCCGCATACCGTTAAAATTCGACACCTTAAAAAGTATAGATACAGCCTGTCAATTATTGTTAATAATATCTGCTCCCTCCTAAAATATCTCCTTTCAGTACATCCCTCGTGAAATATCACACTAGTATATCGCCTACCTAAACTATCTCATTATATTAACCCTTGTGCTGCTAAATACGTCTTAAGCAAATCTGAGACTAAATAAAATACCACTAATATGTGTAACATGTCTTATTGTAGATGCGGAGTTAGTGAAATATTCTAATTTGGGAGATGTCTATATTTCATCAATTAAAAATATCATTTTTCATTCCTTTGAAGCTGGAAATTGCGTTAGCAATTCAAGCTTCAAATGAATGAAAAATACTCGCAAACAATTCAGCAGTAGGCCTACAAGGGGTTAACTCTCTCCTTAAATATCTTCTCAATATAAATTACAGCCTAAATTACAGTCATCTATCACTTTTTTTTATTTCAGAGGTGATTGAGTAAACACTACACCACCTCTCTCCTATATCACATCTATCGTAAAATATCACCCGAGCATACTATTCATCAATAGTATAAACTGTTAAAAATCATAACTTCAAAAAACAAATTTTGTTATCATTCGTAAAGTTCACAAGCTCTGACGGAGCATTAACTGTATTTTACAGATGAGCATGGTAAAGATCATAATATACAGTTTTTTGTATGAGAGAAGAAATAATTGAAACATAGGAGGGTCAAATTTATATATTTTTATAGAAAATATAGCAGGCATAGGAGATCTGGGACTCCTGACAATATACAGTTTTTCCATTGAATACGTTTCGGGCTTTGTGGTTAGAATTTGTCTCAGTACAGACTAGAAAGGTTGTATTCAAATGTATTCAAATGAAACAGAAAGAGCCAACTAAGACATTTATGATGATTTCAAATGGGAAAGAAACTAACTCACACAGCAGAGCGGTTGTGACTTGTGGGATGTAATGATTGGCACAGTACTGGTGGGCACACGACGTTATAGCAAAGTCGACATAACGACAATGACGTACGTAGATTCAACGTAGATACAACGTCTCATTTCTAATGGGAATTTGTTGTTGTGCCCCCATCCACCACCAATGTCGCTTTTTCCAAGATGGTTACTGCTAGCCATTTTGTTTTTAATGGATTCTGCCCAAAAATAATGAAATTGTGATAAATATCTACTCAGCAAACACGAGGACTTGAACCAATGTTGTTTTAATATTGGACAAACAGTAAAACAACATTTTGATCAACATCTCGTGTTTGCTGGGTAGAGAGCTGTCACGTCAGATGATATTCAGTTCACAACCTTCCTTCGGAGGAAAATACATTTTATGGCATGATGTAAACAAATATATATTTCCCAAGCACATAGGTCCTAATATAGATGTATAAAAATTGAACCCTAGTTTAAATAAAATTACCCCCTCCCCCTGGAAAAAAGTGCTCAAAGACAGAAATGAAATGCTCACACTCAATAGACACCATGCCGATTTCTTCAAAATGGCTGCCGTTAGCCATTTCGTTTTTAATGTTTTTCCCATCAAATTATGAGAAATACCTACTGGGAACCACCACATCATATTTGAATGCAATTCAATCAAGGTGCATAAGCTGGGCTTCCATTTTGGAAAATGTCATTTAATGGCTCGGTGCCAGAAAAATATATGTGAAAAATTTCTAGGGCTCATATCTGTGAAACATAAACACAAGCGCACACTCGATAAAAGACCGCCGCCATTATTGAACTGGTTATTAACCACTTTTGAAGACACCGGGCCTACAATGTGAAATTATTGACGTAAAAAATGCGAAAAATCACAATAAATCAGCTATTTTGATTTTTTTCCTGCATTATTGAATTTGTCCGAAAATTGGTCATTGGTAACATGCATAACAAATCTGAGGATAATACATGAAAAACTGTGTTTTTTTTCAGCCATTATTGAACTCGTCCGACAACTGGTCATTACAACATGCATAACATATTTTAGAAAGATACATGGAACACTTTTGAAGTTATCGCAGCCACAACGTAAAATTAGTGATGAGTAAAATGCAAAAAATCAAAATTTGAGGAGGATACATGAAAAACGTTTGAAGTTAACGCGCCCACAGGGACGTAAAATGAGATAAATCAAAATAAATAAGTCATTTCGCTCGATACCAGTTACCATTTTGATTTTTTTTGCATCCATTTTTGAACTTATCCGAGAACTGGCCATTCTCAACATGCAGAACAAAATTTGAGCAGGATACATGAACAACTTTTCAAGTTATCGTACCCACAAGAAAATGTTAACGCCAACGCCAAACCTAAATTGCAATAGCCCACCTTTTTTACTTAAAATTAAAAGGCGGGCTAAAATTAATCTGTCCTAGTGAGAGCTAAATTGAATGGCTCCGTGCAATAACATGTTAAGTGCATGTTTTATATTTTTGTTTGTCTATTAATAATACTGGTAGCGTAAGTTTAGTAATCATATCTAAGACTCCCAGCATGCCTTGCGCACATTCTTAAAGTTTGTTAACTAGTATCTGCAAATAGTGTTCATGTTCAATATCGCAATATTTTATGGTAAATGACAGAAAGCATGGCTATGGATTAGATATCTGTGAAACAGTGACTTCACAACCATTTATCTGAATACTTTTGCACATTTAAAATAATTATTGTTGATATTTGTAAAATCATGTTAAGGCTACATACCATTTCTGGTTTGTGACTGTATTATTTGCAAGAACATGTTAAGTGAGCTTACCGGTACGATTTGCTACATGTTATTTAGTACTGTTTACTGGTAAACGCACTTGACAGTTTTTTATAGTGAAATTTGTTTCACTAACAGCCATAAACATGTACTTGCTTCTGAGAAAACTGCTTGATAATGGTCGTAGAGCTAAGATTTTTTTACACAATAATTTTCCCCACCTCAGCACCTCAAATCCGTCGTTATCAGCAAGAACCTGTTAATGGCGCTTAACAGGTTATTGCATGGAGCCCTTCAATTGATGCGAGCAGGCGGTGGCGGCTTACAATGTCACTACTATTAGTATTAAGTAAATGTTTCTGCATTATAAACAGGCTATTTTCCTGTGTTATTAGGATGCTATGTTTCTGCAGCATCGTAAACTATATTATTATCAGGTCATGCTGTTATACTATTTACAAACTGTTACAGTAACATTAGCCTGCCATATTTCTGTATTATTAACTTTGTAGCCTGTATTATTAGCAAGCTACTGTCTATATACATTACAGACCATGTTAGAGAAACCCATTATTCGTCATTATCTAGTGGAGGCAAGCGATCTAGGTGGATGGAAGATAAAGCTGTACATCTAACACTGGGCGAGGCAGGGCACTTTCGGACTAATTGGACGTGCAGGGGCAGAGGTAGCATTATGAAGTGGTAGAGTAATTAATCATCTTTCAATTAGTAGGTTGTTTATTGCGCTCGCCATCATTTCGTCATGTCAACTACACCACTAGAGTTGCAGCCAATCGACCTTTGTCTGTTCCGTTTCATTTTTCAGGGATGGACGGACGTTTTGTAAACACGAAAGCAAAACATATGGCCAACCTTGTTTAATAGTTACAGAAGTTAGAATGATATATGAACCCGTCAACAATCTGATCCTCCGTAGAATAGAATATTCCCGACTACAACAGGAGCAGCAGACACATATCCCAGTTCATCATGTAGGCGAGATGAAATGAGTCAGTGGGCTCCACAGGAACTTACACTCGGCTAGCTTTCAATTTTTTCACCATAAATATTTGAATATGATATCCTAGGAAACAGCAATTTCAACCAATCGCAGACGTAAGGCGTGAATCAAACTGATGCAGACAATTGGTATAATAACAACTTGGTACCAATAACTTACCAGCGAGTTATTGGTTAAACCCGATGCTCTGCTGAGATGTCAGTCAGCTCTGCAAAACCAGAAGGCAGTAAAACAACTTGAAAAAATAAGCCGCTACTGCCTTTTAGATTTCCGCGGCAGAATGGCGAACCAGCAAAAGTCACTGCTATTCTCTGAAGAGCCAAACTACTTACATGAAACGTAAGCAGACACTGCCTTTTGGATTTCCGCGACAGAATGGTAGAGAACCAGCAACAGTCTGTACTTCAAAGCCATAAGTCAGTAACGGCTTACTTTTCAAGTGAGCAGTTACTGCCTTCTGGCTTTGCATGACAGAGCTGTCAGTGAGTGCATGGCCTTCTGTGTGGCAGGGTGCGCTCGTATTGTCGTGTTACTTATGTCGGGCTGATATCAGTGGCTAAAGCCCTCCTTAGTGCTAAAGCCCTCCTAATTTGAGTGATGCTTATTTTACATAATTAAAATAACCTTACATAACCTGTTTTGAAGAACGTAAATGCAGGTTCATGATTCAAAAAATTTAATCATTATTAACATTATACAAAAATAAACCATATTTTATATAACACAATCATGTGAATCAGTATACAGTTACATTCATAACGTTGACAATAGGAGCTATACGTACAACATTGATAGTAAAACATCCACTTAACAAAACATTTGTATAACATTTGTTATACTACAAATGTTATACAAATGTTTTGTGTTTGCTAGTGACCGCTCTCGTACATAATTGGATGCTCATTCTCCAATGAAATCTGAGGGTCATCCCTACCAGCAAATGAAATGAAATTAAATGAATGGGGTTTTCGGCCTCCTTTGTGCCCATATAAGCTAAACTTGTCCAGGAGAACCTTTCGAAGATGGTGAGATGAATAAGATGACACTAAACTCCAGACACTTCGAAATTCGAGCCTGGCGGTCTGAGGCCGAGCACGCTACTTCTCTGTCACGGAGGCTCCCCACAATATTGAATCTTTACGAGTGAGTGGAGAAGAAACATTTTGTTTCTTTGAAACTTGAAGGCCAGAGCGGGGTTCGAACCCGCGATCCCCAACTTTTCAGGCAGGCAGCTTTAACTACTGCACCAGGGCCCCCCGTCCTTCCCCACCGGCAGTCATTGGAATTGCTAGAAAATGACAGTGATACCACTGACTTGTTGATGGTCGAGCTATGCCAGTTATATTGAGAGTATACTAAAATGTTTTAATTGGGTCGACATCCGTTGGAACTGAACTTTCACAAGTCTATGTAATTGTCATGACTCGTCCTGTATAATATAGGTCACTATCACGCACTGCAGCAACACCTCCTGTAGTGTGAAGGGCAATGAAACAACATTTAAAAACACCAAAGCATTCAGCATTTTTGCTAAGATAGTAGGTGTTTATGAAGCGTTATGAACAGTTCGCATGGCTGAATACAAGCGCTCTAGAATCATGATAACATTTTATTTATGTATTTATAAGTGTATGTCTAGTACCTCTGCTGAATAGTAACACAGGGTCCATATTCTCGTACAGGTTACGATATATGGGATTGGTCGAGATGGCCAGGCTCTTTTAAGATTACGCCAGGCTTCGTGTCTGTTGAAAGAGCCAGCAAAAGACGTGGAAGACCTTCACGATGCTTAAAATCATTATTTTGCATCTCTGAAGAATGAATGACTTAGTCTCCTAAAACCTAGGCGTTTCAGAACGATTTTTTTTCATGGTATTGTTAAATAATTACAGTATTTTTATCTCATTTGCCGCCCACTTCAAGTCATCTTCATCCACTACAAGTCGAGAATTGCGACAGTAATTCCCGGCTTGTAGTGGATAAAGATGACAATGGTAAATTCAGTCTTGAAAGGGTTTTAAAACGATTAAACTTTTACACAACACGCAACAAATCCATTACACATTGTAAAACCATCACAATTACTGGCCTGGTGTGGCCTTCCATTTTGTCTGCATCACAAGTTTTGTTGATTAGAGTCGATAGAGGTTCTTGTTGCAAAAATACCCCAGATAATTTCAATTAATCAGGAGAGAGTGACGCTGCAATCAATATCTAGAAACCCGACAGGAAAGGTTTTTGATTTTTTCCTTTGATTTGCATCACGACGTCGTTGGCTATAATTGAATTTCCATGTACAGTGGTGTCGGGTTCGAATACTGTGCCTGGTGAGTGCGTGAAAATATGCAATATGGGAAAATACAGCATTGGACATGTGCTGTTTTTTTCCATGTCGCACCAGAAATGAACAACATTTGTATTTTCTCACACGATCAAGCCACACATGACATAACTGTCATAGACTGCAGTTCAAACTACAGTTAAGAGTGCGATATGGGCTGATATGGATATACATTTCAATAGTGAAAATCACTGCGGAGAGTGTGATAATCTCGCCTCGTAACCTTGGGTCAAAAATATACTTCCATTTCGTAGGCATAAATAAAAGCGGAAAATATTTGTCTCAGTCTGCATGATTCTATTAGAAAGCTGTGCTTCTGGCTCACACGTCAGTCAGAGCAACACAATTTATGTTGTTTCAATGTTGGGTCGACGTCGCAGACGGCGGCCCAACATTAAACCAACATAAATTCAACGTTTGCCGAGAGCACAGGGCATAAAATCTGGGAAAATAATCATGTTTATTCCACCCCGCTGGCTAAAGCCCTCCTTAGTGCGTGAAAACCAATTAGCTGATATGAGCTATTTGGTATTAGAACTATTAATTAACCATTTCAGAGCTAAATGCGTCCGCAGTTTATTTCCAAATAGTTTATTGGTGCTTCAGAAAAAGGTTTAGGGAGACAAACTTTGAATCGAAAGAATAAAAAAATATTAATTACTAATTAAATCTTGTAAGCGCGCTGTCGAATATTGCTATTATGTGTTGTTGGCATAAAGAAGCATCCCCGGTGCTCAAATATTTCAAAGCGCTTGGAAAGAGATGAGCTATAAACAAAAAATACCGCGCAATATTACTCGTGAACCTAGCACTGTATTTTTTGAGTAGTTGGTAGAAATGATGCATAATCAGAGCTGTTTTCGCAGCCAAATTAGAAAACGGGAACACCCTTTCAGCTCCAAGGGGTAAACATAGTCCCAGTATGGGGTGACTCGCGGACTCTTTTTAAATGATGCATTGCTACTTTTTTATCAATTTGAAGCTGTGAATAAAAAAAACATACTTATGGTATGATTTACGATCAATGATCAATACTTCACTTGAGATATGGGAACCATTTATAAATTTCAGTGAAGATTTTGAGTGAAAAGTAGTTTCAATGTGCGTTATATTCCCCCCGCACGCAAAGGGTTAAAATGAGTTGCACATTATCCAGGGACTTAGCTACCGTGGTCTAACGTTTACAACATAACTTGTACGAGAATACGGCCCCTGACAGTTATTTTATTGATACCCAATAACTGTCAGGGGCCGTATTCTCGTACAAGTTACGATATACAGTAGGCTTCATCTCGACCAATCCGAACTCTACGATATATCGTAACTTTTATGAGAATACGGTCCCTGGCTTTTAGAAATTGAATCAACCTTATGAGAAAAACACAATGCAGTGGCGAAACTAAAACCGTGCTAAAACTTGGGGAGTTGTTCTATGGGGCTTAGCCGCTACAACGGATTACCAGGTCGAGCGCTGTAACAGACCTGTGAAAAACGGGGTGTGCGACTGGTGGGGCGTCCATGAGAAACCCATCCTGTCTTAGATCGGGATGGGGAAACCCTATATGGCGGTGCGACGGCCGCGTAAACAAGTTGAAATGTCGGCAATAAATGACAAGACAATGAGGGCCGTGTAAACGAGGTCAAAGCTGGCCGAGCCACAGAGCGATCAAATTAACCAGGTCTGATATAATAGAACACCACGGCCAAGCAGACACAAGACGCTGAATCAATGGTGGTGTAACGTTGGGTCAGCGTGGACCAACGTCAAACCAACATTGATTTAACGGCCCGGTCGTTCACTGTCTGTCTGGCACCCGACAGAAATCGGCGCGGGTGGACAAGCTGGATCAACCGTTGGTGCAATATTGGGCCGGCGTCTCTGATTTGGCACAGCATTGAAAACTCCAGAGTTTTTGAGAGATAATTCGGATAGGACATGGACGATGTGAAAACTGTTATAGTATGTCCTGTCGAGGATGTGTGATGCGAATTCACAACAACGCTACAGTCATGGACGCATATTATATAATTGCTCTCCATCAAAAAAATTCGGCTTGGGACTTTACCACAGGCAAAGAGAGCAAATCTACAAATCTACAAAGTGAGTATGCGTCACTGAAACTTCAATAAAATGAAATGAATGGGGTTTTAGGCCACCTTTGTGCACATATAGGCTAAACTGGGCCAGGGGAACCTCCTGAGGATGGTGAGACTTCAGTGGAGCAGCTGTATCTCGATTCAAAACAGGAATCCTCTTAATAAGTCAGCGTCAAGCAAATCCATAAAGTAGCCAACAAAGTGGGCGATTCAATGCCTCTCTAATCTCTATGCTGGTTTAATGACAGACCATTGTCTACGAAGCTGGTCTGACATTAAACCAGCAAAAGACAACCTCGTGTCAACGTCTGTGTTTCCTGGAGAATCGGCAAGTAAATGGCGTTGAACGTTTGCGGTTTGCACCAAAACACATTTTGCAGTTGGATGGCATCATGCACAAGTGGGCTAACCCACATTTTGACGATTTTGAGAAAAAATCGCGCTGCAACAGTACAGGATATAGCGAATAAATACGAATTAACACAAAAAGGTAACAAAATCAGTGACCAAGTGGTCTAACCCTGAATGTGAAACTCGTATATTGATGAAGTTGTTGCTATCAATGACACATATTTTCATTGTTTTTTTGATGAGGGTTAGCCCACTTGTGCATGATGCCATCCAGTTGTGACACATCTTTCAAAATAGCGCACTAACATCTCACCCGAAAATAGAGCAAATTATATAAGGTTACGTGTAAGTTGATCCTCTGAATAAGGTCGTGTGCTGGCTACGGTTATCAAAGGCGACAGAACACGTCAGATCTCAAGACTATAGAATCTTTATGAGAAATATCAAGTTCCTCGGGTTGCACCGACGCGCAATTAACTATTCATTTCTAATGATTGCCTTGGGCAAGCTCGATAAAAAAAGTTTATCCACGCATAGAAAATATTAATTTACGAATTGTGTCAAAGTTTGTTTGTCTGATTTTAAAAGTGACCAGATTCTCCAGCCAGGTTGCTCTCTGGGGAGTTGAAATGGCACACGAATGAACAGGTGCAGTAACCAGGGGGTAAAAGGTAAGTCGGATGATAAGTCTTCAGACTTGAGATCAGACTATAAACCTGCACCTTTGTGCGGGATGCTATATGATATATCCCAGGGGACGATTATAAAGTTTTCATGACATTAAAAATAACAGACAGTAAATGACTCAAATAAAAAATTCACTATGGAATTGACAATTGAAAAAAAATTGCTTTAACCCTTAGGGCTACAGCGCTGAAATACTGTTGTCTAAACCATGGAGAAGGTTTTTTCAATTTGAAATCACCGTTATAAATATTTTAATTCTTTCAGTGCGGGGGTTGACTTTAGAAGATTCTGACATCTAAAGTCAATCCCCGCGGTGAAAGGGTTACCCAAAACCACGTCACTGTATAATATTCGAAGTAAAATTATGAGCATGCGCAACATAACTGTGACGCCTGCTTTAGTGATTTTTATGTCTGTTTCATATTAATACATGACTTTTTTTCAGAATCAGGATTGATGACATTTATCCACACGAAAAAAATGTTCTATTCAAAGTATACGCTCAATATTGAATAAAGTAATAACTCCATGCAGGTACTTGATTAACTCCATGCTATACATAGAGCTGTACCAATTTGAAACTGGATTTACCCGAAAAGCAACATCACACCAGCCCACTCAGCACCGGGGTTGACTCGTAATTGGGCAAAATTCTCAAACGTTAGCCCATCAGTAAGCCGGCGCTTGAAGACAACCCCACTTTATACTTCCAGACACATATGATACATTAACCGATGTTGTTTCAATAATGGATCAGCGTCTGCGACGCTGGCCCAACATTAAAACAGCATCGGGTTTCCCTGTCGGAGGGTCAGAGACTGCCCCGCACTGACATACAGAGATGGTAAGTGGACAATGGCTCGCTCCGACACGAGCTTTATATTTCATAATCTCGCCAGGCTTTTCTCCAGCTGGAGCGACAAACAGGATCACCTCACGTGAAGCACTCCACGGCCCGAGTCCCAACAATACCATATAAGATCAATTTGACCCAACATTTCCTTCTGGACACAGGGGGCGTTGTATTGTAGCGATGTTGATTCAGCGTCGGTACAACGCCGTGTGGCCATAAGGATACTAGCCCTACGTTGCAGCAACGTTTCTTAAACGTTGATTCAGCGTGGAGTCGTGTGCTGAGAGGGATGAGATGAGATTCAATCCGTGGGTCCACTATTTTCTGTGTTCAGTCAATCTGATCTTGTCGTCAGCTGCTCTAACTGCCCCTCACTCAATGTGTGGAAACAACTAAGTCTGCCTATGCCAGGATGGCTCAGATTAGCGATGAACGTTTTTTACCTCTTTTAACGCCTGTGTATTTCGGTTCACTTTCCCAAGTGGGATGCGACAATTGTAAAATACCACGCTCTTATCATTACGCCACATCTGAAAATAAGTGTGACATCTCATCTACCGGTAATTTAGTGCTTAAGCGAAATCCCCAATCATAAACCTAGTGATGAAAAAAAGTTGCCGTGACAATGCTGGTAATGCAGAAACATAATAAAAATGTTCATAAAAATTCAGGGGCGAAATGCACTAAGCGCGCCGGCTATATTTACTAGAGTTACGATTCCCGTGTGAGGCTGATAATTAAAACTGCTGCCATTCAAAATGACGCAGGAAATTGTAGAGCTTTAGATGAGATATCACACTTATTTTCAGACGGCTGTCAATTCAAAACAATAAACCCGTCTGAAACGAGACGTTGAAACAATGTTTGTTTAAGGTCGTGCCAACGTCTAAGATGCTGGCCAACCTTAAGCCAACAATGGCTCAAAGTCTCGTGATGGTTGGGGAGTTGGCGTCGATCACCCAATTATTCCTAAACCTGCGAGCTGCCACGGTAAAGAGCTTCTAATCCGTTTTATTAAATTACCCGCCTCTCCTCCATTGTCGCTGTATTGATCAGCTGTGGGCATACTCGGGAATTATTGCCAATGTTATCGTTAATTTGACAAAACAATAGAATGAGGTGTCTCATTACCTAGTAAACAGAAGACATTTGTATAACATTTGTACAATGTTGGACCAACGTTTTGAAATTGAATACCATGTCTTTTTCAGGACTTTCCATTCATGCCCATTTTTAATGAGTTCCATGACATTTCGAAGCCATTATAGACATTGTTATCAAAAGAAATCTGTCATGTGGGACTCGCTTCATAAGATGGATAGTTATTTTGTATAAATTAACATTAAATGCATTTATTTTCGGTCAATTACAAGCCGGTATAGTATGCTCGATATAGCATATTCTAATACTAAACTAGATGTAACGTTTTTTTGTTTGTTGATTAAAAATGTTTTAAAAAATAACTTCAAAATCAGACTGGGGAGGGTCCAGTGGTACAAGGGTTGATTAATATCAAAATATTTATTCAAAATACGCCATGTGGTGCTTAAAATCTTAAAGGGTTACTTTTGAGTTTTGATAATAACGTAAGGATGTAGGCGCCATACTTACATTTGTAAGCCAGAGTTGCTATATTATCGAAAAAAACGGATACTTTTGTTTGAAATGTAAGGCCTACCTATTTATACAATTCAGTGCGGGGACCGACTTTAGAATCCGACGTCTATAGACGAAAGATTCTGGTGTCTAAAGACTGTCCCAGCACTGAAAGAATTAAAATATCCGCAGACCCATAACATATGTATTTAAACGAAGCGAAAAAAGCTAACGATAAGACATTTATGATGGTTTCAAATTGAAACAAGACCCGTCGGCGACGGAAATAGGCCTCAGCCTCTAATCATCGGTTAAAAGTGAAAATTATTTGAGACAAGAGCACACTCGACAATAGCCCGGCACCATTATTGACATTGTCCGAGAACTGGTTATTAGCAATACAAAAACCGCACATTTTGTTCAATAGTAATGGTCTGGCTATCTGGCACGGTTTTCCAGTTATTACGCATATTGAAGTCAAAAGTGGCCGCAGGCCGGCCATTCTGAATTTGATTGAGTTGAATTTTTTCATGGTACATGTATATCCCTACCTGAAACTGCACATTTTGTTCAATAGTAACGGTCTAGCTATCTGGTCTGGTTTTCCAGATATTACGCATATTACAAAAATAATCGCTGATAATCGGCCATTTTTGGCCGTAATGACCTATAGTTTCTGTCCGAATCTTGCCCAATTTGAAACTCATTTGAGCTATTAGTGAAATGGATATATATATGGTATAAATTTTGGAGCGATCCATATTTTTTTTTAAGTGAATCGCGTTACCAGGAAAATTTGTCTATCGGAAGTGGCCGCAGGTCGGCAATTTTGAATTTGATCAAGTTAAAAAATTTCATGGTATATCCCTACCTGAAACTGCACATTTTGTTCTATAGTAATGGTCTAGCTATCTGATCCGGTTTTTCAGAACTTACGCATATTACAAAAAAAATGGCCAATAATCGGCCATTTTGGCCGCCATAACCTAGTTTCTGTCCGAATCTTTCCCAATTTCAAACTCAACCTAGCTATTAGTGACATTGATATAAGGTATACATTTTGGAGCGATACCTAAAAAAATTTTCAGTGAATCGCGTTAAAGAGAAAATTTGTCGATCGAAAAAAAGTCAAGTCATAGGGGTCACAGAAAGGTCAAATGTGAAATTAGTCAAGCATTAGTCATAAATAGCCTGTATGTGGAGTTTAATGTGCATTCCACTTACGTGAAACAAGTTATAGTGCTAAAAGTGGCGGACAGACGGACGGACGGGCGGACGCGCCTGATGACGACAATAGGCATCCGCCAAAATGTTGGCTGAGGCATAAAACACTTAGGTCTCCATGGTTTATACAAAAATAATTCAGTGTTGTAAGGGTGCTAATTTTTTTTCTATAAACCATGGAGACCAAACGGTTTTTTCAAATTGAAATCATCCTAAATGGCTTAGTTAGCTCTTTCCGATTCATTAGAATACCTATGTTATGGGTCAACGGCCATTATAAATATTCTTACCTTTACAGTGCGGGGATTGACTGTAGATTCTGACGACTAAAGTCGATCCCCGCACTGGAAGGGTTAATTAATACTCAATATAGCCCCCACTTATTCGCCAACCGATTGGTATTTCAGGTTATTAGACAAGCTACATGATCTGGCGGCAGCTGTCGCTGGCAGCTGACAGACTTCATTCACACCAGAGCGAAACTTCCTGGAATAATTATGGAAGATATATAACGCAACGAATTTGACCCCGAACCAGTGGAAAAAAATAATTCACGAAAACGTAACAATGCTAGTTAACCCTTTAACGGCCGGTGTCGCATATATGCGGGTTTTCATTTTTTATTAGCACATTAAGTACCACCTTTTAAACACGTGACAAAGATAAAATGTGACTCCAATCAGCAATATTTGAAAACAGTTGACCTCCATTTTGCCAAATCTGAATAATTTTCACTCACTTGAAGCTGTGGATCGCGTCAGCGAGACACAACTTCAAGTGGGTGAAAATTCAAATTGAATAATTTGGCGGTTAAAGGGTTAATAGTGCTATGCAAATACAAAACATATTAAAAAAAGACTATAGTCGTGATTAGCGGTTTAAGGGTTAAATAACTGCTTCAAACACGTCCGGGTGAAACATCAATAGGTATTTATACATCAGTCTAAGCTGCTAAATGCACACATTATAACAGTAAAACACACTGATTTATCGTCCTAAAAATGGATTTGTAATTCAAATTGACATTTCATTAGTGTTGGATATATTTTCCAGCAAAAATAATAGATTTTATGACAAGCATTCAAGTAGACGCCTGCATTTTTTTAATTGGATATCTAAAGAGATTTGCAAGCAACTTGAGCGATCATAATTTACTCTTCCCCTAGCTGTGAAATGTTTGCGGGGTTGTAAAATGCTGGCGATTCAAAAGAAATAATCTTGTAATTCTATCAACGCTTATTTACAATGATCGTGATAGCATTGTTAAAGCTGTGACTGCAAGAGCACAAATCAGGGCTACTGCGTGAACACGACATATCTGTATGTGCCATGTGACATAACTTCCTTCTTCCATTTCCATTTAGGGTTCAGGAAAAATAATGAGATTGTGAGAAATATCTAGATAACAGGTGTGTATACAAGTTACGGTATATCGGAGGTTTCGGATTGGTAGAGATTGCCATCTCGGCCAATCCAAAGTCTACCAATCCAAAGTCTACGATATATCGTAACGTGTACGAGAATACGGGCACCGTCGCGTAAATATTGAATGTAATCGAAGGACGATTCAGAAGCATATAACACCCATATCATAGAGGTCACAAGTTTACTTGGGCCATCTTGAAAACCACATTTGTATGGGTCGTTGACAACAAAATATGGGAATAATTTGTCATATAATTAACATAAATGTGCAAAATATAAGAGAATCATCCGTTATTTTTCGAATCAATGAGAGCCAAAATGATCCGTGTCGGTGGCGGCGGCAAAATAGCAGACACTATAAG
Source organism: Flabesymbios commensalis (assembly GCA_964017125.1). Classification (NCBI taxonomy): domain Eukaryota; kingdom Metazoa; phylum Annelida; class Polychaeta; order Terebellida; family Flabelligeridae; genus Flabesymbios; species Flabesymbios commensalis. The sequence continues at coordinate 26,241,395 of OZ024909.1, read as the reverse complement.
CAGCCCTATGAAAACAAGGATGCCTAACCCTTACAGTGCGGGGATTAAACTTAGACGTCAGAATCTGACGCACTGAAAGAGTAAAATATTTATAATGGCAGGAGACCCATAACATAAGTATTCAAAAGAAGCGGAAAAAGCTAACTAGGGCATTTATGATGATTTCAAAATAAAAAAAAACATGGTTTATACAAACAAATTTCAGCATTGTAAGGGTTACAAAACTAGGCGCAAACACTTGTGGATAACAAGGCTGGCAAAGACCAGATTGTCGTCAGGGAAATCACACAAGGACACTCTATACCGCCACTACATGGAGGACCTGGTGAGCGCGACATCAATTCAAATTTATCTCCAGAATGCTAATCATTGTCCTGTTAGACTCGCATACGCATATATGTATGGATTTCAAGCATTTTCAAACCAAATAAAATACCTCTGAAAATGGAAAACTTTGTGGTGGATGCTCCGTCATACAATAATTTAATTTAACCCTAACAACGCTGAATTATTTTGCATAAACCATGGAGTCCAAAGGGTTGTTTCAATTTGAGATCATCATAAATGTCTTAGTCAGCTCTTTCTGATTCATTTGAATGACTATAGTATGGCTCTACGGCCATTATAAATATCTTAATTTCTTTAGTGCGGGTATTGTCTTCATAATCAGAATCTGACGTCCACAGACATCAGATTCTGACGTACAAAGACGGTCCCCACACTAAAAGCCATGTATATTTTTCTCAAATTGAATTTTTTCGTCATTAGAACTGAAACGTTCAACAACAATAGACAAGACTAAAAAAAGAATCTGACGTCTAAAGACAATCCCAGCAATGAAAAAATAAAAAAAAATATACTCGCCGTAGACCCATAACGTAGGTATTCAAAAAAAGCAGAAAGAGCTAACTAAGAAATTAATGACTATTTCAAATTGACAAAACCGTTTGGTCTTTATAGTTTATACAGAAATATTTCATCGTTGTAAGGGTTTACGATGGGTGAAAAAACCCTTTAGTCTTCATAGTTTATACAGCAATATTTGAGCGTTGTAACGGCTAACGATGGTTGAGAAAACTCTTTGTTTTCCATAGTTTATACAGAGATATTTCAGCGCTTTAAGGGTACAATTGACCAGCGATGGACTGACGTCAACACACGTTGAACCAAATACTCAAATTAACATATTCAGTTTTTCAAAGCCAAAACGAAGTAGCTTCCTACTCAAAAAGTAAGCAGATACTGTATTTTACTTCCACACGGCGATATAGCGCCGGCTGGGTGGCGCAGCATACCCACGTGGGTGAAGAGGTAAGCGTTACTAAGGTAACAGATTGACCACCCGCCCGGTATGTATAGCGCAATCCCCGGGATTGCTTTCCCTGCTGGGATCAAACACGTACGTGGGTGAAGCCCACTCAGCTGAAAACGTTGTCCCAACGTCAGTGACGTCCCCACTGGTCACACGACGTTGTTGCAACGTTGAATCAACGTCATTGACGATGATTCAACGTCGCAACAACGTCGTGTACCCAGTGGATTGACTAAGTCAACTTGTAAAGTTTATCCATCCTGTCCTCAGTTTGTGGGTGGTATTCGCTCGATATAATATCCAGGGAGAGGGCCCATGGTGTAGTGGTCAAACGCTGCCGTCTGTCACGCCGGAGACCACGGCTGGTACCCGCTCAGGTATTCAAGTTTCAAAGAACAAAATGTATTTTAGTCGTGAACCTTTATTATTGTGACTCTGTGACCGAAAGGTAGCGTGCTCAGGCCAGACTGGAATTTGCATTGAGGGCATTCATTTCACCATCCTCAGAAATTCTTCTGGCCCAGTTTAGCCTGTATGTGCACAACAGTGGTACAAGGCCCTACTTATTCACTCCATATCACTGGTAATTCTAGTGGGTTACCCAACAAACACATAACATTTCTATAACATTTATACAACGTCGGCCCAGCGTCTTCGACATTGACCTAACATTGTATAAATGTCATACAATTTTTTTGTGTTTGCTGATTATGGCAGCGACTGGTGATCTAAAAATTGTTCAGAGATATGTCACACCATAACAATTCGGTGGTTCGGCGCCTAAAATATAAGAGGCCATCGTGCAGTTAACTCTCACAACGCTGAAAACAATGGGGACCAAAGGTTTTTTTAATTTGCAATCATAATGTCTTAGTTAGCTCTTTTCCGACTTTGAACGTCAGAATCGGACGTCTATATACGTCAGATTCTGACGTCTAAAAATCAATTCACGGCGGCGGAGAATACACACTACTATCAGTCTCCCGATGACAACGGCGATACCTTGAACAAATGAATACAAATGCATGTAATAATGGGAAATAAAATGGACTTAAAACCTCAACATTTAATCACATGCCTAAAATGTCAGACAAGCAAAACGTCATGACATTACATTACATCACACTAGTGTCCTGTTCTGCCGGTGGTAAAACCTTTACAACGCTGAAATAGTTTTATATAAATCAAGAGACCATATGTTTTCAATTTGAAATCATCACACATCACTTCATCTAAATAATTATGTTATATGGGTTTACAGTTATTATATATTTTTAATGCTTTTAGTGTCGGGAATCTGTAGACGTCAGCTTGTCATCGTCTGACGTCCAAAATCGGTCCACGCGCTGAAAGGGTATGTTGGCCCACCGTTTGCGACGTCGTCCCACCATTAAACCGACGTTGGATCGCACAGTCTGGTGAATCAATACTACAATGCATCATCATCTTGGTATTTATTTATTCTATCTCTTCTTCCTAAGCTGACGCTCGGGACATAAATCTTGAAAAACTGAATAAACGAGCTAACAAAAACAACAATGAATCTATGAAACAACACCGCCATCAGGGCTGCGCCAAAGGGACGCAGTTCGTTGTCTGACGTACGTGCAGAGTATAATATCACTCACTATAATAATGATGCTGTAATGTTGGGTCAGTGTCGTAGACGCCGGCTGACGGTAGATTAGCACTAAAAGAACATTGTTTCGATGTATCGTGTTTGTTAAGAGTTAGTATGGTTTGTTAAACAAGACTACATAAGTCCAGGAGCTCCCGCTCCGAATTAGAATTTGATTTAAGCAATTTTGTGTAGGGTTATTAATGTAGTCCTAGGCTAGGTCAAAAATCAAGATGCAAGACAACTAGGTCTAAGAAGCCCAGTCTAAGAGTAAGATAAGAACTAGACAGTCTGTCAGAGATTGCAAACCTCCATTGAAATTAAGGATCCTAATCAGTATCCCAGTAATGGTCTACCTATCTGGCACGGTTTACCCGATATCAGGCCAATCGAGGTAACTAATAGCTGATTTACGGTCATTTTGAATTCGATAGTAATCACATTTCATGCTATAGTAATCGTCTAGCTATCTAGCACGGTTTACCAAATATCAGCCATGTGAAAGTGAATAATGGCCTAAAGGCGGCCATTTTGAATTTGATCAAGTCGAAATTTTCCAAGATGCATCCTCAGCTGAAATCTCACATTTAATTCTATAGTAATGGTCTAGCCATCTAGCACGGTTTACCATATATCGCCAATGTGAAAGTGAATAATGGCCGATAGGAGGCCATTTTGAATTTGATCGAGTCAAAATTTTTCAAGATGCATCCTCTCCTGAAATCTCACATTTTGTTTTATAGTAATGGTCCAGCTATCTAACACGGTTTACCAAATATCAGCAATGTGAAAGTAAATAGTGGCCGATAGGCGGCCATTTTGAATTCGATTGAGTCGAAAGTTTTTAAAAGGCATCCTCTCTCGAAACGTCACATTTTGTTTTATAGTAATGGTCCAGCTATCTAACACGGTTTACCAAATATCAACAATGTCAAAGTAAATAGTGGCCGATAGGCGGCCATTTTGAATTCGATTGAGTCGAAAGTTTTTAAAAGGCATCCTCTCTCGAAACGTCACATTTTGTTTTATAGTAATGGTCTAGCTATCTAGCACGGTTTACCTGATATCAGGCCTATCGAGGTAAATAATGCTGATTGTCGGCCATTTTGAATTCGTAAGGTAAAAATTTTCAGGGTGCATCCTCCCCCGAAAACTCACACTTTGTTTTATAGTAATCAGGTAATGGTCTAGCCATCTAGCAAGGTTTACCAAATATCAGCCATGTGAAAATGAATAATGGCTGAAAAGGCGGCCATTTTAAATTTGATCAAGTCAATTTTTTTCAAGATGCATCCTCATCGGAAATCTCACATTTCGTTTTATAGTAATGGTCTAGCCATCTAGCCCGGTTGACCAAATAACGGCCATGTGAAAGTGAATAATGGCCGATAAGCGGCCATTTTGAATTTTATCGAGTCAAATTTTTTCAAGATGCATCCTCTCCTGAAATCACACATTTTGTTTTATAGTAATGGTCTAGCCATGTAGCACGGTTAACCAAATAACGGCCATGTGAAAGTGAATAATGGCCGATTGGCGGCCATTTTGAATTTGGACGAGTTGAATTTTTTCAGAATGCATCCCCTCCTGGAGCCTTACAATTTGTTTTATAGTAATGGTGTAGATATCTTGAGCGGTTTTCATGATATTCCACAATATCAGGCCTGTCGAGGTGAATAATGGCTGATAGGCGGCCATTTTGAATTTTATCAACTTCAAATTTTTCAAGATGCATCCTCTCCTGAAACCTTACAATTTATTTGATATTAATGGTGTAGCTATCTTGAGCGGTTTTCATGATATTCTGCAATATCAGGCCTGTCGAGGTGAATAATGGCCGATAGGCGGCCATTTTTAATTTTATCGACTTGAAATTTTTCAAGATGCATCTTCTCCTGAAACCTCACAATTTGTTTTATAGTAATGGTGTAGCTATCTTGAGCGGTTTTCATGATATTCCGCAAAATCATTCAGTCGGATTTACCGATGTTATAAATTAGGTCAAAGTGCTGGGTCAACTTGAAGGTCAAGGTCCAAAAACCTGAAAAGGCACAACTAGGGACCTTAGAGAACATGTATGTGCAATATGACTGTCATCGGCCCAGTACTTTTCGAGATCTGCTCCGGAAACGAGGTGCGCGTCAAAACATCTAAATAGGTCATAGTTCTGAACCAGAAGTAGGTCAAAGTTCAAATACCCCAAAAGGCACAACTAGACCCCCTAGGGGTGTTGTGTGTAAAATTTGAAGACAATCGGACAAGTACTTTCAGAGATATGCTCCGGAAACGAATTGTTTACGGACGGCCAAACGGCCCAACGGCCCAGCTCCGTAACATCATCATTTTCTCCTCTGCAACCATGCGTATTGAATTCAGATTAAAAATATTTTAACCTGTCCATTAGCCACCTGGAAGTAACCCACATACCAAAAATTGTTATCCTAGCTTATTTTCTTACAAAGTTATAGGCAAAAGAAGAGGCCAAAAAAAACGAAGGTAGAATCCATAGCTCCCTCCGTCTCAACTACGGTGACGGCGGGAGCTAATTATCGTTAATTCTGCGAAGGGCATCATAATTCATTGTTGTCAGAATGCATAGCTTGGTTACTACAACTCATGGTCTATTAGAATTAGGATTTATCAGGGAGCTTAGACTGACATCTAAGTGCGTCGTAAATGTTGGTCTCATCAACAGTGAAGTGTAAATTTAAGTCAGTTTCAAGTTCGCTGATAAAAAGTGAGGCCTGTTTCTCAGCCTAGTAACGACCTAAAACCCTTCAAACAACCATGGCGCAAGCGGCATTCAGAATAAAACAAACTGAAGACAAAGTCGTATAATCAATAAAAAAGATGAAGTTGGAAGCGTTCATTCGATCTATATTACTCATTGGTATTTAAATAAAATCAGGTCATTTTGATTTACCTTCTAGAATTACCATGAGAAAAAAACCTAGGTATTAGCCCTTTACCCTTACAACGCTCAATTATTTTTGTTTGAAACATGGAGACTCAAAGGTTTTCTCAATTTGAAATCATTATAAATGTCTTAGTTAGCTCTTTCCGATTCATTTGAATACCTATGGTATGGGTCTACAGTCAATAGAAATATTTTTACTATTACGGGTAAACCGCTAAGAACGTTTATAAATAGTCGTTTCTAATCCGTTCGATGTTATTGGGAAAGAAACGTGTGTTTAAAGATCAAGATTTGCAAATGCCTTATATGAAAAACAAATATCTGTAATTTTCACCCACTTGAAGGTCGCGGTGGCGAGACATAGCTTCAATTTAAATTATTTTATTTAGGGTTGAGAAGCAGAGGGTTGATCTCCTGAATTGAATTCACTTGCAGAACTTCGCCAAAGTTCAATCATACAATTCAAAGCCGTCATTTTATACATAAGTTGCGAAGTTCTCACTTATCACGCCGGTGTCAAACCAAATAAAATACGGTTTCAATTTAGATGAGCACACCAGCGGTCGGGTTAACCCTTTCAGCGCGGGGACCGTTTTAGACGTAGAAATCTGACGTCTAAACACGGTCCTCGCACTGAAAGTATTACAATATTTATAATGGCCGTAGACCCATAGCATAGGTATTCAAATAAAGCGGAAAGAGCTAACTGAGACATTGAAAAAAACCTTTTTGGTCCCCATGGGTTATACACACATAATCATTTCAGCGTTGTAAGGGTTATGTCCACTTTCTCGGTGCCGGTTTTATCCTGATTTAATCTGTCGAGAATGATGGATCTATCGTGTGGACTACGAGTTGTGTTTGTCTGATCCGCACAGAAGCGTCATAAATCACAGCAAATCTCCGGTGTCGTGCCAGATTGGTCACCAGACAAGTTTAGCACCACTTACCCCCCATGGAAATAATAATAGAAGTCGTACATCTTAATTTCTGTGGGTATATTGACTATCATATCAGATACATGACAACCGTATAGACTGTGTAAGGAAGGGATGTGTTAACGGTTGGACAACTGAATTAGAGAAAAAATTAAATTACCTTACCGAGTAACAAAAACTGCATAGAAGTTTTGAATATATTCCTTAAGTCGAATTGATTAATAAGCTTGTCTCGTTTGTAATAATCACGCCCTCATTTCCTATTAATTTGGTTTTCCAATTAACCCTTTAAGCCTTCACAATGCATCAGAGCATCATTTTACATCCCTGAAAACAGACTTAATTTTCCTACAACAGAGGGTTTTAGAACGAAAATTTCCATGAAACTTGCTTACCAATACATGGAAATTTTTTTCACTTTTTAAATCACATCAAATCATCTTCATCCACTACAAGTCGAGAATTGCGGCAGCAATTCGCGGCTTGTAGTGGATGAAGATGACAATGGTGAATTCAGGCTTGAACGGGTTAAATCTATTTCGAAATAAACCAGTAAAGCAGTAATTGGATACTTCAAGTATCAAATACATTAACAGTACATTCCCTTTGCCTCGATGTATTGATTCAGCTTCTTCACCTGTTGGTATGACTTACTGTTGTCAGAGCACATAATAATATTGATAATAATATTGATCAACATAAAATTGATCAGCACTTATCATGTGCGGTCCATAGTAGAAAAGTGAGACAAAATAAACAATATATTAGTGAACAAGCTTTTAATATTAGGAAAGGTAACTAATATTTAGCTAATTTTGAAACTTTTTTATACCCTAGTATAGGGCTTCGGCGAGAAATGTTTGAGTGGGGGTTCCAAAAAAGGGTTTTAAATTTTAGTGCTTAAAATGGCCTATTTCAACTGAAAATAGAAGTGTTTACCGTGTAAATACCCAAGAAGGCTCCCCTTAGCACTTTTCAAATAAAAGTGATAAAAATATTATAATTTTACCAGATAATCAATTTTACCAGATAATCAATGTACTTATCAAGTAATAGTATGAGGCAGAGACTGCATCTTTACGGTAACAAGTATATTTCTGAACGTTCTGAAGAATTGATGTGGTCTGGGAATTAACACTAGGCCTACTGTGCAGTTTGTTGAATTTTGAGTACATCGGATAAGCGGCTTTGAAGTTATCAAGGAGACAAGGTCCTAATTTGACAAAAAAAAAAGATCAAAGATGGCCGCCATGACCCGGCTATTTTTAAAAACTTTTCGAAAAATTAATGCAGCTTAGGAATTAATGCTAGTTATTAGTATCTGGAACACCAAATGAATTGGAGAAGCCATTTTGCCAAACTTGTTCTCAGTGGAATGGGGCGGGGGTCCGAATGGAATGCAATATGTCCATAATTCTAGTGTTACATATACAATCACCTTGTGCTTAAAGGGTCGTATCTGGCAGATGCGACACTTTAAATACAAGGTGATGATCAACTGCGTACAGACTTGATGTTACAATAACAATTGAATAAGTCATACTGTCATTGTGTGTCTGACTCACTGACTGGCAACGTGAATCATAAATGTGTCTGACTCATTGACTGGCAACGTGAATGTGTCTGACTGGCAACGTAAAAAGGATACAGCAGCAGGACACGGCGCTGTAGGCCTCAAACAGCTGCATGGCAACGTCTCTCTTTCGCGTCTGGTTGGTCACACGATTGTTGTTGGCCGCAATCAACGCCAGGCGAGGTAGTAAAACTGCAACAGCATAAAACACATAACATTACAAAAACTGTAAAACATACCCTATACGGAGCAGGACCAGTGTCGGATAAGCGGTTTCCATTGTCGTAGAAAGCACCATTCGTGGAGCAATCATAACAAAAAAAGAAACCTAATGCCAAGCAATTTCAACGCACGTAATTACTGCACGATTATTAGCTTTAGAAACATTGTGAACACTAAACAACACGCACAATCATCATTAAAACAGTACGATAATGATTACAAGTTAGAAGTAATTCAATTATAGTCCTGCTATTATCACACAGTAAACAATGCGGTCCATAAAGTATTTTCACATTTTCGTGATAAATCTATTGTGAGAATTCCCAGAAAATCAGTTCAGTATTAATTCCATCAGAAATGAGTTTCGTGTGCAGGCATACTGGAATAATTGTGTTTATACTGTATATTTAATAATCCAATTATATCTCACTTAATTGGATTTAAATCATATTAAGTATTATAAGTTACACCATTACAACCCAGTATGAGATTCGTTTTGTAGTGGGGTTAATATCTATAAAGGTGCCACTGTAATCTTATACAAAAAAGCTAGAATTACAAGTGGCCGAATCCTCACTTAAATTTTGTATGTGCTTTCTATTCTTCAGCATATATCTTGTGTACCCAGTAAACACAAAACATTTGTATAACATTTGTACAATGCTGGACCAACGGCAAAGACATTGGGTCAGCGTGGTAAAAATGTTATACAAACGTTTTGTGTTTGCTGGGAATACATCATATGATGACGCTATTTCAAGTTCGTTGTGGTGACATTTGTGTTCGCAAGTGGATCACAAAATAAAATTAATTCCGGATCATAAGTTCCATTTTCATATTGTTGCTATGTCAGAAACTTGAGATGAAACATCCCATTCTAACCCTTAGAAAATGAAATGAAATGAATCGGGCTTTAGGCCACCTTTGTGCACATATAGGCTAAACTGGGCCAGGAGAACCTCCTGAGGATGGTGAGATGATTGAGATGACACTGTCCTCCAGACACAGGATTCAAAATTCGAGCCCTGGCGGTCTGAGGCCGAGCACGCTACCTCTCGGTCACGGAGGCTCCCCACAATACTGACTTTCACACGTGGATGGGGAAGAAACATTTTTTGTTTCTTTTAAACCGCCGAGACCGGGAACCGAACCCCGAACTCTGGCGTGAAAGGCAGCGGTGCTATCCACTACCCTAGGGCCCCCGCCCTCTAACCCTTAAAGCACTGACCTATTCAATTTAAATTTTCAGTCACTTGAAGTTGTGTCTCGCTACCGCGATCCACAACTTGAAGTGACTGAAAATTTGTGTTATTTGTGAAATTTGAGTCACAACATATAGGCCTATCAGTTTTTCAAAATTGAAAGCACATTTTACTTTTAACAACTGGTTATACAGGTGATAATAAAAACAAAGGATGTCTACTGTAGTGGACATCAGTGTTCTAAGGGCTAAGTATGTCAGGCACGTGTAGATATGAGGGTCAGAGGTGTGATGGTGGGCTATGTTATTCTCCCGATGTCCATCAGGCGCAGCTGTCCATACCACATAGCGCACTCCGGTCACAACCGGCCCCACAACAGTCATATGAATACAAATACGAACAATTACCTATTGCAAAACTACCATCAGCTTCCCGTAACGACAGGTCAGCCGAGCGATGGCTTAATGTTGGACCTACGTCGCAAAACACAAAGACAGAGCAATGACCTATTACATTGCAAGAATAAAACCAGCTGAGTCAGGCCTATGTTGGCTAATGACCGTCACAGACGGTGTCCTAACATTAAACTGTTAGAAGGGTAGAGTTATAATCCTTGCTGGAATCTAAACAAAGGGATGAGAGAACACTTTAAACGCCAGCTGACCACCATTAATCCTTTACCCGCCAAGTTATTTAATTGGAATTTTCACTCACTTGAAGTTGTGTCTCGCTGACGCAATCCACAACTGTAAGTGAGTGAAAATTGTTGAAATTGGACAAAATGAAGGTTAACTGTTTTAAATCCTGCTGATTCATGTCATGATGTATATTTAACATGCTTAAAAGGTGGTACTCAAAAAAATGAAAAACCGAAAATAGTCGGGACCGGCGGTTAAAGGCTTAAAATGTCAGAGATCTGAATATAGAACAAACAGAGTGATCTCAAGTAGACGGAAAAAGAGGTATACATTAATCGGTCTGGCGTGCTAATTTTCAATTTCCGCCGTTTTACTCTGATATTGGCTGCGGCTAATCACGTCACCAAGATAATCAATTCCGCATTACAATGTAATTATCTCGTCAAATTAATCTGTTCGCGTGAAAAATGACGCAACAAGTCGGATTCCGTGTGGGTTGTGCAACAGCCTCTACAGCCCATTCATCTAGATACCAGAAGCAACAACTAAGCGGTTGCACAACATCACCTTGAAATACAATAGAACAGCAGCAGGAAAAACAACAGAAGTTGCTGTTGCTGGTTTTCATTTAATTAACCTTTTCAAGCCTGAATTAACCATAGTCATCTTCATCCACTACAAGCCGCGAATTGCTGCCGCAATTCTCGACTTGTAGTGAATGAAGATGATTTGATGTGGTTTAGAAATTAAAGAAAATTACCATGTATTGGTAAACCAGTTTCATGGTAATTTTCCTCCTAAAACCCCTAGTTGTAGGGAAATCAATTGTGTTTTCATGGATGTAAAATGATGCTTTAATGCATCGTGGGGACTTAAAGGGTTAATGGTTTCAAGCTATGATGGGAAACCAGCAGCACATCGTAGTAGCAACGCCAGCAACAGTATCACCACAACCAACAATAACAACAGCAGCAACAGAAGCATCATCACCATCAGCACCAACAGGAGTTAGCAACATCACCACCAACAGCAGCAGCAGCAGCAGCAGCAGCAGCAGCAGGATCAGCAGGATGACACATCACTCCAGAGGACGCACTATAAATGAGGGGTGAGTTGTTAGCTTGTCTTCTCTGGTCGCCCATGACAGGCATTGCACCGCTGCAGTCTCAGGGGTTCCAGAAGACAATAACCAGAAACCTGCATCATTATTCTGAACATACAACGTGAAAACGGCATGGATAAGTAATGATCAGCATGGATAAATAACTTACAGGATTGTGCACCTTAATAGTGGATTGGACTTTGAGCCAGGATCAATTTAAATTGAAGTTTGATAATAATTATTGCCACGTATATTGGTATTAAAAAGTGGATTAAGATAATACGACCCCGGGAGATATGAGGATAGGACCAATGCCTCTTATAATCTTATCCGGAGGGAGAACTTAATTGTTCCTGCATGAGATTCCCCTCGAAAGAATAAGCTTATTAGTGACACTGGTTACAGTACTCTTCGTCTTCGCCAAAACTGTCATCGAAGATGTCTATATTTGCACATAGCATTCACAGTTGATAGTAAAGGTAAACAAAACTGTCGTACTGTGTTGAAGTATCTCTTAACCCTTTGAGCCCTCACGATGCATTAAAGCATCATTTTACATCCCTGAGAACAGACTTAATTTTCCTACAACTAGGGGTTTTAGAATGACAATTTCCACGAAACTGGTTTACCAATACATGGCAATTTTCTTCAATTTTTTACCCACTTCAAATCATCTTCATCCACTACAAGTCGAGAATTGCGGCAGTAATTCGCGGCTTGTAGTGGATGAGGATGACAATGGTAAATTCAGGCTTGAAAGGGTTAAACGCTTTTCTGACCTCTTGATTTTGTAGCACTGAGAATACTATAAAACTTCAATATTCTAATGTGAGCCGCCTCGGCGACACCGGATAACTATGCCATCGCCTGAATCATTGGTACTGTCAAAGTGATATAATACCGATATATCAACGAACAGTATTATATATACTACAGAGTTGTAATGAAACTGTTATTTGATACACAATAATTATGGTTACATTGGAACTCACATGCCAATGATTTAATGACAATCGACCAGTTGAATGTTTAGTCCTTTCTACAATTAGTATTGTGTTCAGGCTAACTACTGTTTGGATTATTTGGTAGTGAGTGAGTGAGTGAGTGAGTGAGTGAGTGAGTGAGTGAGTGAGTGAGTGAGTGAGTGAGTGAGTGAGTGAGTGAGTGAGTAAGTGAGTAAGTGAGAGAGTGAGTGAGTGAGTGAGCGAGTAAGCATGATTTCTTTTTACGTTTCCTCAGAAGCATTAATTCACTCAAATATCATAGGCTGACTCATGTTTACCATACTTGCACGACCTCAATTGACGTTCTGCATATGATAATTAACTTTAAAGGCATAAATTTAGCTTCTCTGACAATACGTATTGTGTTTGGCCTGTTTCAGATCAGGTAGGGGCCTACGAATAATCCCGCAGTAGTGCTCAATAAATATTATTTACATGGTGACGCCCGGATTCTGACCAAGGCTGTATAACATCGCCCTGCAAAACCAGATGGCAGTCACTGCTCACTTCACAAGCTAGCAGCTACTGCTTATTTGTTTTTGCTTTTCACAATTGCAGAGGGGTGATCATCGTGTATTCGTGTGAACCAAAATCTGGCGGTCGTACCTGCGTAGCGATAAACGCATTCGTATATATGTGAGCCAGTCTGCGCTTATGATCTCACAGAAGCGAGTGCCATAATCTTCGCACCGCCCTTACCATCAGACTGCTGTCCATAATCATATTAACCCTTAGAGCACTGAGCTAAGAAATTTAAATTTTCAGTCACTTCAAGTTGTGTCTCGCTACCGCGATCCACAACTTGAAGTGACTGAAAATTTGTGTTAATTGTGAAATTTAAGTCATATATCTGTGCTGCAAAATTGGAAGCATATTTTATTTTTAACAACTGGTTATACAGGTGCTTACAAAAAAAAACAGAATGGATACTTTAGTCGACATCAGTGTTCTAAGGGCTGATGAATCCCTGAACTTCTACATGCGCATCATGTTTACGGTTTTAAACGGATTTTAAACTAAATATAACTTCACCGAAACTGATAAAATATTTTGTGGCCGATGCTCATTTATTCAAATAATTCAATTTGGGAGATATATAGTTATATAGATATAAATTCAGCAAGAAAATGGTTGTCTTTACCCAGTAAACACAAAACATTTGCATGCCTTTTGGACAATGTTGGACCAACGTCGAAGACGTTGGGCCGGCGTTGTACAAATGTTATACAAATGCTTTGTGTTTGCTAGGTAGTGTCTGCTGATACTTGGGGTTGTTGATCAAAATGTAATAATATGGGTACAGTAAGGATATGATTTAATAGTTGCTTGTTTGTTTGTTTGTTTGTTCAAAGGAAAGCTGGCTCACAAGTACGAAGATGAACAAAGAATGAGCTAAGTGGTGACGTCCACAGTACAATAACACAGAAATAGCATCCGCATAAATGTGATATCCGAGATCAATGAAGAAAACAGGAAAAATATCTTAGAAGTGTCTAAGAAGTACATTAAATGTAGATGATCACACCACACCACTATAAGATCACAGCTGGTGGATACATCTAGACCGCAGCATGGGAACACGGCCTTGTGAATATTTTAAAAGTAGTTGAAAGTGTAGCTGTGGTGAAGTGTAGCATAAATAAAGACATTAACAGAAGCTGGATTATACAATTTATAGCTGGGATATATTGGCAATGCATCAGCACAGCAGGAATGTATCATCACTAGTTTAAGATGAGCCAGTAGAGCGTTAGTACATTATAGTACTTATATTAGCATCGAAGTACCATGTTAGAGCTAGTACATCAGTGAGAAGTGAGTACAGAAGTACTGAAGTTCATTAATGGTGGTATATGAGGAGTACACCAAAGGTGTGTGACTATAAGTACATTAGCGCCGAAGTTCATCAGTGGTGTTGGAGTACATCAGCAGTGTCAACAACGAGTGATTCAGCGTTATTTAAGCAGCGAATGAAGTACATCAGTGATACGCGAGAAAGAGTACATCAGCGTTGTGAGCAGCAGGAGTACATCATCGGTGTGCGTGAGTCAGCAAGGAGCACATCAGCGGTGTGTGGGCAGTGAATACATCAGCGGCAACGTATACCAGCGTGAATATATCAGCAGCGTGTGAGCAGCAGTGAGTATATCAGCCGAGTGTACGCAGCAGTGATTACATCAACCGTGTGTAAGCAGCAGGAGTACATCAGCGGTGTGAGTACATCAGCCGTGTGTAAGCAGCAGGAGTAGATCAGCGGTGTGTACGCAGCAGTGAGTACATCAGCCGTGTGCAAGCAGCAGGAATACATCAGCGGTGTGTACGCAGTAGGGTACATCAGCAGTGTGTACGCAGCAGAAGTACATCAGCGGTGTGCACACAGCAGGAAAACATCAGACGTGTGTACGCAGCAGGAGTACATCAGCCGAGTGTAAGCAGCAACGAGTACATCAGCCGTGTGTGAGCAACAGGAGTACATCAGCCGTGATTACGCAGCAGGAGTACATCAGCAGATGAGCACGGCACATGAGGGGAGCGCTTCATGATGGACGGGGCGCTGTACATGAGGCCGGGCTACTGCAGCAGGGTGACAGAGTTTATATGTTACATCTTCACCAAACTAGATCCCGATGCTCCACCCCCAGAATATCCAGGTGAGTGCCAATACGCAAACAAATCAGCCCAACGCCGGGGCAATGTTGGGCCAACGTCGCAGACGTTGGATCAACATTGCACGGGTGTTGGGCTGAGAAACAAACACCAAACAACACAGAAAACATCATTCCACTACAAAAATATACACGTATGCTCTGATCGCCCAACAATGACACAACGCTGAAAATATATCTCAAACGTGCTCCATATCGTCGCCTCGGAGCTAAAGGATCCTATCTGACACTCGTCAGAGTGGCAGATAGGATCCTTTAGCTCCGAGGCGACGATATGCTCGGTAGAGATACAGATATATACTTGAGATAAAAAATTATACGCCAGTTGTAGCATGGCAATACACTTTCAGCATCAAGTATACTTTGAGCTACGATGTGTATTACAGGATTTAATCGGCTATCGATTGAAAAGATAATCATTTTTTTTGAAAATGTACGTGATTGCTTATAAACGACGTCTTTTAAACAATTTTCAGCAACAACAGTATACAGGCCTGCGAAAACTAACACAATTAGTAATCACAACACAACACGAGTGAGCAAATGTATGATGGATGCAACTAGAGTGACTGAGTTTCAGCAAATTGTGAATGTCATCGTATCTTCACCTTGATATTAAAAGGTCGTATCTGCAACAAAGTTACAGATACGGTCAGTTAATGTCAAGATTACGAAATGTGTGTTAATGACTGGATGTGTGTATGATTATCTGTTAAATTGTTTGATCAGTAATATGTGACATCTCGTCCAACTATACGTCAAGTGTCCATTCGTCACACACGATATGCAGATGTACCAGGAATAAACATGGCAACTCGTCTCAGAAAGAGGAGAGGATGTGTTTTCCAACCTTGTGGAAGTCCAAGCATTGCCACTAACAACCATTCCAGCTCGTACAACATCGGATGAAGCAGAGTGGCGTCATGGGTAGCTAAAGGGTAATAAGGACGGATAATCGGTAATAAGGACGGATAATCAAAAATAAAAGTACTTCATTCGCCAATGTCCTGCTGGTATCCCAGCAAATCTTCCCAATGTTTGACCGATGTTGGCCCACCGTCGTGGACGGTGGGCCACCATTGGCCAAACATTAGGTGGATGTGTCGAAAAAACATATCACTCACGGCATACATAATGTAAAGTGGGTAATACCGTGGCTAATTCTGAGCCCGTATCCTCGTACAAGTTACGATATATCGTAGGCTTCGGATTGGTCGAGATGGCCCTGTATATTATTTGTCGGGCTCAATAGCGCTGGCAACTGTTAGTCACTGTCATAAACCTGAATTCGTGGCGACTGCTAATTATGACTGCTGATGTCTGTTTTTTTGTAATAGGAAAAAATAGTGACACACATTATTGCCAATCTGACAGGGAGCAGAAACCTGTCAAGTACTATCACCACGTAAAACATGAAAATGACGTCTTTGCTAGCATGGTCTTTGATTGTTAACCTGTATAACTAGATCTGCTGGAACCAAACTGTTATAACAAGTGGCAGTTATAACCTTTTGGTTCCAGCAGGTCGAATTACGGAGAGCTGCCACGTTATCGGTGAAAACCCGTCCTAATTAGAGCTTGTTGACAGACAAATGATAATGCAAACCATCGTATTTTAAATCTACGAGTTCCAATCGCTACTATAATCAAATAATCATTTATAAACCGTTTCATTATCATACCAAGAGCAGTTCTTGATCGTAAAATCAGAGTTTATTAAACGAGAGATGTAAATGTTTTATGTAAAATATGAGTCATGCATACATACATAAAATTGCTTTACGTCACTTTTCGGCACAAATGGTCTTTTAAGTACGATAAAAACGTTGTAGTCAATTGATGAGATGAATGATGTACAGATGATGATGTGAGGGTGGGGGTGATAGGGCATGGTGGGTTATTGAGAGCGTTTTCATTCGCTCGCCTGATAAGGGGTTCTGGACATGTCTAGGAGATATAATACTCCCAGACATGCCCAGACGGCCGGAGACTTGGGTTTCGCTGTGCAATTTAATGCTGAACTCCGTGGTTCCGCTATCCTCGGGTCGGATAGTCCCTAGAGTAACAATAGGAAGGGTAACTCCATTCATTCCCGTGAGAGACCTAATGTCAAACACGCTATTGCCGGTTATTAAGGCCACCACGGCCTACACCAGCGCATGCACTGATACGGGTGCTGCATTGGCTCCATTGTTTAGCGAAGGAACCAGGGTACCCCACTGGCAATCCGCCCGAAGATTATGGCCAGATACGAGGAGGCTGCAGCTGTAAAATAGTTAGTCCCTGTAGCGAGAACTAAGTTTAAGTGGGTGACATTTAAAATTAATTAACTCGGAGGAACTAAATGCAAAACCACGTGTTGTAAAATAAGCATTGTAATATAATTCATTCAAAATGTCAGATGTGAATGTATGTTGAAACAAAGTGAAATCTGGCTTCTCTTGACACGTGCACTCTGTGCGGATCAGAGCGGAATATTAATTATCCGTATAACTGTTGAAAATCAGGAAAATCCTAAATCGTACATGCATAAATTTAGCGCCAAAAAGCAATATTGTGACAGTAAAATATCCCTGAATAACATCACACGTGGAAAGTGTCCATGTGCGATGGGATCCGTCGGGAGAAAATCCAGAGTAACACTCAAACGTGCCACTCTCTGCTACTCTGTTAAAAGGCGGTGACTGCTTACTTGAAAAGTAACCAGTTACTTTGGTTTTGCACGGCAGTATAACTGCACTCGTCTCGTGAAGTCTTGACGCCCTGCTATTACCACAATAAAGCTGTCTGCTGCTGCATTGGGGCGGGGGCCCTAGGGTAGTGGTTAGCACCGCTGCCTTTCACGCCAGAGTTCAGGGTTCGGTTCCCGGTCTCGGCGGTTTGAAAGAAACAACAAATGTTTCTTCCCCATCCACGTGTGAAAGTCAGGGCTCGAATTTCGAATCCTGTGTCTGGAGGACAGTGTCATCTCAATCATCTCACCCTCCTCTCGAGGTTCCCCTGGCCCAGTTTAGCCTATATGTGCACAAAGGTGGCCTAAAGCCCGATTCATTTCATTTTGCTGCTGCATTGATCGCTGGTCCAGCAGAGAACCAGTCATAACCACCAAGCTTTTCCAAGGAAACGAAGAAACGTTGATCCAATGTTGGGCCACCGTCCTCGGCGCTGGTGCAACACTAATTGGTTTAAATCTTTCAGTGCGGGGACCGACTTTAAAAGTCAGAATCTGACGTCTGTAGACATCAGATTCTGGCATCTAAAGTCGATCCTCGCATTGAGGTCTCCAATACAGTACAGACAAATTTCAGCGTTGTATTAACACCCACACAAATCTGCACTACAATCCCAGAAATTACTCACACCCTTCCCCCCCCCCCCCCCAGCGTGACCAATGCACATATCATTTTCTGGACCCGGAATAAAAAGATACAGACACTAAGAGATTGGCCAGCGGAAAAAAAACGAGGCGTCCACCTTACATAAAAACGGCAGAAGCCCGATCAACGGCTGTGCTAGCCGGACAAAGTCGATCACCTGTCATGGGCGACCACCTCTGATTAGCAGACATGGAACAGCTTGCCACGAGAGAATACCTGTCATAGGCGCTCACT
This sequence comes from Flabesymbios commensalis, assembly GCA_964017125.1. Taxonomy (NCBI): domain Eukaryota; kingdom Metazoa; phylum Annelida; class Polychaeta; order Terebellida; family Flabelligeridae; genus Flabesymbios; species Flabesymbios commensalis. The sequence continues at coordinate 26,222,592 of OZ024909.1, read as the reverse complement.
TTTACTATGCAACTCGATGTTGGTGTAATGTTACCAACATCGGTTCAATGTCTGTGTCTGCTGGGCATACACACCTCTGGTGACAGACCACTTCTCATAAACGACCGTTTATAATGTCACGATATGACATGTTATATGCGTGACCACTATATGGTCCTGTCATGAGTGATCATCACTTAATAGAAGCGGTCGGCATTAGGGATTCAAAGCCTGTGTGTGGAAGGAGATGTCCATAATCCCCAGGAGGTTCCCGTCAGGACAGCCAAAGCTATCTTACATTTAACTGTGGCCTTAACTCTAAAAGAGTTAACATGTTTTTCTATAAACCAAAAGACAAAAGGTTCTTTTCAATTTGAAATCATCATCTCTCTGCTTCATTTAAATACCTATGTTCTGGGTCTACGGCCATTAGAAATAGTTCACTCTTTCAGTGTAGGGATCGACTTTAGATGTTAGGATCTGACGTCTACAGACGTCAGATTCTGACGTCTGAAGTAGATCCCCGCGTTGTTGTTACCATTACATTGAACCAATTGAAAACGTGTAAATATTTCTTTGCATTTCACATTTTTGTTATTATAATTACGCGGTCGCTCGTCGTTGGTTTTTTTGCTGGTCGTGATAGCCAATTCGGACCGGCTATCGACTGTAACCTGAAGGCACGAGTTGAAAATCCCATTCGGACCGCATGTGAATGTTTGTCACTGCGGTTGTGCATAAACAGTTCTCAAAAGTTATGGTGTGCAGAAACGTCCCTAACGCCGTGTACTGGGAAAAACTTTTGAAAAGAGAAGAGCATAGCCCCGACACGAGTTTCCCCCTGTACTAACAAAGTTGGGCCAGTAGTGAACACTCCTTGTATTTGAGTTCACCCTGTTGGATTCATTAGCAGTTTCGTAATGTGTCTGGCATTGATAAACATCTCCTAACAGCGCACCCAGTCATTTATGACAAATATATCTCATGCCCAATGAATCTGTAACGGTTTGCTTTGGGAGAATAACTCTTTTAAAAGTGGACTTGTTAGAGATGGAAGGGGGTATATATATATATAAATAATTATTATTGTGCTGAACAACAGTAACTGCTTACTTTTCAAGTAATCAGTTACATTTGTCTGCTTGTGTACGACAATGGCCTTCCTGGAATAGCAGTGGAACAATCAGCTGAGGCTTAGACCAGTCCCACACCGGGGATTCGGTTTAGTTTGGCCCAGAAATGTTTCAGACAAACCGGAGACGGGCCCCAGAAAACACATAGACGTTGACCCAATAATATTTTATTATTAGGCCCGCGTCACAGGCGATGGGCCAGCATTGAAGCGACATTGGGTCCACGTCTGATGTATGCTGGGACGGGCGCAGGGCGGCAGTTTACCAGATCAGATAAAAAGGCGACTTATAACGAGATCAAATCAAACGTTGGTTCAGCATCGAGCCACGTTGAACCAACTCCGATGTGGAGCCTATAGATGAGAGATCTGCGGGAAAATGGTACTTCGCTCCATCACGGTGGCCAGAGCAGACTGGGTGTCACAGCAAACTTGACACATTGAGCCAATGTTGGTTTATTGTTGGGACAACGTCGTAGACGGTGTGCCAACAATAAACCAGCGTTGACACAGTGTGTCGTATTGCAGGGATGGTGTGATAGCTGGGCCGGCGATTTCAGCAACACCACTAGAGAAACATTATTAGCAAAAACATGGCAAGTTATTGGGAGGGTTTATGTGCCACAAACAAAGGCAAGTGGTTTATTATATTGATTAGATTACACCTACAGGCTTATACAGAAAGTATTCGTTCCGGCCGACAGAGAAACTGTGAGAACACGGTTAATTCGGTGGTACATATCCCAGCAAACACAAGGCATTGGTTCAATGTCTCGGGTTTGCTGGGATGATACGTCAAATGCAGATAACTATTATTTAGCATGCTTGGAAAGGTTTTTCTTACATCAGCTGGCAACGTTTTTCCAATCAAAGAGATCAATCGATGCTGAACCAATTTGGATTGCATGGTCGTCGGCTTATTACAATAATCCAACCCCACGTACTTTTTCACATCGCTTCTCCACCAAAATAAACTTCCTCGGGAGCCAAAGTGTTAGAACAATTTGAGTAGCACAAGACCTGATTGCCAGGGGGTGGTACTCGCAGGACCGTTTTCATGCAGCCGTTCACTTTTGTGAAGTATAACCCCGTATAATGTACGTATTGTAAACTTTTAATATGGATATAAACCATAGCAGTAAAAGAAGTTGTGAAGCACGGTATTTCCATCCACTTGAAGCTGAGGATCGCGTCAGCGATATCCCAGCAAGCACGATACACTGACCCAATGTTGGTTCAATGTTGGTCCATCGTCTGCGACGCTGGCCCAACATTGGGACAGTGTATCGTGCTTGCTGGGATATGCCTTCCGGGGGTTGAGCGATAATTTAAATATTGAAATTACCAGATAAGGCCGCGTATTGGCGTCTTCGTGAGAAGACGTTGAAAACTAAATTATAAAAACTGAAAATAAAAACTAAATCATGCAATAACACATCGCTGATGTAGAATCCATCGCCCCTCAGCAGTTTAGCATGAGTTTCACATACAACACTTTGGCTGATGGAGACGTCTTCCCTTGAGAATTAGTGAAGATAACAACTCGTGTCATCTGAATAGATTATCCTTGACTGATGGACCATCTCTTACGGGGGGGGGGGAAGATTACTTTAAACAAAGCCAGACTAGATACCCTGACTGTACGAGGCCATGGAAAGCCAAAAGAGAGTAACTTACTACTTGAAAAGTGAGCAGTTACGGCATTGTGGCGTTACACGCCAGTTTCCAGATTCCATGTGGACAAGACAATCTTTTCCCAGTAAAAACAAAACATGTGTATAACATTTGTACAATGTCGGACCAACGTCGAAGACGTTGGACCGACGTTGTACAAATGCTATACAAATGTTTTGCGTTTGCTGTTTTTTTTCTGGAAAAATGCAAGGATAATAGATAAATACTAAACGTGATCATCCACACAAATACATACATTCCAAGCACCAAAAGTGGCACAAGTTAGCACAAAGTTGTCTCTAAGCTGGCCCAGCGTCTAAGACGTTGCTCTACCATTATAGGGGTACAATTTGCTTCTAGAGAAGCGATAATAAGGAAGTACAGCTGCACGCCTTGCGACCATCTTCACAATCACAAGGGTCACGTATAACACGAGAACAAAATACCTCGCAGAAAAAACAGACGAATGCATAAAATGAGTCTGACAGACTTTGCATATAATGTGAAATAATAGATGGTCACTAAGACGGCGTTTTATTGCTAATATAACGGCAGACGCCAAAAGGCTCTGCAGTGCAGAACTGTTATTTCGGTCCCGTCGAAGGTAACATTTATAACTCGTGAGCGCATAGTACAGGACGATTTAAAAATAACATTATCGTTAACCATTTCACGAATAATAGAAAGAAAACGTTGACGTTTTATTCCGCTTTGTATTTAAGCAAGCGAGGTGAATTCGTAATCTTCATATCTCAGAGATTTTCACCTGGAGCTGGGCAAGCGGGTGAAAATTTTCTAGTGATTCAGTGATTAGTCTAATTTGGGGAACATAATGGTGTAATTCTAACAAATATATGATCACCACGGATTTCGAAGCATCAAATCTATAAATACGTCATATTGGTAAAATTAGCCATCGATTGTCAGAGCCGTGCAAAGCCAAGCGGCAGTACACATTTGGGAAGGATACATGAAAAGTTATCGCACTCACAAGGTCAAATTATTGACGGAAAATGCGAAAGATCGCAATAAATCGGCCACTTTGATTTTTTTCAGCCACTATTCAGCTTGTCCGAGAACTGGTCATGTGTACCATGATTAACAAATTTGGGAAGGATATATGAAAAACTTTTCAAGTTATTGTGCCCACAAGTAAATGGTAACGCCGCCTTGGTGCCAAGGCCGACGCTGACGAACTTCAATTGCAATAGGCCACCTTTTTTAATTAAAATTAAAAGGCGCGCTAAAAAGAATTCAAAAGCCAGCAAAGTGGTCAAAAATAGGTTTTGTGTGAAATTTCATACCCGCGAAATTAAAGTAGATTACAGTAACTGCTTACGTTACGAGGTAGAATGGTGGAGAACCAGCAATACAAAACCAAAAGACATCAATACAAAGCCAAAGGGCATGATACCCCGTCCCCATCTGCACATAAAGAGAATGCCACTGCCTATCTGCCATACAAAGTCAAAAGGCAGTAACTGATTACTTTTCAAGTAAGCTGTCACTACCTTTAGGCTTCGTCCTAGGTAACTGAAGATTCAGAAATGGTGATACAGCATGGCGAGCGAATGAGTACCCAGAAAAAACGAGACATTAACCCAATGCTGGGGCAATGTTGGTTCAGCGTCGTAGACGGTGAGCCAACATTGCCCCAGCATTGGGCCAATGTATCGTGCTTGCTTGGTTTTAGGATGTAGATAACACGGGACTCTGGAGGGTTTACGGCCGTGTCTAACAGCAGAGGGATTCCTACCAGGATCAACCTAATGTGTCGAGAATCCACTACATTACCAGCTTTCCTCTGAAAAGTCAAAATGCAGTCCTTTCTTGGAAAAAAAGCAGCTGCTTTCTTCTGCGGCTTTGCACGACAGACTGCTGAATGGACGCGGACAACTGTTGAAGTTTTGTTTGGTCACAAATTTAACAAATTAATGTCATTAATATTCACTATATATACGGAATACGGCGTTCGCTCATCATGATTGGCTCTATTACTGAAGTTAAGCAACGTCGCGCCCGGTTAATAATTGGATGGGTGACCGCCTGGTGACTGCCAGGTGCTGTATACACTCGTGGGGCTCAGAGAACCACGTAAATCAGATGGCTCGTCTGACTGACCTAGAGTTGGACGTAAAAAACCTCAATGGACGTAGGCGCAGTTTCCATCCAGCGAGACCCCAGAAAATCCACAATGTTCGAGTACTTGGCACATAAGGCGAATTTGCTTGGAATGAAAATAGCTTGATGCGCCTCAATGGCAGCTCAGCTGTATATCTCCCAGGAGACTGAGTTGGAATTTGAATGATAACAGGCCTTGCTAAGTTACTCTCGATGTTCAGCGCTCTGAACAGCCGCCGGCTGGATACATGCGCTATATAAGATTTCTTTCATTCATTCATTAATATTCACTAATATACACTAATTTTCACTAAATGTAAATTTTCTCCCACTTGAAGTTGTGTCTCGCTACCCCGACCAACAACTTCAAGTGGTGGGAGAAAATTAACATTTAATTTAGCGGTTTAAGGGTTAATATATCCTGGTCCAATGTAGTAGTTACTTAGTAAAGTATTGCTTTACGCCACTTTTCGGTACTAATGGTCATTTAAGTGACATTGTATTGGGATAAAAACGTGGTTGTCAATTGATGAGATAAACAAGACTACATAAGTCCAGGAGCTCCCGCTCCGAATTAGAATTTGATTAAGCAATTTTGTATAGGGTTATTAATGTAGTCCTAGTCTAGGTCAAAAATCAAGACGCAAGACAACTAGGTCTAAGAAGCCCAGTCTAAGAGTAAGATAAGAACTAGACAGTCTGTCAGAGATTGCAAACCTCCATTGAAATTAATGATCCTAATCAGTATCCCAGTAATGGTCTACCTATCTGGCATGGTTTACCCGATATCAGGCCAATCGAGTTAACTAATAGCTGATTTACGGTCATTTTGAATTCGATATAAATTAGTTAAAAACTTAGGGTGCATCCTCCCCCGAAACCTCAAATTTTGTTTTATAGTAATGGACTAACATCTAACACAGTTTGCAAAATATTGGGCATGTGAAAGTAAATAATGGCCGATAGAGGGCCATTTTGAATTTGATCAAGTCAAAATTTTCCAAGATGCATCCTCAGCTGAAATCTCACATTTCATTCTATAGTTATGGTCTAGCCATCTAGCACGGTTTACCAAATATCGCCCATGTGAAAGTGAATAATGGCCGATAGGAGGCCATTTTGAATTTGATCAAGTCAAAATTTTTCAAGATGCATCCTCTCCTGAAATCTCACTTTTTGTTTTATAGTAATGGTCTAGCCATCTAGTACGGTTACTAAAAACCGGCTATGTGAAAGTAAATAATGGCCGATAGGCGGCCATTTTGAATTTGATCGAGTCAATTTTTTTCAAGATGCATCCTCTCTTGTAATCTCACATTTTGTTTTATAGTAATGGTCCAGCTATCTAACACGGTTTACCAAATATCAGCAATGTGAAAGTAAATAGTGGCCGATAGGCGGCCATTTTGAATTCGATTGAGTCGAAAGTTTTTTAAAGGCATCCTCTCTCTAAACGTCACATTTTGTTTTATAGTAATGGTCTAGCTATCTAGCACGGTTTACCTGATATCGGGCCAATCGAGGTAAATAATGCTGATTGCCGGCCATTTTAAATTCGTAAATTAAAAATTTTCAGGGTGCATCCTCCCCCGAAAACTCACACTTTGTTTTATAGTAATCAGGTAATGGTCTAGCCATCTAGCACGGTTTACCAAATATCAGCCATGTGAAAATGAATAATGGCCGAAAAGGCGGCCATTTTAAATTTGATCAAGTCAATTTTTTTCGAGATGCATCCTCATCTGAAATCTCACATTTCGTTTTACAGTAATGGTCTAGCCATCTAGCACGGTTGACCAAATAACGGTCATGTGAAAGTGAATAATGGCCGATAAGCAGCCATTTTGAATTTTATCGAGTCTAATTTTTTCAAGATGCATCCTCTCCTGAAATCACACATTTTGTTTTATAGTAATGGTCTAGCCATCTAGCACGGTTTACCAAATAACGGCCATGTGAAAGTGAATAATGGCCGATAAGCGGCCATTTTGAATTTTATCGAGTCAAATTTTTTCAAGATGCATCCTCTCCTGAAATCACACATTTTGTTTTATAGTAATGGTCTAGCCATCTAGCACGGTTTACCAAATAACGGCCATTTGAAAGTGAATAATGGCCGATTGGCGGCCATTTTGAACTTTGACAAAATGATTTTTTTTAAAATACATCCTCTCCTGAAGCCTTACAATTTGTTTTATAGTAATGGTGTAGATATCTTGAGCGGTTTTCATGATATTCCACAATATCAGGCCTGTCGAGGTGAATAATGGCTGATAGGCGGCCATTTTGAATTTTATCAACTTCAAATTTTTCAGGATGCATCCTCTCCTGAAACCTTACAATTTATTTGATATTAATGGTGTAGCTATCTTGAGCGGTTTTCATGATATTCCGCAATATCAGGCCTGTCGAGGTGAATAATGGCCGATAGGCGGCCATTTTTAATTTTATCGACTTGAAATTTTTCAAGATGCATCCTCTCCTGAAACCTCACAATTTGTTTTATAGTAATGGTGTAGCTATCTTGAGCGGTTTTCATGATATTCCGCAAAATCTTTCAGTCGGATTTACCGATGCTATAAATTAGGTCAAAGTGCTGGGTCAACTTCAAGGTCAAGGTCCAAAAACCTGAAAAGGCACAACTAGGGACCTTAGAGAACATGTATGTGCAATATGACTGTCATCGGCCCAGTACTTTTCGAGATCTGCTCCGGAAACGAAGTGCGCGTCAAAACGTCTAAATAGGTCATAGTTCTGAACCAGAAGTAGGTCAAAGTTCAAATACCCCAAAAGGCACAACTAGACCCCCTAGGGGTGTTGTGTGTAAAATTTAAAGACAATCGGACAAGTACTTTCAGAGATATGCTCCGGAAACGAATTGTTTACGGACGGCCCAACGGCCCAACGGCCCAACGGCCCAACGCCGTCACATCATCATTTTCTCCTCTGCAACCTTGCGTATTGAATTCAGATTAAAAATCTTTTAACCCGTCCATTAGCCCCCTGGAAGTAACCCACATACCAAAAATTGTTATCCTAGCTTATTTTCTCACAAAGTTATAGGCAAAAGAAGAGGCCAAAAAAAAACGGAGGTAGAATCCATAGCTCCCTTCGCTCACCTACGGTGACGGCGGGAGCTAATGATGTACAGATGATGACATGAGGGCGGGGTGATAGGGCATGGTGGGTTGTTGAGAGTGTTTTGCTTCACTCGCCCGATAAGGAGTTCTGGGCATGTCTAGCGGATTTACCCCCAGGCACCGCTGTTGAGCGGATGAACCAGGGTACGCCTCCGGCAATCAGTACGGAGATTATGGTCACACACGTGGAGGTTGCAGGTTCTCTTGGATAATTGCTGTAGACTAGTGCTTCTGTACCATGCAATACAACAAGCAACAGACGGGACAGATTCCTAATAACCCCCAAACCCCCCCCCCCCCCCTCCCCACAGATGGGGGCGAAAAGTACTACTACTAGCAACCATCATAGTACCCCTGGTCGAATGTACTCTCATCAAGTTGGCATCAGCACGACATCGTAAGGCCTCATTTTTAAGCTCGCAAGCATTTACGACACGCAACGGCTACTTTTGATGGCGGCAGCAATACAAATCCCAATGTGAATGAAAATACAAAAAAAATAGCTGCAGGTTAACCCTTGAAGCGCTAAATTAAATAATTTAAATTATTCACCCACTTGAAGTTGTGTCTCGCTACATCTTCCCACAAAGTCTATAATATTTGTTTAGTTTGAGACCCAACATTTGCAAATCTGGACGTTTGAAACACCTATTTTATTCCAATAACAGATTCAAAATTTTCACTATTTTCAATAAAATAAATAGTATAATCCATCAGAAGAGCTACGGTCTGGGCTTCATTTGACATATTACAATTTGAGAATTTTTCAGAAACAGGGTAATTTCCATTTATCGAGGTGAGAATTGCGTTAACAATTCGCACCTCAGGGTGAATGAAAATGTGAAGGAATATCCTGGTGTCCAGAATGTTATTACAATTGGGAAAGTGTTACTGATGAGATAACATGTTCAGCTCGTGTTTCTGTAGCTGTATTCGGGCTGTAATTAAACTAAATTTTATAATTAACGGTGCGAACCATCTTAATTAGCAATAAAAGAGACATAAACGTCCATAACTCATTATATTGGACTAAGTTGATATTATAATTGGTGCATTTGACTCGTTAAATCCGGTTTAATTCCGTCAATAGAGGCTCAGTAATTAATAAGCCATATTTCCTTGTGCGTTGCTCGGGTGTGGCTGGCCAGCAGGGATTATATAAGTGGTGGCTTAATTGAGACCAGCAGTGGTCATTGTGCAGCGGCTGGCGTGTGCGCTTTGTGGTGGTAAAATTTAAATCCCTCCCACCCGCCCATTTTCTGAGTGTTATTTATATTATTATTATTATATATTGTTTACTATATTTGTTGTTCTCTGTAATGTATACTGTTTTTTTTGTTTTGTACTTACGTACGGAGTCCTGAGCTCTGTCGGCTCAGTAATAAACTCAGGGTTCTAGCCCAACCTTACACAGGGTTGTTTGTCTTATTTGACAGGGTTATTAATACATAGACATCAATATAAACTAGATACGTGCTTAGACGCAGTTACAACTAAATGGGAAAGACGATGATCTTAGGCTATAACAGTAAAGTTAAAAGTAATAAAAAGACGAAAGTAGGAAATAAATTTTACTGTTAAGGCATCATCATAGGTTTGTGTTCAGCAGGTTAATTGAACGTGGAGACAAGATCACTTAAGTCATATAGTCGTTGCCATAGAATACCCCACCCCCTCTTCACATCTCTCTGCAGTGCAAAGCCAAAAGTCAGCAACTGCCTACTTTTTATAAGCAGTTTACTGGCTTTTGTCTTTGCACACGGATGGCCGCGTCTGCCACCTGCAGTCCACTGATGGAGACAGATGCTAAACAGGGGAGGTAAAACAATTGTGCTAGGTATACGTACGTTGACGCTAACATCCCTTGGGGAATAAAAGGACGTATATACCACTTTGGAAAGTGGTCGATACCACACTTTAATACCAAAGGGAACGTATATATATACTTATTTCGTGGAGCATCAGGAACGTGCTGCACGGTGGCAAGGACACAGCTACAAACTACCCAGCAAACAATAGTGTTGAGCAAGTGCTTGCTTAATGTTGGGCAGGCGTCAGCAATGTAGTCCAACGTTAAATAGGCATTGTGTCAACCTATCGTGCTCGCTGTGACCGCCCTGAATTATACATGGGGTTCACCTTCAATGTGCCCAGCACCATGTAAATGTTCTACCTTCCTGCCCAATAAACACAAGAGAAGTTGAGCCAATGGTGGTTAAATGTCAGGCCAGCGTAACAAACGGTGGCCCAGCATTACATCCCCATTGGGTCAATGTCTCGTGTTTGTTTGATCTATCTACATTAGTTTTTCTAATGTTATACAGGGGCGAATCCAGGGTAGAAATTAACGCTTACAAGGAAAACATACTGGGCCCGTATTCTCGTACAATTACGATATAGCATAACTTGTACGAGAATACGGGCCCAGGTATGTCAGAATGGCGGCCATTTTGGGTTTGATCGGTGTCATTTTCGAACTAGACCGGCGAATTTGTTGGAAGAGCAGGTGTGCCGAGTACCAGAACATTGGAATACACATTCGCGAGGCGATCGCGCTTACAAGGACAAACCGTTTATGTCCAAGAGGCGGTCGTTTTAAATGTGATCCGTGCTATTTTCGAACTCGTTCGTCAGGTGTGTATGGTGATCACATGGACCGTATTTCAGAAAAATCGAATAAAAACCCATGAGATGGTCTGTTACTCAGCAGAATTCAGAATCGGACGGACTTGTACAAGATATTGATCATAGGTTAATTATTTGCATAAGACACCGGAATCCTTCCTGAAGTGTGATAACTTGCAGTTGCGGAAAATGTTTTTGGAAAAAAGAGGCCTGAAGTCCCATAGCATCCCTCGCCATAAATTAGGTTTTGAGTTTTGCTGTGATTGTAAAATTTAAATAATTTCCTATTATATATTTTTTTAATAGTTTTTGCGCCCACACAAAATTATGAAGTCGATCCGTAGCCTTTCAGTAAAACCTTGAAAAAATCATCATCTGTAGATCTCCATATCGTGGTGTATCTGATAGTGAAATTTGAATAATTTCTGCCTTCCTTGAAGTTCTCGAGTTTTTGCGCCCCCCCCCCCCCCCCCGAAAATAAGGTTGATGCGTGGCTGCCATTTTAAATTTTGGTAGCATCTTTAACATCATTAAAAAACTTACTTGCACATCCCCATGATGCTCGGAATGTGATTTTAAAAGTTCCAAAAAATTGACCACTAGTTTTTTTTCGCCCACAAAAAAGCGTGACGCCTGACGGACTCCAGCCGCGAGGAAAAAAACCTTCCCCTGCCACGGGTGGGGGATAAAAAAGCGTGCTATTTGAAAGTGCACCGAGTAAACGTTGAATCTTGTAACGTAAGAAGTTTTCACATACTACTACAAGTGGTGACATTCCATTGACACCAGTGGAAAGGCCAGTCATACAAATTATCACGAACAAGCAGCGAGTTTTCTTATTTTTTGAGTGCCAATCATTAACTTTACATTTAGACATAAAATAGTGCATTTTGAATATGAAACAATTTTTCACTCCGCTAGATTTAAAAATGATTGACACCCCCAAATTGAAAAATCGAGAAATTTTCACTCACTTGTTGGCCAACAATGAACAAACATTGATTGAAAGTTTCGTGTTTGCAGGTTTCATCTTACTAAATTCTAGTGTATAGTCGATCACATGCTAACATCGTGCATTTGGTGCACATGAACTCTGCTTTGCAAACCCAAAAGGCAGTTATTACTTATTGGAAAGTATAAAGTTACTGGCTTTGCACGGAAGAACCGTTGTCCTTTATATATAATTCCGGTCGATTTCATGAAAAAAAAATTGACATCATGCATTCCAGCTTTCAATTAAACTTTATTACCCTAACTAAAGGACCATATAATTAAAAACGTTTTCAAACGTGCTTTAAATCTAACAAAATTAGTAATAAATATACGGTAGGTTGCGGTCAATGTTGAGTTAATGAAATAATTCAATTTGAACATTGGCCCAACATTCAGATAGTGATCACTCTACACTATCTGACAGAGAAGCGTAACTACATCCAACCACTGCTAATCTATTGATGCATTTAAAGCTATATACCACTCTATGTATGTTTCTGGCTGTACCCCTGTTGCCTCATCTCTGTAATCAGGGTGGTGTTTTCTGGGTACAGATGTGTCCCGCTGCTCGTACACAGTGGACTACAGCTTTAAATCGGTTAACACAAAAACTGAAAAAAGGGCGGGAATGCGTGAAAAAAAGGACCTCAACTTTTAATTGTTTTCCGGCCACCACTGGTCGCACCCCATCCAAGCGGGCTTCGTGCATACGGGATCACCTTGTTAGCCAGCCTCAGGGGGTCTTAATGTCTTCCCAGAGTGATCATTTTTCTCTCCGAGTCTTTAAGATTAGTTTGGCACTGGGCCGGACTGATGGGAGCTAATTCCCACCGGCGGGAAAATCAATGGGAACCAGCGCGCCAATCTCTCCACTTTCATTAAGCCGCGACCTTCACATGCTCTGAGTTATTGAATGCGACCGGCCTACGTGTTTTGCGTTTATATTTTCCTGTGGAGCAGGAAAATATAAACGCAAAACACGTGGCCGAATGGCCGAACACCGCCCCTGAGACAGCTGACTAGTCCCTGAAGTTCTACAGATTTATCTAGCGACGGGCACGGTTTGCCGGTGCTGATTTGGTGTGTCGGCAGTGATTACAGAAGGCATCTGCTTCCAGTTACGCGGGGTCTTCAGTTTTTTCAGTCGACTACTCACTGGTCCAGATCGAACACACATGGTTGTGCATAGTGATGGTAAAAAGAGGAGGACATCGTATATTAAACAATATATATTAACATAACAATTGCTAGTTATTTACCACTTTTTCGTAGCACCTGAGACACCAGTATTTGAATAAAAAATGTTTTCAAATCAGCACAATTGTGAAATGTTTGTATTTCAATTTAGGTCATTGATGTGAGACTTAATGATTGAGGAAGTTTTATATGACATTGATCCTTATTATTTTAAGTTTCAAATGACCGAAAAATACTGTTAGTGTTACTTAGAAAAGTCAACAATCGATGAACTAGAATGCAATGTTCTGTCGAACATACGAATAGTCAATTCACAACACAACCACATGGTCACACGAAAGATTGACCCAATGTTGTTTTAATGTTAGCACGACTAGTTAGTCGGCCCAACATCAAAACGACATTGGGTCAACGCCTCGTATCGAGTATTAATAGTGGTCGCCGCGAATCTGTATACAAATTTGCCGAGCAAAGTCAGAAGGCAGTAGCTGCTCACTATTAAATGAGCAGTTACTCCCTATCGGTTTTGCACAACAGAAGTGAACATTCTTTGCTCCGAGCTATTCTCCAAATAATCGAAAAGTGAAATTACGCGACATCAGCCAAAATGTATGAGCAGTAATTCTTGAATAGTAAGGCAAAACTGCTACAATAAACGCGATAGTCGAGGTGCGGGGAATACAAAATCTATTAAATGTGGAAATCATTTGCAATGCGCGCTATTGTTAGGAATTCAAGAGTTTTGCGTCGAATTCTGCAAAATCAGACATGGGCCTGAAGACCATGAGATGCCAGTCAAATACAATGTGAATTATCCGTATTTAAAAAGACTTTCCACATTGAAATAAAGTTTGGAATAGAGGAGTGCCCAGGCCTCCCCTGCTGATTTGTCAAAACAAATACTATACGACAGAACCTAAGCAGAAGCACATTGCGTCCCCTTGGAGCTAGAAGGTGCTAAACTTCCACTTTGTAAAATGCCAGTTTAGCACCTTCTAACTACAAGGGGACGATTGATGACTATTACAGTGTATATATAGTTCACCTGATACTTCCCTTATTCTAAAATTATAGCTACTTTTTATGAGATAGAAGATCAATTTATTACGTAGCTACATGTATGTATGTCGATTCCGATTTTTTGTAGAGCGATAGGTTGTGAGAATTGTGTAAGTCAATTAACCCTTTAACCGCCGGTGTCGAATTTATTGGGTTTTTCACTCAATTATTACCACATTCAGAACAGCCTTTTAAGCTTGTTAAAGCCATAATGTGACATCAAGCAGCACGCTTTGAAAAGAACTGACCGCCATTTTGTCAAATCTGATAATTTTCACTCACTTGAAGTTGTGGATCGCGTCAGCGATACACAACTTCAAGTGGGTAAAAATTTCAATTGAATAATTTGACGGTAAGATATACGAAGTAAATTGTCGATTAGAAAACGATGCATGATATATGATGCTCTAGAGGACAAAGCTATTTCTGAGAATGTCAGTGAAGAGTTGACTAGTGATTTGTTAGCTGTTTCTGTTTCACTTGAGATCAAAGGGTTTTCTTCAACTTGAAATCATCATAAATCTCATAAATCTCTGGCTCTTTCTGCTTTATTTGAATACCCGTGTTATGGGTCTACGGCCATTATAAATATTTGACTCCTACAGTACAGGGATCGACTTTGGATGTCAGAATCTGACGTCTGTAGACGTCAGATTCTGACGTCTAAATTCGGTTCCCGCGCTGAAAGGGTTGAATTTAAATTAAATGTTGATATCTCAGCTTTAAATCAACTATCAAGTATCCTCATCATGGCTACAACCTATTACACGTAAATTGAAGCACGAGTTAACTGATACATTTTAACGTTCCCTAAAGATATTAATTCCACTGACAATACGATTGAGCTGGATAACGCAATTATGGCTAATGAGGGTGTTATTGTTCAAAATGATATCAATGATGTGGTTTACGAGATGAACTCTTTGTCTTCCACACAAAAGCACGTGGGCTGAATATGCCAGCGTCCACTTGTCAACATATTGGTGGCAAGAAGCCATATGCCAGTTAAAGTCCACACTGTCTATGTATGTGTTGCAACAATATAAAATGTTTAAAATAAAGATTTTGAAATCTTGAAGTGACACAAATCTAAATCTTTGAAATAAATCTGATCGTAAGTATAAGAAGCAAAATTATGAATAAAACTCGTGTGCTAAAGACAACAAGTCGTAAATAATATTGGAACCTAGTTCTAATCAGCTGTCTCAAAAAGATTTTGATAATATAACTGAGGAATTATCCTTGGATTTTTAAAGACGTTGGCCTCAGGAATTTCTATCTCTGTTTTTTGAAAATTAGGTTGACTGGAAATCAATAACATTTAAGCTCCACAGCAAGCAGGTCTTAGATATGCCTATATGCTTGAAACTGATTTTGTAAATACGTTATCGTCCAACAAATATATTATGGAGGACAAGAGGTTACGCATATTTTATTATTTTCACATACTAGAATGGTTATGTTTCGAGGCTGGCGTATATAAAGTGAAAATCCTACGCTATTCAGTTTAATCTATCACTTAAACAAATTATACATGTATATATTTATACAATTATTATACATTTTGGCAGGAAGTGGATAATAGCAATTGCGGTTTCGCAGGCGTTTGGAAAACTAACTTCTGTCACTTAGTAAACACAAGCAACAAGGACCAATCAGTCTTTCTGAAATATATCTTTTGTAGTATAAAATGCATGAACTAAAGGATGTTAAAAATGTGCATGCATCTTCGAGATTACTTTTTGAAGCTGTAGCAGTGATACAGAATGGCGAGATTGTGTCATAAAAACGACAAACTTTCAATATACCCTAGTTGCTGTACTGCTGTCTGCGCTAGCTTAAAAGAGTTTGTCAATTATGCAATGATCTTGGTGATGTATTTTGTTTTAAACATTTTAAATTTGCGAACAATTTTTTACACATCACCATAAATGGGTTTAAAAACTGTATCAGCATCGGTTGTGATTGAATACGTGATGCTGATAACCGATGCTAGTCCAACACTAAACCAACTATGAGGAGAGTTGGGGAGGCAGGGGTAAACGTGTTGACGCAAACAAAAATCGTTGAAACAATGTTGGTTTATTGTTGGTCCACCGTCTACGCCGCTAGACCAACATTAAACCAACATTGGTTCAACATCTTGTGTTTGCTGGAGACATACGCCAGTGGAAGAGCCACCTGGTGACTTGTGTATGTATTACTGGCAGACAAGCTCCCGGCCGTCTCAGTCGTATCTATTTGTCCGCGTCCCACAGGGCACATCCTCTGTTTGGCGAGCCCCAATTTATTATCTCTTTTAGATAAGAATCACCGTGGTCGACCGTTACTTCTCATCTTGTGGACACCTCTGACCGCAGAAACTACCCACCACGGACCGCTGTCCACAATTCACATGGATGTTGGAAAACTTATCTTATACCAAGCAGACACGAGATCATATGGACCCAATGTTAGACTGATGTGGTACTATCGCTCTAAGCCTCGTGTTTGTAAGGTAGTAGTGCCAAGAAATAGTAGATACTGGGATAAAATTGGTTCAACGTTGGGCTCTAGTATCCTACTTTGACAAAAGGCACTGGTTGTTTCTTAGTGGGTGTGGAAGATGATACTAGCAGATGCATGGTAAATATTGAAGTCTCCATCTATCCACAATGAGAAGCTGATAACCTGTGCATTATTAAGTGTGATGACAAATGAAAGCCTTGCACTTAAACCATATAAAAAAGTTGACATTTGGATTGAAGTCAAGTAGTCCTAGTAGTGCTGGAGTAAGATAATAAATGAAGAAAATTATTGTGAATGGTGCAGCTCAAATTTGAAATAAATCATTCTGATGTGAACAAGTCACATCATCGAGGTAAGAAGTTTTTGACAATAGTTCAGTCAAAACAAATATGGCATTAAAAATAAGTATCCACCAAGCACAAAGAAGGATACTTAATTGGTAATCAGTATAATTGGAGACTGAAGCTAACGTTGGAAAGAAGTGTTATGGCGGTTATTTTGTATACACAAAATAGCCCAGTTAAATCGACAAAATAATTGTTTCACATAAAAGATCGAGTTTCCAGAAGCTTGTCTTGCAGGAGAAGAATGGTTTAATCGACTATGATCTATTTACGTCAATATGTAAGTGACACGTGTCTTCGATCAGCAAAATACTTAGACCTCCGACTTGACAAATATTCACCTCACTTGAAATTGCTTCAATTGAGTGGAAATTGTTCAATTCAATAATTTGGCTGTCAAAGATTAATAAATTTTAATGTCCAGTTTACAAGCTCAAAAGCTCGACAAAGGGTGAGGTGAAATTGCACAAAGAGCCCTCTGGTGAGTTTTAGGATTGGTGATACACACCAGGTGGAGTAAAGAGCGTGATATGCGACACCTGGTGTATTGATGGAAAGAAAACATAATATTTACTGGGAACA
Organism: Flabesymbios commensalis; assembly: GCA_964017125.1. Taxonomy (NCBI): domain Eukaryota; kingdom Metazoa; phylum Annelida; class Polychaeta; order Terebellida; family Flabelligeridae; genus Flabesymbios; species Flabesymbios commensalis. The sequence continues at coordinate 26,205,238 of OZ024909.1, read as the reverse complement.
GACCACCACCTGGTGATTAGTTTAAAAACAACCAAGATGCTTAGTGGCGTGGAAATTATTATGATTTTCTAAAGAGGATCTGGTTAGATTCATTGAACAGATTACGCCATAAAAAATACCGTACGCTACTTGTCCAATACAAGTTAGTGAATACAATAAATAGAAAAATGTCTTGCAGAATGTTTTTTGTGATTTCTATGAAATCCGGTCACTTTTATGCATAGGAAGGTCCGACAAACGGTGGGTCTGATTCCTAGAAGATGAGCTCTTATAAATATACGCCACTGAAATCGACAGGGAATTTAAATTAATGTATTCTAATTGAAAGATAGAAGCACGGCCTGATGCCATGGCTGATAGGTTACCACTGGTTACGGCGGCGTGTCTGCACTGTGCTATCGTTTACAAATCTCCACAGGAAATGCAGATAAACCTATTATATGCAGAAAGGACGATTAAATGAGCAAGCGTCGACCTTGACTGCAATGGCTACGGTCACGAGGCGGGGTAAAGATGGGCGTTTGAGGACGCAGTAGGTCTATAGTGGACACAGAATGAGATGCACCATATACATAATCTCCCTTCATATTACCATTTCTAATTATACAGTAATCTTCCGTGCATTTGGAAGCGCGTTATGGGAGCGCATTCTGATGATGATGGTTGCTGAGTCAGATACAACTGGTAGGCCTACCGATGTGACACCAGGCAACCGACAACATGATCAAGTGGTGGTTTGACGCTGGCCCAGCCTCAAACCAACACAGGGTCAATGTCTCGTGCTTCCTGGAATGTCACATCAATTGATGCAACAGGACCCCAGCTTATCTCCATCAATCATAATGTTCCAAACTAAATGGCACGATGCTAATCTTGACAGATCTGCCGGCTCAGGTGGGATCGACGGAGCACGGGCTTTAATCACACATCTCGTTATGCATACACACTCCGGTAGGCTTCACGTCGGTTGAAACTATTGAAATATTTCTGCGTGGTCGCGCGGAACTGTCAGATGCCATGGCTAAATAGGCCTGTAGAAGAAGTTGTTATAATATATATAGGCCTACCGGCTGTAGTAAACACATTATAACAATGATCAATTTTGAACAAAAATAGTGTGATCCACAGGGTTTCCGCCAGGAATGTTTGGGTTGGGGGGGGGGGGGGATTGGGCAAAAGGGGTTGAGGTGGGTCTGTGGGTTCTCCCCCAGGAAAAAATTGAGTGCTTAAAATGAGTTGTTTTAACTGAAATGACAGCCTAATTTGGAAAATATTTCGTCCGGACCCCCGGACCACCCCCCTGGCGGTTTATTGTTGGACCAGTGTCGGATGCACTGTGGTAGAAACTCATATCATGAAGAAAACGTTTTAGTGTTTTTTTATAACAGATTTTACTCCCTACATTAGTAGACATAGAAAAGAATTACCCGGGCTGTTTTTTGTCTTTTTGCAGACACTTGTTTTATTTGTATATTAGGTATTTGCACCTGATTTCTGATATATAATAAGTAGGCTATCAAGTGCAGATAGTCACAATAAAAAGCAAAAAAAATCTTTAAATATCGATAAAGAAATTGGTCCGGCATATTCTATTGTTAATGACCATGATATTTATGTTTATGTTGTGTTTGTATATGCATGTCACTATAATAAATAAATACTTACTATTTATGACACATAAATATAGAGCAATAATGCGGGTCTGGAACCCTCATTAAAACCATGTCGACACAAACAACATCAGTAGGCTGCAACCCAAGCTTTCGTATAAAATTTATCAATCTCGTGTCGTCAATTTAAATTCACCGTCTTGTGATGATATTTTGACTTCTCTGGTATTTTTATCCACCAGAAGCGTGATACCTTTCATCTGAGTTCACCCTTTCAGTGCGGGGACCGTCTACACATGTCTAAAGTCAGTCCCCGAACTGAAAGAATTAAAATGTTTATAATAGTCGGAGACCCATAACATTCAAATGGAGCGAACAGAGCTAACTCAGACATTTATGATGATTTCAACTAGAAACAAGAGGCCAGTCGGCCATCAGGATACCCCGCAGCGCCCGCGTGATAGAATTTTTTACAGGGTGCATCCTTTCATGAAAACTCTCACATTCTGTTTTGCAGTAACGGTCTACCTATTAAGCACAGTTTGCCATGTATATTACAGATATTAGAGTCAATGATGGGCACAAGTCAAGTTTGACATTTTTCAGGGAATATCCCTCCCTGAAACACCACATTTTGTTTTATAGTAATGGTCTAGCTACATGTATCTGGCACAGTTTTCCCGATATTAGCCATAATAAAATCAATAATGGCCTCAAGTTGGCCATTTTGAATTTGATCGATGAAACCACTAAGGGATGTGTGTGTGTGCAATATCAAAGGCATAGCTAGGTCAAAGCGTAAGTCAAAAGGCATAAACCCAAAAGGCCCCTTAACATGCTCCTGAAAAAAGATGTTTGTAATTCTGTGAAACGCAGTAACGTCACTGGAAACTGTTTTGAATGGCAACTTGGTGAACACAAAGCTATATAGGAGCCCTCCACCATACGTCATTGTATTAGCCACCTCGGTGAAAACAAATGAGGTCAAGGCTATCGAGTTTCACAGAATAGAGTTGGTCAACCGATTTTCCAACTATTTCGGTAATTTTGGCTCAGAGATGTGGACCATTTAGCTCATAGGAGACGAATTTCGCGTCTGGTGGATAGTAATATTATGATATTTTTTGTAAGATTTATTTTTATACTGGTGAGTATTTGGAAAATATTTCCCTGAATATTAATTTATAGTGAGCCCCCATGACAACAGTGTGTGTAATGAATATTATCTTCACAACAAGCTAGAAATAAGCAAACGGAAATTTATTTGAAAAATAGAAAATACAGATAAATCATTTCGTTTCTGTTTATTTTTCACTATGTAAAGGCACGAAGGCATTCCATGCGAACACGACACGCAGATTTAATGATGTTCTAATGCTGCGCCACAGTCGTAGACGGAGGGTTATCATTAAAACAATACTGGGTCAACGTCTCGTCACTCTCGTACGTGTTGTCTGCGGAAAAGAGCCTCTTATGCATTACCATCCTGTGAATGACCACCCATGACCAGTACCAGTGACTGGTGATCAATCACCTATACAGTTGCAAATCCCAGACCGTTTTTTTGAATGCCATTTGAATTAAGTGTCCAGTACCAGACCAACCTCTCTGAAGCCATCCTACCAAAAACGAGGCATTGAACCAATGTTGGGTAATGGATGGCTTAGTATTGAACCAGCATTGGGTCAACACCATGTGTTTGCTGGGAGATAACCAAAATGGTTTCCAAGCAAACGCGACACACATATCCAACGGTGAATGAATGTTGGGCCAGCGTCGCAGACGGTGGCCCAACAATGATTCACCATTGGATCCATATTTCGTGTTTTATTGCGGTTTCAACTTTGGTTTAAAAACATGGGATACTGCCAAAAGACAGACAGTCTGCGACTCTGCTCCAACATTAAAACAACACAGGGTAAACGTCTCGTGTTTTCTGGGAATAGCTGCTCACTTATCAAGAAGAGACAAATACCGATAACTCGTTACTTGAAAAGTAAAGCAGTCAATACTGTTTGTCAGAGGGCCCGTATTCTCGTACAAGTTACGATATATCGTAGGCTTCGGATTGGTCGAGATGGCCATCTCGATCAATCCGAAGCCTACGATATATCGTAACCTGTACAAGAATACCGGCCTGGTGCATTACAAATCAAAATCAAATCAAATTGATTATCATAATATATTCGTACAGGATTCAGCGTATATACATTACTAGTGGTACATTATTATAATGCATTGGCTAACCGATACAGTGCAGATATTTTTAAAACGTATCAGAGTTAAACACATAATATAGAAATGTTGCTCGCGAAAAAACGAGAGATAAAACTACATATTATTATGAACAGTAGGTTAAATACACTCTGGAAAGCGTAGCAGCGTACAACATAACTACAAGTAGAACATTTTTTTTTACAAAACAGCAATCCCGTCGAGATGGACATCTTGACCAGCCAGAAGCCTACGATATATCACAGCTGAATGGGATAGGGTCAGTATGCTCGTTGGTTTTCTGCAGTAGAAGCAAGGATACTTTTAGTATCCTTGGTAGAAGTATAGACATGGCAGTGATTGTCACCGCATAGACACATCTCAATTTCCCGTGCGATATGTCATAACTTGTGATTGGTCGAGACGGCCAATCTCATTCGAAGATCTAGATCGACCGCCTTGAGAATACGGGCCTAGCGAACAAGTGACACTTACCTATTGTTGGTTTAATGTTAGGCCGGCGTAGTAGACGTTGGACCGGCATTGAACCAACAATGGGTGAATGTCTCGTGTTTGCTGGGAGGGGCCCAGATGCGAGATTGCTGTGGTCGAGTTTGTCATTCTCATCATGGGATTTATCCATCCAGTAAACACAAAACATTTGTATAACATTTACACAATGTTGAACCAACGTCGTAAACGTTGGGCCGACGTTGTATAAATATTATACAAATGTTTTGTGTTTCCTGGACACTGCCCGTTGACCTCGCGGGTCAATCACACACGCGTCGTTAATTCCTGAGTGTATAGGGATGCTTAAATCCCGAAAAAAAGATCAGATAAAAACCCAAAAAACGATGACCCAATGTAGTTTTAAGGCTGGAACAGCGTCACAAACGGTTGGCCAACATAGAAACAGCATTGGGTGAACATTTCCTATCGGTTGGGAAGTTGCTATCCGAAGATGAACATGTGGATGTCCACATTGGCCGGACTTGGGTCAAAAGAGTTGCGAGACCAAACAAAATTGCACATAGTCTGGGATACTGTAGGTCCCATTAAGTAATTAATACACATACATAATTTGAGAAATTAGTCCCAGGCATTCTTATCGTCCATAAAACACCGGAAGATCATGTAGATATGAGTAAGCTTTTAAGCAGGTAAATAATTGACGATGTTAATATTAGCGATAAAATATCCCGTCAAGGTCAGCCGGTCAGCGCTAGGAAGGTGCCAAATTAAAAGGAACGCGAAAGTAATGTTTACAGAGTTTACAGTATGGGCAAAAACAAGTTGCCTGAGAATTTTTTACAATAATTTCCACTGCCACTATCCTCTCCTGATTGAAAAGATATTGCTTGACACTGACCACTGTTTTCAAATTGGCGGGTCCCCTAATCGCATATTTTAACATATTACCACAGTTCTTACACACACCAACATTCACGGGAAGCCTTTGATTAACCCTTTCTTATCTAGACAGACAATTAGATCAGTCAACATGAGATATATGTAGTGGATGAAGATGAGCTGAAGTGGGTGGCAAATGAAAAAAGATAGCGTTATTATTAAACAGTCCCATGAAAACCTCTGTTCTAAATCCCCTACACGTAGGAAATTCAGCCATTCTTCAGAGTTGCAAAAATGCATCGTGAGGATTTACATGGTTAACCTGCAAATTCATATGTTTCTATACTACATTTTACTGTGACTTTACAAACAATCAGACCAGCCTACCTGAGATACATGTAACTGTACACGTATTTTACCAACCACACAACATCTGTAAATTACACAGAAGAAACAAACACCAGACGGTGTTGGTCAACCGTCTGCAGCGTTTACCCAACAATAAACCAGCATTGGTTCAACGTCTCGTATTTACTGGGACGTCGATGTCGAATACAGCTTCCAACTATAGCAATTTGCCAGCGTCTGATCAGCGTAGTATACGTTTAATGTCTTTGAAGCTGGCCCAACAATAAACCAACATCGGCTCAGCGTCTGGGCCGTATTCTCGTACAAGTTACGATATATCTTAGGATACGGATTGGTCGAGATGGCCAATCCGAAGCCTACGATGCAGCCTCCGTGACCGAAAGGTAGCGAGCTCGTCTTCAGACCTCCAGGGTTTGAATTTCGAATACTGTGTCTGGAGGGCGGTGTCATCTCACTTATCTCACCATCCTCAGGAGGTTCTCCTGACCCAATCTAGCCTGTATACAGCACAAAAGTGGCCTAAAGCCCGATTCATTTCATTTTTATTTACGATATATCGTAACTTGTACGAAAATGCGGAGCCCGGTGTTTACTGGGCAGCCCACAGACAAAAGGCTTAATTAGTCGGCACCATGAGATCTATGGCTGTCACGGCGTGGGATGGCTCAAAGCCACGTTGGTCCGGAATTGGACGCGAAATGGGCGTCGCTCCGGAATACAACACCAAACAGAAGTAGCAGGTTACTTGATGAGGAAACAGTTACTGCTGTTCGGCTTTGTGCTCCAGAAAATACAAAGCCAAACAGCAGTAACTGCTTACTTGAAAAGTAAGCAGTTACTGCTGTCTGGCTTTGTACTCCAGAGCTGTCCGGCAGGACGGTGCGCCATCAGCGCCTTGTCGCCGCGCGCTCCATCAGGTGGTGGCCATGGTGGCGGCCGCGGGGAATAGCAAACAACTCCCGGACGTGTGCCTCCTGAAGCAGCGGACGTAATCGGGGAGTCGTTACAACTCATGTTGTACACGTGACGAAAATCGGACAGGAAAAATCTCAGCCAGCGATAGACGCTGACATGATGCCGTTTTAATTTTGGGCCCGAAGAGAAGGCGATAGCCCAACATTAAACCGTGTCCCTATAATCTCAGCATTGGATCGTCAACTACACTCTAAACAATATACATGTACATGTGGGTTCTTAAAAAAAAACTATATTGTTTAGAGTGTATATTTCATTGGACGAAAAGGTTGTGTCTAAGTTTTGTGACCCCTGTCCAATGACGACATTTCACTTGGTGTTAAATAATTATTACCAATCGGCAGCGGTAATTTCGATGGTGTGATTCCAATATGGTGACGAGTACGACACTTTACATTTGGGCGACCATTAATACTAAAAGCGCTACATTAAAAAAAATAGTGTATCGCTACCGCGATCAAAACATAAAGTGGCTGAAAATTACTCATATTTGTAAGAATGCTAGACAACATATCTGCAAATCTTGATGTTTAAACACACATTTACGTTGCCAATAACTGCGATTTAAGCATGTTAACCGGCTAATAAAATGGAATAACAATGCCTGTCGGCGACGGAAATAATCATCGTTTAAAAGTGAAAATCATTTGAAACAAAAGGACACTCGACAATAGCCCGTCACCATTATTAAAATTGTCCGAGAACTGGTAATTAGCAGCATGTAGTACAAAAACTGCACATTTTGTTCAATAGTAAAAAACTATCTGGCACGGTTTTCCAGTTATTACGCATATTGAAGTCAAAATCAACTTGAATTTTGTCATGGTATATCGCTGTCCGAAATTGCTAATATTGTTCAATAGTAATGGTCTAGCTATCTGGTCTGGTTTTCCAGATATAACGCACATTACAAAAATAACGGCCGATAATCGGCCATTTTGGCCGCCATGACCTAGTTTCTGTCCGAATGATGCCCAATTTCAAGCTTTTAGTGAAATGGATATATGGTATAAATTTAGGAGCGATACATAAAAAAATGTTGAGTGAATCGCGTTAACGTGAAAATTTGTCGATCGGAAGTGGCCGCAGTTCGGCCATTTTGAATTTGAGCAATTTTTCATGGTATATCCCTATCTGAAACTGCACATATTATATTATATTGTTAAATAGTAATGGTCTAGCTATCTGATCCGGTTTTCCAGATATTACGCATATTACAAAAATAATGGCCGTAATCGGCCATTTTGGCCGCCACGACCTAGTTTCTGTCCGAATGATGCCCAATTTCAAGCTTTTAGTGAAATGGATATATGGTATAAATTTAGGAGCGATACATAAAAAAATGTTAAGTGAATCGCGTTAACGAGTAAATTTGTCGATCGGGGAAAAGTCAAGGTCATAGGGGTCACAGAAAGGTCAAATTTGAATTCAGTCAAGCTTCAGTCATGATTAACCTGTATGTGAAGTTGAATGTGCCTTCCCCTTACGCGAAACAAGTTAGGGTGCTAAAAGTGGCTGGCGGACAGACGGACGGACGGACGGACGGACGCGCCTGATGACGACAATAGGCATCCGCCAAAATTTAGGCTGAGGCCTAAGAACGACTGTACTCGTGCTTAGCGATGTAAATGTTAACCCGTTGACCGCTAATCACGCCCATAGTCGTATGACATTAGCCGGTCAAATCACTGTTATCGGGAACGAAATGTGTGTTTAAACATCAAGATTTGCATATATTTTACTCTCAAATGAAAACGAATATGAACAATTTTACCCTGGGTCGCGGCAGTGAAATACAACTCCGGGTGGGTGCACATAATATTAACTTGATAAATCCCGTGGCAGCCGCAGGACACTGCGCCGGTGTTGTTTTGATGCTGGGCCTTTGATTGAAACGGCCCAGCATCGAACCAGCCGTGGTTCTTTGTCTGCATGAGTTTTTGCTGTAGACCACTATATGCTGATACTATATTGTACTGAAAATGTTTTTTTGTTTTTACTGTTTTTGCTAATTTTCTTCGTTAATTTCGTAGGTGGCCCGTGCGCTAGCGACTTAAAAGCGTCTTAGTACAGGCCTCCTGGTCGTAATACATTTAAATCTGAGTCTGAGTCTGAAAAATTAAATTTGCACATCCCCTTCATTTTTTTAAATTAAATTTAAAAATTTAGCTGGCAAAGGGTTAAACCTTATAGCGCGGGGATCGACTTTAGACGTCAGAATCTGACGTTTGTAGACGTCAGAATCTGACGTTTAAAGTCTATACCCGCACTGTAAGAGTGAAAATATTTATAATGGCCGTAGACCCATAACATAGGTATTCAAATAAATCAGAAAAAAACTGAGTAAGACATTTATAATGGTTTCAAATGGAAAAAAACCCTTTGGTCTCCATGGTTTATACGAAAGTATTTCAGCGCTTTAAGGGTTAAACTCAACTCAGCCCTATTGGATTCTTCTTTGTCATCAGGTTTCATGTTATTTGTTCTAAAATAATTGTATCTTGCCAGCACTGTGAAGAAACAAACACTGGCGGATGCATGTTCAGCGAGGAACTGATTTGTTAAGGTGCTAATGCTTTTAATCTGATCATCCATTTTCTGCATCTTTTAATTATAACTTGCAGATCGCACAACTGCGGGACTATTTAATTCTATTTTATAGCATAAAACTAAATAACTAATCTTATAATTCAAATAAACGCATAACAATTCATGGTTATGATGTCGATTCGTGATTGACAAAAACAAAAATCCACTTTGATTAAATGCTGGGGAAAATCACGTTTCAATAAAATAAAACTTTTAATTAATTTACATTGGCCCTGACATTATGATAGAAAACGTGCCGTAATCAAGGCATTCACATGCGTCTGATTATCTCCAATACTACTGTCTCGTAATGTGAATTCCAATGAGTCGTCCACAGCTAAGTTTACCATTTGAGAGTCAGAGCACACTGCGCTATAGAAAATTAGTGCGATACCCGTAAACTAAGAAATGAGACACACCCAATCACCAACCGCTATCAGAAAAAAAAAAATCTGGATATAACAGGTACAATACTTATATAACCTATTTTGTTTGGACAACCCGACTATATAATGCTCCGACAGCAGACTATAACAGAGACACAAAAACAAATTACTTTCGTGTCAGAGCGGCACTTGCATTATACAAGACTTTGGACTGTTAATCTATACAGAGTCAGCAATCATGGAAAAAAAGTAGAAAGAAATGTTTACGTATTCAACACCCAACAATATATTATCCTTCCGAACGTATCAGGAAAGTTAATGCAGTCAAGGAGATAGTACTAGTGTTCAGTGAATTGAACATATAATCGAGCAGATGATTTTGGGGATGAGGCTGAAAATGTCTTAAAGATGGTTACCATGCAAATGAATGCAGTGTCAGACTAAATCGAAAAAGTGGCTTTGGCGCTAACGGGGTGAGCGCCAGAATCCCATAAACGAGAAATGCTCTTTGGTGAGGCCCTAAAAATTAAATGAAGTGATTTTATTTCTTTTTAAATTAACGTAATAAATCACCACAACCTGCCATTTTCAATCGATTGTGTGATCTTGCGAATTCCATCAAGCTTAGTCATATCTTTTTGCTCTGCACGACATTACGAATATGCTGGCTCCATGTGGCCATTACCCTTTTTTTAGAAAGGTGGCTAAAGCAACATGTCTTCTAAATACGTCTATGCCACCCAGTAGAGATGGATATGTAGTCAGAAGGTGTCCGCGGGCAAGACACGGGCGGACAAATTATCTAATTAAAGAGAACTATGAGCCTAATCTACAGTCAAACAACCCATTAGGGAAACAGTGGCTGCTGCTTTGCTGTACCCATAGATGTGGAAGTGACCTGCATGCTGTGCCTGAATGATGAGAGTTTGATCCATAAAAGTGCTAATTATGTATTCCCACGTTAGTCTGCTGGAACGGGACATTGAGCCTACGGTGTTTTCAATGTTGGGCCTGCGACGAAGATGCTTCGCCGTTGGTCCAAGATTTTACAAATGTTATACAAATGTTTTGTGTTTGCTGGCTGGCCCCGTGTAACCCTCGAAGTACGCTTGGCTGTGCCAGAAAATAAATATGTTGAGTAAAATCACTTCCAAGATAAAATGATATAGGCCTAATCCATCAAAATATATAAGCATATTCTGAGCTTTCGTTTGTCATACATGTATTACACTATATACAGGTTTAGGTTACCCACAAAAATTCAGACTTCCCTGTATCTTACCTGACTTTTCTCTGTCAATATATTTTTTCTCGTGCCAGATACCAATAGGCGGCTTCCATCAACCTCTGTAGCCACGCGAACGCTTCTTACATAGAGTAGGGTATACATGTATGTCGATGAGTACGAACATACAATTTATCATGAATTTTTACTGACCATGTCCTGGAATAGCATTCTAAGTCACGACATTTCCTGCAACGATAAAAGTTACCCTCGACAGATAAAACGTCATGTGTTTCTCTTGTATTTCCCAAAATTATAGAATTCCCTGTGTTTTCCCTGCAGGGAAAATGAAATGAATGGGATTTTAGGCCACATTTGTGCACATGTAGGCTAAACTGAGCCAGGAGAATCTCTTGAGGATGTAATGGTGAGATGAATGAGATGGCACTGCCCTCCAGACACAGGCCGAGCATGATACCTCTCGGCCACGGAGGCTCCCCACAATATTAAATCTTTTACGAGTGAGCGAGGGAGAACCATTTCGTTGCCTTGAAACTTGAAGGCCAGAGTGGGGCTCGAACCCGCGATCTCCGACTTTCCAAGCAGGCAGTTTTAACCACTGTACTTCCTTGCAGGAGATCTTAAACAATTTTTCCTGTTTTTCCGTGTCCCGGGGTACCCTGCTACCCAACAAGCACAAAACATTTGTATAACATTTTTACAATGTTGGCCCGACGTCTTCGATCTTTTCCATATATCCAGGCAATTTACATTTACCTCGAGATGGAGTTGCGCACGGGTGAATGTAAGCAGGAGAAAGGAGAGTGTTAAGAGACTAATCTTCCTGCAAAATAAGGGTAAGATCCGATAATAAAATTCGCCGGGCCATCTGCCTCGCAGGTTTATCTGTCTCGGAGAGGCCAAAAATACTAGGCCTACATATCACATAAGAGCATTACTCTTTGTCGTGACCAATTAGACAAGGCCCGTCGTCGACGGAATGAGGCCTCAGCCTCTAATCATTGTTTGAATAAAACCCAACTTTTAAGAATGTAAAAGTCCGCCATTTTGAATTTTATTGACTTGAAATTGTTCGCAGCATACACCCCAGCCGCATATTTTGTTTTATAGTGATGGTTTAGCTATCTCGCGCGGTTTTCGAGATATTACTCAAATTAAAATTAATAATGACAGCAAGTCGACTATTACTCATATTAAATTCACTAATGGCTGCAAGTCGACTATTTTAAATTTTATCAAGTTGATTTTTTAGGGCATATCCCGCCATGACACTGCACATTTTGTGCTATAGTAATGGTCTAGCTATCTTGTATGAAATAACAATTCAGTTGTTAATCATTTTGTTTTATTTTACGTTGTGTTTAATAATAATATAAATCTAAACCACGATCCGATTACGTTGGTAATCTGTCTCGCAATTTTCAATAATATGATATTCTCGTACTTGATACGTTGGTAATAATAAAATAAACCCTCTGGTCATGATCCGTGATGTGGGTGCCTAATATCTAGAACAATGATGTCGACTACAGTAGACATTCTGTGTTTCTATTAGCCCCTGTATCACACCTGATAACCAGTTGGTAAAAATAAAATATGTTTTCAATCTTGAAACACTGATATATGTTGGGAGTTAAATTTCACAAATTTTCAGTCACTTGAAATTGTATAACGCGGTAGTGAACCACAACTTCAAGTGGCTTAAAATTTAAATGTCTTTGCTCAGTGCTCTAAGGGTTAATATCTCATAAAGGCCAAATACAATGTTAAAATGCGACAATGTCGACATCGAGATATGTCGCATTTGCGCGGGGCTAGTGTAGGACCCATACGGAATATATTATTTTAATAATTATGTTTAATAAACCACAAATACATTCATGTGATGGTGGAATAAAAATGGGTGTACTATAGTAATTATACCACCCGAATCTCCGAGTAATGTATATGTATGCACGATGGAGTTCATCAACACTGTAATTAATTAGTTACAAGTACAATTAATTGGATACAAAATCTAGACATAAACTAAAAGTAATTAGCTATGTCTTTATTTGCAGGACCTCGATCAACACAAGCTGGTTTAACGTTGGGCTATTTTAACGACATTAGCACAACATTAAAACAATGTTTTTTTTTGTGAGAGGAAGCAGCACTATATACGGGCTATAGCGTTGAGCGAAGTACGGCAGCATCTAAATTTCGGCACCCGCCATTAACGTGATCACTCAGTTGCTTAACCTTTATACTGCTCTCAAAGCTAAAAGGCAGCAACTGCTTACTTTTCAAGTAAGAAGTTGGATTTGAGAGCAGAGCAGTGGCCACCATCTTTAAAGCAAATGTATATCTCTACGTATGTCAGCTCCAGTGTCAGGTTGTTTGAGGACGCGGCCGAGTTTGACCTATGGAGTTACTACGCTGATAGCAGTACATTAACCCTTATCCTGCTGATCACAACTTTTGTAGTTATTAACCCTTGTCTTGCTACGCCCGGATATATACGGTTTCAAGCAGATTTTAAGCCAAATAATGTGTCACTGAAAATGGAAAGTATAATTTGTGGTAGACGCTCAATTAGTCAAATAACTCAATTTAAGATGTTTTTTTTGAAAAAAATATAAATATTTTTTGCCATTTGAAGCTGGAAATTGCGTTAGCAATTCCAGCTTCAAATAGCGAAAAATACAATATAATCAATTTAGCAGGACAAGGGTCAATTTGTTTTATTTGTCCATCAAATCACTGATATTTGGGACTAAATGTGGATTTACAAAGCATAGATTTCAAATTAAACAAGTAATTTTCACCCGCTTGAAGTTGTGGGCCGCGGTAGCGAGACACAACTTCAAGTGGGTGGAAATTTAAATAAATTAACTTATCAGAATAAGGGTGAACATTATATCATACTGGTATCTTGGTAGACGGCTATATTTTGCCCCTATCTATAGTAATGACAGTTATTTCATCTTTGGTTTTAGTGCAGGAAGCATATATCTATCATCTGGTATCATGAATATTTCTAATTCTTTTAAAGCATTTAATATTTTTATATAATATTAACACTACTGCATAATACATTGTACTGTTGATTTTAATGGCGCAAAAGTGTACATATACTTCCTGTCGTCAATAAATATCTATCTATACCTATATATATCTAGCCTCTTTATAACGTTTCACGAGCCAGGCAACTTGGCCATGCTGATGAGTCTGTTGTCGAAAATGAAGACGTGCGCGAAATCGGTAACAAATCGGTTAAAATAAGAATGCATGATGAATGAATCGGTTTCCCAGCTATCATTTTGTGTACAGAAAGGCACCGGGCTTAGGTTAAACAAGGCCCGTCGGCGACGGAAAAAGGCCTCAGCCTCTAATCATCGTTTAAAAGTGAAAATCATTTGAAACAAGATAACATTCGACAATAGCCCGCCGCGATTATTGAAATTTCGGTCGGCCATTTTGAATTTGATCAAGTTTAATTTGTTATGGTATATCTCTACCTGAAACTGCACATTTTGTTCTATAGTAATGGTCTAACTATCTGGTCGGGTTTTCCAGATATTACGCATATTAAAAAAATAATTGCTGATATTCAGCCATTTTGGCCACCTTGACCTAGTTTCTGTCCGAATCTTGCCAAATTGCAAACTTATTCGAGCTATTAGGGAAATGGATATATAATATAAATTTTGGAGCGAAACATAAAAAAATGTTGAGTGGATCGCGTTAACGAGAAAATTTGACGATCGGAAGTGGCCACAGGTCGGCCATTTTTAATTTTATCATGTTGAAATTTTCCATGGTATATCCCTACCTGGAACTGCACATTTTGTTCTATAGTAATGGTCTAGCTATCTGGTCCAGTTTTCCAGATATTACGCATATTAAAAAAATAATGGCCGATAATCGGCCATTTTGGGCGCCATGACCTAGTTTCTGTCCGAATCTTGTCCAATTTCGAACTCATCTGAGCTATTAGCGAAATGGATATCTGGTATAAATTTGGAGCGAACCATAAAAAATTGTTGAGTGAATCGCGTTAACGAGAAAATTTGACGATCTGAAGTAGCCGCAGGTCGGCCATTTTGAATTTTTTCATGTTGAAATTTTTCATGGTATATCCCTACCTGGAACTGAACATTTTGTTCTATAGTAATGGTCTAGCTATCTGGTCCGGTTTTCTAGATATTACGCATTTTTTAAAAATAATGGACGATAATCGGCCATTTTGGCCGCCATGACCTGTCCGAATCTTGCCCAATTGCGAACTCATCCGAGCTATTATTGAAATGGATATCTGGTATAAATTTTGGAGCGAAACATCAAAAATTGTTGAGTGAATCGCGTTTACAAGAAAAAATTGTCGATCGGAAAAAAGTCAAGGTCATAGGTGTCACAGAAAGGTCAAATGTGAAATTGGTCCAGCTTTAGTCATGATTAACCTGTATGTGAAGTTTGATGTGCATTCCAGTTATGTGAAACAAGTTATAGTTCTAAAAAGTGGCGGACAGACGGACGGACGGACGGACGGACGCGCCTGGTGACGACAATAGGCACCCGCCAAAATTTTGGCTGAGGCCTAAAAATTATCAGAAGAATCAATCAGGCATTAGAATACCAGTGAAACAATGAATTGGGATTTAGACCACGTTGGTGTATAGATAGGCTACTAAACTGGGAAAACTAATTTCACCACATTGATTGTCATCATAATTGAGGTCAAGCGCACCATAACTTGTGATCTCAGAGCATGGAGATTTACTGGCAGCTGCAGGTATAACTATTATACATCGCACTGGAACACGCTATTCGCTTGACCTCGACAAGTCCCGATCTCCCGCAGCACGGCATCAATAAAAACAAACCGAAGTGTGTGTCTCATTGGGCCTAATGTATATTACATGTTCGTCCATTCTCCATTTTCTACGGATTTTTCGCATGTTATAAAATCTACGGACTGATTTAACAAAAATCATTTCACCGGATTTTTAAAAAAATATCTCATATATCACCGTTATTTCATACCAAAATCATCTTCCCGACAGCAAGGCTTGACACCTCGAGGCTGACAGCTCGGTCTGCGGTCCTTGGTAGAAGCGAGCCTTGCGTGAGAAGATTACCAAAATTAATAAACTTGCTATTGATATTTATCCTAAATAGGCCTAGTTATGTGTTTATTTGTACAATAATATTATTAAAATATAGAATACATTTTTCCAAGTGCACGCTCAATAACATAGTGTCCCATTTATTTATTTTGCGCGCCTTTAGTATCAAAGTGTGGCGAATTTTGATTTCATGCTCATTGCTCACCTGTCCCCTGGCCTATATGTCACGACGACCTGTTCTGTAAATTCTCATATATAATTTTAGTCTACTGATTATTATAGTCGGATTCACATTAACCGTGGTGAATGAATTTCGCCGATTTCTCAGTCAATTCTCAACCAACTCTCATTAAAGTTTACACACATTATTTTCCATTCATGTCGTGACTACCCTGAAAGTTTCGCGAAGTTTTTATAAGTATTTAAGAATTTGCCATGTAGTAAATGAATAAAAATGTTGCCCACTATAAATTTTATTACAGAATTTTATTACATGTCAAATGGTCTAACTTCTAAAATACATCTCAAAACTTCGCGAAATTTTCAGGGTAGTCACGACATGGATGGAAAATAGTGTGTGTGAAATATAGTAAAAGTTAGAAAAGTCTGTGACGCCGGCCCAACATTCAAGCCGGGTGAAAATACCTGAATGGCTGTACACGAACTATTTCAATCTTTAAGCACTTCTAGCACAAACAAAACCTATTATTAGGGCCTCTACGTCTATTAGACGCCATTGAACGGACGTCGAGCCAACAAACACAAAACGTTGAACCAATATTGGTTACTGTTTGTCCACCGTCTAGAACTACCACGTTTGCTCAACGGTGAACCAGCATTGGACCAACGTCTCCTGATGGCTGGTGATAACCACCTCGTGACTCGTCAAGATAATGCAAGAGAAATCATCCGTAATATGTAGGGGCCTTGAAACAGCGTTAGTCTAACGTCCCGTGCTCACTTGAATGGCATCAGCACGAGGCCGCCTTTCTTTCTCAGCAGTCGTTGTCTAGCACGGCGGGAGCCCTGCGGACCCGTGAAGTAGAACTGGAAGAGCCGGCGGCGGTAGCGGCGGTCGTCTGTGCCTTCCTGCACTGTTAGCATTGGCGGCAACTTTCAGCAGGGTGTCGTCTGCTGTTTCACTTCAAGGTGTCAATTTCATCTGTTCCGGAAGGCGTGGCCGCGCGTGCAGGAGGCGGCAACTTTCAGCAGCACAGGATGTCGTCTGCTTTTTCACTAGGTGTTGTCAATTTCATCTCTTGTGCGCGTGCAGCTGGCGGCAACTTGCAGCAGTGAGAGCCAGTCTCCTGTTACGATAACGCAGTCGTTATTCTGGGCTGTTCATTATTGTCAAAATCAGATGATTATGATCCTGACAATTGTCATACATGCTGGATCTGACGCCCGTACTCCCTGGCGACCATCAAACAAGCCATCTGTCCAAAAGACTGGCCTGTTCAGTAGTTTACCAGTGGAATCTGCATGCTCATGGTCGTGGAGTATTTACACGATGGAGTTACACCAAAGAGTCTAGAACAATAGACTCTTTGGTTACATTGATATTAACTGATGTTATTTGGATAAAAACCTGCCGCAGTCGGAATGAATACTTTCTCCAATTGACAAGTTAGATCCTCATTGTTCTGCAGGTACGTCTCAGGCGCGTAAACCCGACATGCTGGCCCAATGTAGTTTCAAAATTGGCCCAATTTGGCCCTACATTTGGCTCGCACGTCGTGTTTGACGAGAATGTCCCAAACATTAAATTTTGGCAGCACATCATAATTTATACGCTTCTAGGCCATCTATAACTTTGGTTAAAGACCTAATTTTATTACAAACTCCAAAAGGTTTAATCCTTGCTTGCTTTAATCCTTGCTTGCGATGACATGCATAGGTTGGCCTACATTTGTGTACAATTTGTAGTGGCATTTTAATAATAATTTGAGTGAAAGCAGTGATGTTATATCGCAAACAATCGTCGTCGTAGCAAGCCAAGGCGTCCGACTTCTGCCCAAATAATCTAAATTAGAATTTATTTAGATTTTTTGTTCCGACAGTCTCAAACGCTACATAGTTCAATGATAAAAACAACTTCGAAACGTTCTGGTAATTTGGTATCAGAAATAGTGATAAACAAATGACATAAATGACTGTGTCTCACACAAGAATATCCAACAAACAATGTAATTATGGTGAAGAATTCAATGAACTCGCCCTGCATTGGTACAACTTTTGGCAAACAACTAAAATGCCCGCCCCCGATTGAACCAATGTTGGGACAGGAGGCCATCCCAGATCTAAGTCCTTCTCTCATTTATTAAAAGACATCTTAAATTTTCTATAGTCCTTCATTCATTTATTAAAAGACTATCCTAACTTTTCCATAGAAGATTAAAGTTTCTAATGGAAATGAGTTCACCAGATTGATCAGCATTATCACGCCGACATATTGGATGGATTTAGTTAGATTTTGATATACAATGGGTCGCAAAATAAATCATGTTGAAAACGGTATAAAGCGCAAAACATACCAACGCAAACGCAAGATCATATAGCGACGACAGCAAACGAACAGGCGCGAAACTGTTTTCACCTTTCCGAGGCCAGTGTGTGGTAATGACGTCATTTGCATGGATTTCCCACGCAATTTCCGGCGGGACGCGCGCAGGAAATCTAATCATTTTTCGCGCTGCCTTTTTCTCGCGCTCGTTTGCATTTGCCCTGGTATGTTTCGGCAATGATAAATTATATACATGTAGTGTATTTGAATAATTCGCGTTGGTATGTTTGCAATTAAGCCTTAAAAATAAAGACGTTTTGATGTATTACACTCGTGTATTTAACCCTTATAACGTTTAAATATTTTTGTATAAAACATGGAGACCAAAGGGTTTTGAAAAAATGTCTTAATGACTTCCTTCTGCTTCATTTGAGTACACAGTGGTTATGGGTCTACGGCCATTATAAATATTTAATTCTTTAGATTCTGACGTCTAAAGTCGGTCCACGTGGTGAGAAGGTTAATAACCAATGGGCTGGTATTCTCAAAGCGATGATCACATGGCATAAGAGCTGGGACAATCGCTTTGGGAACACCGGCCAAGGTCTACAGGTCATTTTAATTTACTTTGAGATTGGAAACTCTAGGTGCATTAAAATGAGATACAGTCTCCTATTAGGGATGCACAAATAGTTCAGAAACATCCATATAGGGCAATTCCACGAAAAATGGATAAAGATAAAAAAAATAGAATTGAATGGAGGACATTTTATCTGAGGTTGACATTAAAAACATTTTCAACTGAACAAATATTATGAAAAAAATGATAATCACTCTATTATTTTTCCCGAAGTATAATTTTGAAAATGGATAAATGTATTCACACAAAAAAGAAGAAAATAGCCAAAAAAGTTACCAATCCTCACGTACATCACATCTCTAAGTCATATATCATCGGCATGTGAAATCCTAATACATTTTGATATTCACTAAGTTAAAAAAAATTCGGTTGCATTTATTTAATTTGTAATAAGAGGGTGAAATGTGATTTCGAGGTTCAGTGATCCTATTATATGAGAAACAATCCGCTCCAGGGACATACTTCGCTATACCTAGAAATTTGCTTTAAGCGTGTTCGTTATAGAGAGGCTCGACTGTATATACTTGAGCAATACAATGTATATTATGGTATATATGGTAATCATGGTAATACTAGTAGTAATCATTTACGGGATGAGTAAATTCTCGAAATGATTCCGCATCCGTTTAAGTGTATCAATTTATAGTTTATTTTGTTTCGTAATTTAATCCGTTTGTTTCAAATCAATTTGCTCCAAATCAAACAAGGCGTTCTATTTCACACTGTTACAATTTATTTGCACAGAATCATTGCCCATCAATCATATCATCTTAAAGGGACATGCCTAGGTCTAAAATCATCAAAAAATCGGGGTCTATGGACATGTTTACATCATATGGTCATATTAATAAGCCAAAATAAAATCACCGATTTTTTGATAATTTTAGACCTGGGCATGACCCGTTAACCTATCCACGATTATGTCGTTCAGCTTATATGCGCTTGTCTGTGTATTTTTTTTTATTTGCGATAGTTTCGTCAAACGTGCACGACACAACCATACACTTTTAATCATCATCAAATCAAGATTTACAGATACTAAACTCAACAGCTTGCCTGTTGGTTTCTTTTATCAATCGTACACAAGACAATTGCTTCCAGACTACGCAAGTGAAAGCTAGGCAGTCCACATTAAATCACGATGCTCGGGAATTCAATCCTTTCAAATTACATGTTTATTGTGTAATGTATATGCTCTTATAATTGAAAGCACTGCCCAGCAAACACGATACATTGATCCAATGCTGGGTTTATGTTGGCCCGCTGTCTCCGACGTCGGGCCAACATTAACCCAGCATTGGGTCAATGTATCGTATTTGCTGGGATGTGACCTCAAGGCAGCTTTGTGAATTATCGGAGATACAACACAAGTTGTTGAACAAATGCTGCTTTAATGTTAGCCCAACGTCAGCGACACTGGGCTAACATTAAAGCAGCATTTGTTAAACGTCTCGTGCCTGCTTGTGAACAATCCGGTGGAATTAAAACGGTATGTTAGATCATTATCAAGGCAGGCGCAACCTCGGCATAAAACCTACGTTGCAAAGGGACATAAAACGAGACGAAGAAGCTATTATTAAGTCGGTTTAATGCTGGGCCAGCATCGCCGATGGTGGGCCGTTATTATAGTGTTTTCCATAGCAACACTGTAAAAACTCAGATGTCGTTCCAACTTTGGACCACCGGACAGAAATGACAGGGCAAATAATAAGCCAATAATAAGCCAGCTCGGGTCAAGGAACCGGCGCTGTTCTGCTTTAGATATACATACATAATTGGAATTTCCATCCACCCACTTGAAGTAGTGTCTCGCGAACATGACTCATAACTTCAAGTGGGTGAATAGTGTTTATATTACTTTAATCTGTGGTCACACAATTGCCATTTTTAACGAATAAACACACTTTTCAATGTCAAGGACCGTTATTTGACATGCTTGTAAATTAAAAAATGGAGCATAGTCGCCATTGCCGCCCAAAGGGTTAATGCAAACTCCCAATAGCGGCTTGTGTCGTACTATATTCTCAGGTTACTATCATCAGAAGGTAATTCATTGTCGCAGGCAGGCAGCAGCTGCTTGTGCCGGATTGTCGGATCATCATAGTGCATGTTGCTAAGCAAAGATAAATAATCGTTTTATAGTCCCTTTTGGCAAGAAGAATTGCTTTGATTCCCGCCCGGGAATTAACCCTTTAGCCCTTACAACGCTGCATTATCTTTGTAAAAAAAAACATGGAAATGAAAGGTGTTTTTTTCAACTTCAAATAAATCATCATATACATGTATGTCTTAGTTAGCTCTTTCCGATTAATTTAAATACCTATGTTATGGGTTTACGGCCGATATAAATATATTTACTCTCACAGCGCGGGTATCAACTTTAGACGTCAGAATCTGACGTCTACAGACGTCAGGTTCTGACTTCTAAAGTGAATCCCCGCGCTGTAAGGGTTAAAGTGCTACATCAAAAAAATAAATTCTTAAGCCACATAAAATTGTGTCTCGCTACCGCGACCCACAAATTCAAGTGATTACTCAAATAGTTTAATTTCAGACCAAACATTTTGCAATACTTGATGTTTAAACACACAATTCTTTCACAAAAACTGCGATTAAATGGCTAATAAAATGGATTAGCTTAGCGGTTTAAGGGTTGAATGAGGAAGACGTGTGTGACAGTTTCCAGAAAACAGGAGACGTTGCCGCAATGTTACGCCAACGTCCACTGGTGTAACGCGACGTGTTTGCTGGGTTTCTACTTATTTGTTACTTCTGCAGTTGCACATAGTGCATCATACAACCAACTAGAAATAAATAATATCCACAAAATAAAATGTCTGCTTCACAAAAGCGACGACACTGGTATGTAGAAAGTATAATTGAAGCTTTTAATTAACAAATTTAAATTTACGTTTGCTTAACAGATCGTCACACGGTGAAAAAAAATATTCGAATTAAAAGGCAAAAAACATAATTATATTCATTCCAATTATTATTATTATAAGAATTTTTAAACGCAATTTCTAAAGTCCTATACCCATCAAACACAAAACATTTGTATAACATGTATACAACGTCGGCCCAACGTCTTTGACGTTGGACTGACATTGTACAAATGTTATACAAATAAATGTTGTGTTTACTGGGATACCACAGCATCTCTTCATCATAATTATGTATAGTACCTGACTTAGATTATAGATCTAACATGATTCGCCTGTACAACAGTTTTCTGATGATGTACAACAGTTCTTCCAAAAACACTCTAAGAGGCGTTGTGTGGGTAGAGAGTCGCAACAATATATTAATGTTTCATGTTTGCGTTATATTATGATTAACAGTAGGTAGGTGATGCAAACTCATTTGCCGTGCAGATTGGTCTGCGCGGAATAATCAAGGTAATGGATTCAAGCCTCAGACTAAATGGACGTTTATGGAGATGTTTGCATCACATCACATCTGATTGTAAAAGCAGGGAATGCCAAATTATACATATAACTTGCATTTCATCTAGATTACTATCGGCAGCATAAGAGGATAATATAACTGGCACTGCTGTGGGCAGTGCCAGTTATATTATCTTCGTATGCTCCTTAGTTAGGTCACGCAGATGCAGTCCCGTACTTGCAATTTGTGTACAAACAAACATTCCATGTGCAGTCGCCTGCCTTAAAATGTGTCCCAAGTGTGTAACTCACTGCTAGGTCCTCCTGGTTCCATGAGCCAGGAGGGCTACCAACAGTGGCTGTTCTTAAGCAGCTTCTTATGTAACGCAACAAAATTGAGCCAATGGTGTCCGCACCACTATCGTACAAATATATGCCAAGTCGTGACAGTGTCCTACAGTTTCATAAGATCATATGTAAACACTAGTAAAGTGTTCGGGAAACACGACTCACTGACACTGACATCAATCTGTATGCGGCCCCAGCAGATAAAATTTGGTAGCTGGAGAACCCCTCAGAGGTCAACCCGCCAATACACAACTCCGTGGAAAATGGCGGACGGCGAAGTTTGCTGTTGTTGATATTTCGGTAACATGTGAAGAGATGTGAACGTGTGAATACACATTTTATGAAATTAATTTACAGTCAACTATCTCATTTTAATAAGTTTCAATGAACTCATACATTTGTGTACTACGTTCTGCGACAAATTTGCATCTTGCGCTGTGGCTACTAGAAATTTACGTTTTCAAGTACGTCGGAGACATTAGAACAGCAACAAATTGGGATTTTGTAGACTTGGAACTAAAAGTAGGTAATCGCCAATCACGACAATCTGTCTCTACGTTTTTTTTTGGGAATTATTTTTCTGTTATATCATCTGGAATAACACTTTTTGTTAAACTAACTACTTGATAACTGCTTCAAATTAGGCAAGATCTATTATTACATCATCCTCGACAAAACCTAGACTTGCTGGGGGAAGGGTCATAATTATAAATGGCAATGAAAAGTTCCCCTTAATTTAGTGCACGGGTAAACAGCATCCAAAAAAAACGTGAAACTGTCCCAATGTTGATTTGATATTGGCCGAGCGTCGCAGATGCTGGACCAACAGTTAGGCCGTTACTGGGCAGCTACTGCCGTTTATAGTTGGCGTTTGACTTTGCTAGGCAGGTTATTTATGCTCTAAGGACATGGCTACTCGTACTGGTCGTTTTATTTGTCATTACGTCGCAGTCTGTAGAGAATTACAATAAGGCGGGCATCGAATATCGTACCATCCCAGCAAACAAGAGGCGTTTATGGCTTTAGGCAGTGCTGCCTTAATGTTAGGCACGTTGGACCAGCATGCTATACATTATTTTTTACAATGGAACACAAAGCCTTCGGGCCTTATAAAGTTCACACAGTAAATATATAAAGAAAAAAATCTACTATAAAAATAGATAGGATGTAGAGAAAAGTTTTGTGAGTGGCATAATATAATAGAGCAAAAATGCAAGCATCTGATGATTTAAATGATATAAAAATTAATATAGATTTAAATTTGCATGTTTGCCTGAACTTATACGAGTCAGTCTAACTTTTATGTAAAATGGATGTCAGTCATTAATTAGGTCAGTAAATTATTAAATACAGGGCCAGAATCGATGTCAGGGCTATTAGAATAAATATAATACATTTTACAGACAGAAAACATATAATAATGTTAAATTTTAGAGGAATTATTGAGTATTTTTTTGTCAACAGAAAAAATCAATCATTCGTTCTGTAATCGTGGTAATAAGCTCTGTTTTTTCTCTATAGGAGACAAATTAATTGAAAGCTAAATTTAAATTTACTTTTAATCGTGTCATTATTGCTGTAATATGAAAACTAGTAAAACAAGCCTCCGAGTGCACTACGTTGAAGCGAATACATTGACGTTGATTTAACGTTTGATACAACGACGGGGCTCAGATGGAAGAAGCAGAGGGAAGAAAATCAAGATAGCACGTACTCGAAAATTGAAAAACTAAATGACCAAAAAATAGCTACAAACTCTTTGTTTTGTACAGTGCCATCTGTTTCTACAATACACCAGTCATTTCCATTGTTGACATGAGAAGACCACACCCACTACAGCCGTGCAAAGCCATTTTCTGTATGCTGCCTATGTTTCTTAATTGTTACAAACCTCATCACTAATATATTTTACATAAGGAAAACGATTTAGGATTATTTTTATATCGCCCTCCTGTTCAATATACATTATTTTTTTTATTTAAAACCGGTTCTATTATATCTCGCGAACAACAAACAACATACTATAGAGTAATTTGTCTTGTCTCATCCGAGAGACCATGTAAGCGTAATTGACCAGGGCGCGAATTTCGAATCCTGTGTCTGGAGGACAGTGTCATCTCAATCATCTCACCAGCCTCAGGAGGTTCTCCTGGCCCAGTTTAGCCTATATGTGCACAAAGGTGGCCTAAAGCCCGATTCATTTCATTTCAGTTTGTACAACTGATGATATACAACAATTCGTTGTGTGGGTAGAGAGTCGCAGACGGTGGGCCAGCATTAAAAAAACAATATATTAATGTTTCATGTTTGCGTTATATTATGATTAACAGTAGGTAGGTGATGCAAACTCATTTGCCGTGCAGATTGGTCTGCGCGGAATAATCAAGGTAATGGATTCAAGCCTCAGACTAAATGGACGTTTATGGAGATGTTTGCATCACATCACATCTGATTGTAAAAGCAGGGAATGCCAAATTATACATATAACTTGCACTTCATCTAGATTACTATCGGCAGCATAAGAGGATAATATAACTGGCACTGCTGTGGGCAGTGCCAGTTATATTATCTTCTTATGCTCCTTAGTTAGGTCACGCAGATGCAGTCCCGTACTTGCAATTTGTGTACAAACAAACATTCCGTGTGCAGTCGCCTGCCTTAAAATGTGTCCTAAGTGTGTAACTCACTGCTAGGCCCTCCTGGTTCCATGAGCCAGGAGGGCTACCAACAATGGTGTCCGCACCACTATCGTACAAATATATGCCAAGTCGTGACAGTGTCCTACAGTTTCATAAGATCATATGTAAACACTAGTAAAGTGTTCGGGAAACACGACTCACTGACACTGACATCAATCTGTATGCGGCCCCAGCAGATAAAATTTGGTAGCTGGAAAACCCCTCAGAGGTCAACCCGCCAATACACAACTCCGTGGAAAATGGCGGACGGCGAAGTTTGCTGTTGTTGATATTTCGGTAACATGTGAAGAGATGTGAACGTGTGAATACACATTTTATGAAATTAATTTACAGTCAACTATCTCATTTTAATAAGTTTTAATGAACTCATACATTTGTGTACTACGTTCTGCGACAAATTTGCATCTTGCGTTGTGGCTACTAGAAATTTACGTTTTCAAGTACGTCGGAGACATTAGAACAGCAACAAATTGGGATTTTGTAGACTTGGAACTAAAAGTAGGTAATGGCCAATCACGACAATCTGTCTCTACGTTTTATTTGGGAATTATTTTTTTGTTATATCATCTAGAATATCACTTTTTGTTAAACTAACTACTTGATAACTGCTTCAAATTAGGCAAGATCTATTATTACATCATCATTGACAAAACCTAGACTTGCTGGGGGAAGGGTCATAATTATAAATGGCAATGAAAAATTCCCCTTAATTTAGTGCACGGGTAAACAGCATCCAAAAAACCCGTGAAACTGTCCCACTGTTGATTTGATGTTGGCCCAGCGTCGCAGATGCTGGACCAACAGTTAGGCCGTTACTGGGCAGCTACTGCCGTTCATAGTTGGCGTTTGACTTTGCTAGGCAGGTTATTTATGCTCTAAGGACATGGCTACTCGTACTGGTCGTTTTATTTGTCATTACGTCGCAGTCTGTAGAGAATTACAATAAGGCGGGCATCGAATATCGTACCATCTCAGCAAACAAGAGGCGTTTATGGCTTTAGGCAGTGCTGCCTTAATGTTAGGCACGTTGGACCAGCATGCTATACATTACTTTTACAATGGAACACAAAGCCTTCGGGCCTTATAAAGTTCACACAGTAAATATATAAAGAAAGAAATCTACTATAAAAATAGATAGAATGCAGAGAAAAGTTTTGTGAATGGCATAATATAATAGAGCAAAAATGCAAGCATCTGATGATTTAAATGATATAAAAATTAATATAGATTTAAATTTGCATGTTTGCCTGAACTTATACGAGTCAGTCTAACTTTTATGTAAAATGGATGTCAGTCATTAATTAGGTCAGTAAATTATTAAATACAGGGCCAGAATCGATGTCAGGGCTATTAGAATAAATATAATAATTTTTACAGACAGAAAACATATAATAATGTTAAATTTTAGAGGAATTATTGAGTATTTTTTTGCAAACAGAAAAAAATCAATCATTCGTTCTGTAATCGTGGTAATAAGCCCTGTTTTTTCTCTATAGGAGACAAATTAATTGAAAGCTAAATTTAAATTTACTTTTAATCGTGTCATTATTGCTGTAATATGAAAACTAGTAAAACAAGCCTCCGAGTGCACTACGTTGAAGCGAATACATTGACGTTGATTTAACGTTTGATACAACGACGGGGCTCAGATGGAAGAAGCAGAGGGAAGAAAATCAAGATAGCACGTACTCGAAAATTGAAAAACTAAATGACCAAAAAATAGCTACAAACTCTTTGTTTTGTACAGTGCCATCTGTTTCTACAATACACCAGTCATTTCCATTGTTGACATGAGAAGACCACACCCACTAGTATACAGCCGTGCAAAGCCATTTTCTGTATGCTGCCTATGTTTCTTAATTGTTACAAGCCTCATCACTAATATATTTTACATAAGGAAAACGATTTACGATTATTTTTATATCGCCCTCCTGTTCAATATACATTATTTTTTTTATTTAAAACCGGTTCTATTATATCTCGCGAACAACAAACAACATACTATAGAGTAATTTGTCTTGTCTCATCCGAGAGACCATGTAAGCGTAATTGAATCATTCGCGCATCAGAACGACCTCATTGTGAGAATAAATCTGTAAATTATACACATCTTATAACCATGTAAATATTTATCATGGTATAGTAATCAGCATATAACGCGGATAAGTAGGATAAGATATGAAGATTTCACGACTGCATACAAAGAATGACAGGGCTTTGTTTGGCCACTTTATAATACAGACGTGTGAGGAGAAAACAATAATAAAGTCGCTAGTCATCTTTAAAAGACCGCGAGAGCAATATTTTCACATCATGCCATTTCCAACGTACATCCCGGCAAACATAAGACATTGAACTAATGTTGTATTGATGTTGAGGCAACCTTAAAACAACATTGAATAAATGCCTCTTGTTTGCTGGGATATTATAAGGCGAGTTGGGAATTATTGCGTAACAAGGACAACGCATTTCAGAAGGAACCATCAAATCTCGTAGATCCGAAAGTGACAGAGAATGATGTAATCATGAGGGTTGTTTAGTTTAAGCTTTTCTGAATGCACCAACAAATTATATCGGAGTAATCGAAGTTCTGTCTATTAGTTTTTTTGTGCAGAAGAAAAGTTTAGCGGTTAGTCCGCTATGCAAAATATAGAAAATCAGATTGTATAAACTGCAATAGTATCCCATTCAAAATATTGAAAAATTGTTTTGTGGAAAATCTAGTGAACAAACATTTTATAATTCGAATAAATACCTCAAAATCGTAAAATAGTGGGCCTATCTTAAGTATATTCACATCAACGGGCACATCACTCGTTAGTCCGAGCTTGACGTGAAAAGCATGGTTCAACGTCAGAGCTGGACAGCATAGCAAAAGCTGTGGTTTTCTATGATGGTTGTCAGTGTAAGCTGAGACTAACAATTTCATAAAAAATGTGCGGGTTGCCCTATTTGTATGATAAATTCACCTATAAAGACAGGGGTTTAAATTCCCACGTTTAGGCATCATTCCACTGAGATGTAAATCTGTCATTCCAGAATAACTTAAAAATAATTGATCAAACAATTACTTAGTAATTCATTGCGCAATCGATCGTCCGTGCACCGGATTTTGGGGGCATAGCTTTACGAATGGCAATGATTACAGACTGTATCGCACACAGGCGGTTATTACGGACTAATCACTTGTCGCCTCAGTATGATCTCATACAGAGCTACACAAAACCAAGGATATTCTAGTATCTGAATTTTAGTTTCAACTGCACAATGAAAATAAATCTTTTGTAGTCGTTCATAACACAATAATTACAAGCGTTGTATTTGATTTTCGTGTCTCTGAGCTGCACAGGTGTCCCCGACCTTGAATGTAATCCATTGGACAAATCGACACATCCTGGACAATCTGTTTCAATTAGCAGTGAAAAGACCATAGCCAGCCCCCGAGACACTGATTATACAGCCGCATCTACATAAGTAATTATCGCTTGAGTTGAGGGTGATCACAACATCACGGCTACCATGTTCTGTAAATCAAAAGGACGTACATGTAACTGCTCACTTAGAAAGTAAGCAGTTACTGCGAATTGCTCAATTATCTATACGCCGAAAAGATTGCATAAATGTGAAATATGGCATATTCCCGAAAAATTAGTCTGTTCATGTGTTTAGTTAATAGTATACAGCATAAGCACTAGTAACCATAAAAAATGCACCATTCCCGGATGATTTCTGAATGACACAATGGACCACGCAAGGAAAATTTACACAATGTCAGGGGAAACTTTAGGCGTCCAAGTCATTAGAAGAGAGGCGTAAAGCAGTACGACTCCCGCTTCTCAATGGAATAAGAAGAGGTGTGTTATGGTTGTCCCTGCGAATGACCTTGTAGTAAATACCTCTGAGACAAGAGTACAGAGTAGTAGCTATAATCTCCCCTTCTTCCATGGACTATGGTTTTTGGCATAGCATTTTAGGTGTCCCTCAGTATCTATCGTCTTAGGAACAATTTTCCATCTATGCGTAGCAGCGCTAGTAGTTCTACGGCTGCTGGCACAATAATGTACGTATACAATGTGCTGTTTTATTTAACTTACAGATCGATATAACATCCAATGGCTAATTATTTATCTTATATACTATACAAGCACAGATCGAAAATAAAAATTGATTTTATTTGAGCCTGTGTTAAGGTCTCGGAGACCGTACTAGTATCCGAGGTACCAGGAATTAGCATCGCATCCTACGGTTGTCTGTCAAAACTGTATGATACAGAGAGAGACCATGGACATGAGAAGAAAAACGAGCAGGGAGATCAGTATCGCAACCGGGGGGGGGTCCCCCGGTTGCGATACTGATCTCCCTGCTCGTTTTTTCCGACTAGAATATCAGAGCAAGATTATTTTGGCAGAAGTGAATGAAAAGAATCACGCCTAGAGCGATATTCATTGACAATACAAAGTAAATCCATTATTACATATAACTGCAATTATAGACCTACAGCGAATTAAAAGGTGAAAAGTACCAGTACTTTGTTAATAAAGTTTCACCTAGTTATTTACCATCGTCTTTATTTTTTTATCAAATATGTCATGCTAACAAACTTTATAATATAAAGCGGCAGAGAACATAAATTTCAAGGGAGAGGTGTGTTATAACAAAAAAAAGAAGAAACGATTTTTTTTCTACGGACTGCGAATTTCGTCACATAGCGGTACCACCATAAACTCACTAAACGAGACCAGTATGGTCGTAAAAATGTAGTTATATACCCACTAGAAAGACATGTTCGGAGCGAGCATGAAAGCAGCCCTATGTTCCTGCAAGTCGTTTTGTTTTTATACGTTAAATTTGTTAAGGTTTATCCTTGATAGACACCGGAAAGTTTGTTTATATTAAATGTCTAGCCTTCAAAAAAACTTGAGAACATATTTTAAGCAAAATTTAATGGCTGAACAGATGCATAAAATAAAATAAAGATCTGATGCAATCATTTTACTTATTTTATATCCTTCGTTAGTCGCCATGTAGTATTGTTGATGGCAAGAGGAGAAAAATGTCACTACACAAATTGCGGTGGTATGTAAGGTCTATGCAAGCATTCGTAATTAATAGAAAAACAATACCGGAGTAATTATTTCAGTATTTGTATAGATACGCAGTTATCACCACATTTATTTCACCGATAACAATCAAAACCTTGTGGGATGACGTAAACAAAACACAAACACGGGCATAACATATAATTAAAGATAATCTCTGATGTGCGCCCGAGCGCCATATATTTGGCTTACCTATTTTTCGCCATTAAGCAGACATAAAATGACGAGACACAGTACTTAGCAGAATTGAAACGTATCCCGTATATATACTGGGTTTCTCCGCTCCCTTCCCATCCCGTACGCGACGTTAATTTAATGTGGGCCAGCGCTGGACCAACGTCTCCGACGTCGGTCCAGCGCTGGCCCACATGAACATGTTGTTTCCAGTTATCGGGCGCGCTCTACAGTGTTCCAGGCAGATATGACTCTCTGGAGATTGTATCTACCCTCTGTCATTTAAACAACAGCATGTTTACGGCCCACTTGTGGATGAGCCTGCCTCCTTGTGGGGCCATCCACAAAATTCACATTGGTGGACCGAAAATTAGGCGCGTAACAGGACTATATATATATTTAAATATTTCATATTTCGAGACCATAGATTTTTCAAATACTTTTTATATAAACAAATAAAATGCATATAAAAAATTACGACTCATGGTTGCAAAATGTGAACAACATATTAATTTCTAAAAACAAATATTAAAAACATGTATTTTTTTTTTCGCAGAGAGATTGAAAATGCGCGTAGTCACATTTTTAAGAAGTCGGCTAACAATTATCTGGTATGACATCGCCCACGGATGTAACCTGTGATAAAAGGACTTGGTTACGTCTAAATTACGAATAAGTGACCTTGCTGTGTTTACAATTATGCTCCATAATATGCATAAGAGCAGGCATTTTCGTCGTAACAGTCACAGCACCCGGTATGCTCGATTGATGGCTTTCTTCGACAAGATTATTTACGTGAAATTACATTCCAAACAAAATTAATTTTCTGCTTTCTACGATTTCCGAGGATTTCATATGCATGGTCGAGATGTGGGTTTGTTTGGACAGTGGCGAATAACACCATAAACAACCCTTGAAATGATTTGAAAAGTGCTTCCTCCTGTACTTGTATTGCCGCTATGCACACTTGTCAAGTCAGTGAATTTTAGTCGATACGATGGCCAGGGGAGTCATATTACAGTCACATTGCCTGTTGTCTGTTCATCTTCGAGAGTTGTGAATCTCGTTAGAAATGTGGCATTAAAGGCATTATAATTCGTTTTTAATTGGTTTCACATTAAGCAATCAACAACACTTGACATGATCCCAACATCGCGGCCACAGGGTCTTTGCCATTGAATATCTGTCGCCAGAAAATGAGAGGAATTCTAAAATACAATGATTCAAGAAAACCAGAGTGTCAATGACACAGAAGCTCATCCTTAAATAGCGCAAGTTGATAACAAATTAATTTTTTTGAAAACCGTGAGGAATTTAATGCACAGGGCCGAGCTCTTTAAAACAAACCAAATAGAATTGAAATCGGATAAGAAATGAGGGAGGAGAAACATTTCTTGTGAATTGTGGATAGAGTGCCCTAATAGGGTCTTAATTAGGTCATACGTTAATTATTATTTAAAATTTCTGAAATCCGTGAGGAAGTTTAATGCACAGGCCCAAGCTCTTTCAAACAAACCAAACAGAATTGAAATCTGATAAGAATTGAGGGAGGAGAAGCATTTCTTGCGAATTGTGGACAGACAACAGACGACAGGCATAAGCTCATCTTAGGCCTAAAGGCCGGATGAACTAATTAGGCCTAAAGGCCGGATGAGCTTAAAATTGAGTATTTAGACACCACCCAATTTCACGCAGAATAAAATGGTCGTGATGACAAATCAAACATACATGTATTGTACACGCAAATATATATATATACTCAAATCGATATGTATACGGCCTACTCATGCTTGGTGTGGGACTGACACTCGTCAGAATCTTACGCTATAAGGTCTAAGTGTATTTTATTTTCCTAAAGAAGTTTCCTTGTCCCGGTTTAGCACACCATTACGAGACACAGTGACCAAGAAATATTATTTTTAGCGCATTTTTTTTCGGGCTGGAATTTTTAGGATGTACTAATTTTCCCGAATTTCGCGAAAATTACTACATCGTGAAAATTGTAACAAACATCGTATTCACGGTTACAAAATATTCTCTGTCATGTCATGGTCAAATTAAATCCCGGTTTACCGATTTATCGAGGCAGCCTAACCATAAATAATGATAAATATATCACTATCCATCATAGATGCCAGACTGGGTTGATCACCATCAGGTGATAAATTGCGAAAAAAAATGTTATTAGTGACTCTCTTCTCTGTGATCACATAGCTCGGTGGTTATGCAGTCCATTTCCCATATATGCAATTCACTTAAATGATTTTACTTGACACAAGTTTATTTATAAAAACTATGTAGGCCTATTTTATTTACTATTTATTAGTGTCCCTGCATCCCATGTGACCATTGTTTTACAGAATCTCACTCCAAATAGATATAATATTATTATAGTCAATTTTTCTGAACACAGCAAATCTGTTTGAAAAAAATAATGTATTTGTCTATTGGTGGTGCATTTTTTTAATGAAAAATATGGCAAAGTAGGTCCTACAACAAATTTTGGACCTTTTCCGAAATAGCTCACATTATGAACTTACACTTTTCTCAGATTGATATTGTCTGTCAACTCTTCGCAGACAAATTGAAAAGGTGTAGGATATTGAAATTAGATTTTATTTCACATTAGGCCATACGCCCCAGAAGCAATCAACAACATGTGACATTATCATGTCGGGGCAGGCAATCACGAGGCGTTCACCTAATGGCGGTTCATTGTTGGCTCACCCTCTGCGACGCTGATCCAACATTGCCTCAATGTATAATATTTGGTGGGTTGTTATCTGACACCTGTCCCCAGACAATGACAGAAAATTTTAATTAAATGGCTCAATTAGAGAAATGAAGATTGACCATTCAGACACCACCCATTTCCAAACATAATAAAATAAACATTATTATAATGACCGGACACCAAGATCGCAAGACGTGCACTGGTCGCGATGACAACTCGGCTAAATACATAAGAGACCATTGAAGTTATGACGCCCACAAGGTACAATTAGCGACGTAAAATGTGAAAAATCGCAATAAATCGGCCATTTTGGCTTTTTTTCAGCCATTATCGAATTTGTGAGAGAACTGGATATTAGTAATATGCACAACACATTTGAGGAGGATAAATAAGGAACGTTCTAAGTTATCTCGCCCGCAAGGTAAAATTATAGACGTAAAATGCGAAAAATCGCAATAAATCATCCTTTTTCTCTTCAGCCATTATGTCAGAGAACTGGTTACTAGCAACATGCAGAATAAATTTGAGCAGGATACATGGAACGCTTGTCAAGATATCAGGCCCACAAGTAAATGTTGACGGCGACGACGCCGAGCTTCAATTGCAAAAGCCCATCTATTTCAATTAAAAATTAAAATGTGGGATAAAAATCGCATCACCACTGAACTTGCGTCCTGAATCCGATCCCCGCGGAATTTAATAGATCTATTTAGATTACATTATATGACTGAAAACGCATTGCACAGTATGAAATATACAGGAACGCCCTTCTCAGGCGAGGTAAAGTTCGCCCATATTCAGACCATGCACTCTCGGATTCACGTAGAAGACGCTGGTTGGGTGACAGCTTTATGATGGGCCACCGGCTGCGATAATGGCCCAACATAAACCCGGCAGCTGCGTCCGATGCTTGGATTATGCATGGCCGCCAGCGATCCTGACTGGTTATTTTGCTTCGCCTGGCAGACGCTGGCTGTGAAAACATGATGAACAAAATCATCCTTGATATTTTGCCTTTCCTATCCGAGGTCGGAATCATCTCCCAGAAAACATTCAAACACCAACGCTGTACCAATTCCTCGTCAACGTGGAAGACGTTGGCGCGGCATTGGCAGATCGTTGGACAGAGACGGTTATATGCGGTAACAGGACATGATGTGAGAGTATGTGACTAAAAGCCTTGCCGTGTTTATACACGCGGTATGATCCCATGGGATGGCGTCCTGCAGTGGCTGACAGAACGTCGGGCGAAGGATGGGTCATTGTCGTAGACGGTTGGCCCGGCGTGTTGCAAGAGTGTTTTCTGGATTTTTGTGAGGTTTGTAACAGGCACCTATACATGTATGCATGGACTTAATGGAAAACTCCTTGGTGCATGTATGTTTGTTTATGCCTGATATACCCACACCTGTCGGCGGGGTCATCATTGCGACTTAATCAACACCCGCGATTGTTGAAAGTGCTGTACTGAATGTTGTCGATCCTGTGGTACTGCAGTCTAAAGAAAATAACAGTAACTGCTTACTTGAAAAGTATGAGTAGGCAGTCAATGTTGCTTGGCTTTGCACTTTACCTACTACTACAGAATGGCTTTCTTGTACCGCCATGCAAAGCGAAAAAAGACTTGCAACAAAAAAATTTTTACTTATTCGATGTGTCATTAAATTGAAACGTTTTAACCATTTTATCGCGTGGACCGAATTTAGAATCGGACGTCCATAGACGTCAAATTCTGACGTTAAAAGTCGATCCCCGCACTGAAAGAGTGAATTTTTTGTAATGGCCGTAGACACATGGCATAGGTATTCAAATGAAGCAGAAAGAGCCAACTAAGACATATATGATGATTTCAAATTGACAAAATGCCTATGGTCTTTTGGCTTATATAAAAAAATACTTAAAGGGTTATCAGTGTCTACAGGCGCAGACTCGAGCGTCAGAAGAGGGACTAATCAAGTATATAATATCGTCCCATTGGAATGGGAAGGGTTTATTTGCCATGTTATAAAGTGGGGGAATACACCCTTTCAATACCAAGGTGACGAATGTTATACTTTCAATTCAAATCAATTGTGGGAGTTATGTTTCTTCGGTTGCATTATAATGCACGACGGTGACATTTTCGATGAGCAATCTGACATTTAATGCAACTGAACCGGTTAGATATTATGACATCCGAAATTTAACCACTTGAAATTTTCATTTGCTGCGTTGGTCGCGATTTTGAACGAACTACAATCAGATATCTTCAACATAAGGTGAAGTGAGGCAGGACTCGAAACTTTATCAGACAAGACGCAAACAGCACACACAAGACGTTGAATTATTGTTGGTTTAACGTCGGTCCACCGTTTACGACGTTGGATCAACTTTATACCAACCAACGTCTCCCGTCCACTAGGAAGGATACAGATCTCGGAAGTTTGAATTCAAATATGCCTCTCGTCAAGCAGAAATTTATTCTTAAATCTTGAATAAGGCAGATTCGCCAGCAATGAGTTCTAGGGTTAACCCTTGTCCTGCTGAATAATCAGCGCTGTGATAAATAAACAAGTTTAACAGTCCATCTACTACTACATCCAACCATTAAAAAACTGCATTTTATATATAAAACATAGGGACCAAAGGGTTTTTTTCAAATTGAAATAATCATAAATGTCTTAGTTAGGTCTTTCCGATTCATTTGAATACATATGTCATGAGTCTTCGACCATTATAAATATGTTTACTGTTACGGGGATCGACTCTAATCGTCACAATCTGACGTCTACAGACGTCAGATTTTGACGATTATAGTCGATCCCCGCGCTGTAAGGGTTAAAATGTATATATAGACCCAGCAGGACAAAGGTTAGCAATACGTTCACCTCTTTCCCATACACTGATGATCAAGATGATCTCAATCGCCATTTGCTTAAAAGCGGCATTAGGTAATAATGTCGATAGTTCATGAAACAGAAACAACAGTGTATAATACAATGTCAAACATAACATTGTGATTAACCTATAGTAACGTTCATTGTGCACAGTGGTGGATGGGGGGCGGGGCGGTCAGATCACCCTTTTTAAAAACTAAAGGCGGGAGGCCGACCAATATTATTCAAAATTCTGGATTACAGACTTACTTACCGCTAGTCTGCAAAGTAAGTGGTCTCACAGAATGGTATGTCTCATTGATAATCTAAACTAAAGCTCTGTACGATAGACGACATTGTGTTACAAATCTTCATTAAAAGATAACATGAGACCTGAAGTCCTATATCATCCCCTGCCATAAATTATGTTTTGAGTTGTTGCGCTCACAAAAAATAAAATAATTAAATAATGAAAAAGTGGCGGTCATTTGAATTTCAGTAAAATCAGCTGCACATTTCCATATGAAGGGTAATTTTTTTGCATCTGTACACAAATTATGAAGTTGATCTGTGGTGGCCATTTTAAATTTAAGTGAAACCTTGAAAAATCACCTGCACATCTCCATATCATGGGGAATGTGATTGTAAAACTGGAATAATTTCAGACTTTTAAGTTGTTGAGTCCAGATATCCGGAAACGAAACACGGACGCACATACGCACGGCCAGACATGGTGATGACGATATCCCCCGCCCCTACTTTGTGGGCGGGGGATAAAAACTCACTTGTATATCTTAACCTTGTTAGGAAGGTGATATATTTTTTTGCAAAAAAAATCACCACCACTTAAGAGTTTTTGCGCCCACTAAACATTATGAAGTTGATCTCTAGAGGCCATTTTGAATTTTGATAGCATTTTATAAAACTCAATTGTTCCATGTAAATGTGATTTTAAAATAATAAAAAAATTGACCACTAGATTACTTATTATTCCGTGACGCCTGACGCTGGACGGAATCCCACTTCCCCTACGGACGAGGGATAAGAAGCAAGATGAAAAACACAGCTTTTACTTTAAGAAGCGTTGGTCCGTAATTTCTAGCGTAAAACAAGGTGCACATATACATCATGGTCATAAACACAGTGACACGGTGGCAAGCAATCTGGTTTCATTGCTGTTTTTTACGATCGTCTACAAATCCATCAAGCAGGACAATCTGTTCCGCCGTTCTATGCATCTGCAGGTGCATCGTGCTTCTGGTGGTTGCGTCGTGTAGCAGGTCTTAATTCTTACAGAGCGCGGATCGATTTTAGACGTTAGAATCTGACGTCAACAGACGTCAGATTCTGACGACTAACGTCGATCCCCACACTGTACATGCTGTACGAATAAAAAATATTTATAATAGCTCAGATAACAAAGGTATTAAAGTGAATCAGAAAGAGCTAAATATGACATTTATGATGATTTCAAATTAAAGAAACCCTTTGGTCTCCATGGCTTAAATATAAAAATAGTTCAGCGTTATAACGGTTTAATTTCGTTTCTTTGTAATAGAATGAACAATTTTCGTACTTTCACGAAGTAACATCGTATCTGTAAACTTAGATAAACGCATTGCAAACGGTTAAATCCTTAAACACCATTTCATTTTTTTATCCGACATTCATAACAGACAATCAGGGGATTCCCCAAGCATGCATTTATACAATATCATGTGGCCGAGATGACGTTTCAGCATGTGGGTTGATGACGAGCTATATGGCCTGTTTTTGTTGATAGAGCCCGTCATTGACATCATAGAAAACAAATATTATCTGGATGCGAATGTTCATAAAAAGAAACGACACGCCTGCCAGCAGCCATTCACATAAGCAGTGTGATGAGGAGATAAAAGGAGAGCTGTTAAACACTTTCCTGGGAATTGTCAGGAGAGCTTCCCATTTTCACCAACGTGTGTGAAATACATCTTCCCTACAATAAGGCTTGCTGTAGGGAAGATGGTAAAATACGATGATTGCGATTTTTAGTTTATAAATATAGGAGCTTCAAATATTGACTTCTGGTGATCGCCAGGGGCGATGTCGATTGTTCTCCCTGTGCTTGTTAATGAGCTCTGAGGAACGACGGCGTGATTCCTATAAATAAATTATGAATGGTATCTGATGGTTTGAAGATGCCGACAATCTCTCTTAGGGTGCTGACAGCTCTGTGATCGCAGCTTGATTGATATTGCACAACCGGGCAATCATCCACATATATTAATAGTCTATTCGAACCGGCGTTGCTTTGCGAATGTAGACAGAACCATTAAATATTATTACCAGTAGTTACCGTGGAAGCTGAAAATATTTCCTTCCTTTGGATATGAAAGGGTGTATCTGCCACTTTACAAAGCGGCAGATACACCCTTTCATATCCAAGGGGACGAATAATGTGTGTTTAATACAGTGAGTAAAAGATGCAGAGAAACACGTGATGTTAATCCAAACAATGCTGATTATTTTGGTCCATTGTCTACGATTTCGGCCCAACATAAAACCAACATTCATACAACGTCTCTTGCTCGTTGAACGTAGCATCCGTCTACTGGTGGAGGGGAGGTGTATCAAGTAGCGCTTGGGTCTCAGCAAACACGAAACGTTTACCAATTGCTGTTTTAATGCTGGCCAAGTGTCTGCCACGCTGGACCAACATTAAAACAACATCGGGCCAATGTGGATAGGGTTTACCTAGGGTGTCCCGCTGCAACGATCTCTACATCAGTCATGTCAGCGGATTCAAACAAGTTTGCTTTAGCGATGGTGTCTTGAAAAGCTCAGTGGAGCTGTTCTGACAGTCTAACCCAGGACACATTATACTCAAGGAGGCAGATCGTAACGAGGTATCAGCATATCTTAGCAAAAATAGAAGGGTTTTCTTTCTTATGTTTCCGTGACGGAATTCTCCCCAGCAAACACGAAGCATTCACCCAATGTTGGTACAATGTTGGACCATCGTCTACGACGCTGGAACAACATTGTACCAACACTGGCTGAACGCCTCGTGTTTGCTGAGTAGTCTATTTTACGTAGTCCGCGATAACTGTAAATTGCGGGATAAAAACATCGCACTATAGTGAGACCATTTGCACAGTCCGCGGTAAGTCGCTGTTTTAATGCTGGGCCAGAGTCCCCAATGTTTTCATTGGACAAATTCTATTTTATCGCGCGTTTTTTGAATAAAAATTGCTTCTGGTTTAATTTTAAATTATTACACGATAAAGCGGTTTACCGCGTCGCCCTATGTTACGGTAAATATATAATTATTATGTAAGCTTCATCATTAAAATCAGTGATATCGATTCTGGTGCGATATTTTTTATGGGAAAAAACTATAAAAAAATAGTATTTTAATGCTATATGGGAACAAAAAAAAAATACTATATCATGGAAAAACAAAAAAAACCATCAATATTATATCATGGAAATACAAAAAAGTATTTGCAAGCCCTGTGTGTAATACAATATTCATTTAATATATGTTTATTTTACAGGCAACTGGATGGATCTGATTGCAAAAAATTGGTTTCGTGGGAAGAATGGAAAGTAATATAAAATGGGACATGGTACATTTTAATGAAACGGCGATCTTTGTATCATAATATCCGGTATCGAAATGAAATTTACAGCTCGTTGTTATTGCCTGTAGCCCTAGTGTCTACCCTCTGTGACCAGAAGCACCCAGATGACATGACTTTTTCATCCATATAATTGACAATTAGAATTTTTAATATAATAATAATAATAAAGCACAGATAGAGGCTGGTCAAGCAATAAAAATATGACAGCCAAGTACACCCCTATCCAATGACATGTCAGTATGGCCAGATGTATACACGTCTGGCCATGTTGGACCAGAAGGATACTCTAGTAAGTGAAATCAAGCGTCCCAGTGGCTACTCGTATAAAATCCATTTTGCGCGATAAATTGACCATTCTTTCAACCATTATTGAACTTGACCGGGTTGGTGTTATCAACATGCAAAACAAATTTGAGCACGATACACGACGACAAAAACCAATCTCGCATGAGGCTCACATTGTAGGGGATTGATTATTAAATGTAATAGAACGATGGCTATCATTAAACGAGCAGTTGGTTTCAATATGGAGACATGCTAATCGTTGTATTCTTAATTATCCGAATAATTACAACGATACACCATGCTTCATTTTCATCAATTATCTTACCGACGCGAAATTGCATATTTGTTATACGTTTTAAATGTATTAAAGGTTATTATGACGAAACCTGGTATAATATTATAAAAGTACTTTCATACTCATCTCTGAGTGTTTTAAAAGAAGTTTCCTTAACAGAATTATTCCACTGGTGAACGCCCTCCCGCGGCAATGGAGGGACGCCGATTCTCTTTATTGTTTTAAACTAAAACTGTAAATGCATGACGACAACCTTGTTACATATTTTAATACAGATAATGTAGCCTATGTACCTGGTCAAGAGCATGTGGGTGTCACTCCTGTTTGTGTAATCGTGGAGCTCCCCGTTAATTTTTTTTAATTATTTATTACTTTTTTTAACATCATTTTAATTTTATGATGATGGTTTCTGAGCTTGTATAGACATATTGCCTGTTCTCAGTTAATCTGTCATATTGTGCTATTTGTTTAATGAACTCAAATGTATTCAAATGTACATGTACTGTAATGGCGAATA
Source organism: Flabesymbios commensalis (assembly GCA_964017125.1). Taxonomy (NCBI): domain Eukaryota; kingdom Metazoa; phylum Annelida; class Polychaeta; order Terebellida; family Flabelligeridae; genus Flabesymbios; species Flabesymbios commensalis. Next base: position 26,164,230 of record OZ024909.1, on the reverse strand, counting down.
AATAAATAAATGAAACATTTCAAGTTATCGCGCCCACAAGGAAATGTTAGCGCCGACGCTGACGCCGACCGGAATGCCGACACCGACGAGGCCGAACTTCAATTGCAATAGCCCACCTCTCATTAAAAAATAAAAAGCGGGATAAAAAGCTAAACAATATAATTGGTGATACAAATAATTAAATACGAAATAATTGTCAATATTTTTGTTGGCGCTATATTTCAATTAGTGTCCGGTTAATTGGTTGATCTCATTTGGTGAGGTCCAGAACTGGTACTTCTGCAGTGTCAAAGCAAAACAGCAGCAATTGCTTATCGGAAAAGTAAGCAGTTACCGCTCGTATCTGCCACAAGGTGTCACCAAAGGATCATCATTTGCCACTTTGTCTGATCTCTGAATGCATGATCTGACCGAATATAAATAACAAAAGACAAAACAGCCAATGAAAATAAGTAGCGAAAATAAAAATTAGGACACGAAATGGCGTTTATTTTTAATAGTGGGCCTGCGTCATGTATTGCTACAATTATCAAACTAGATACATGTATATGATCACTCTTATCTTGGCTAAGCAGGCGTTGCTGTCTATTTATGTTAAACGTTAGTCATTCACAATGACTTGTGAAGATGTAAAATGATGTAAAATGTTGGGGATAACCATTAATAATTATTCATGATCGCATTTAAAATGTAAATTACACTGGATGAAATCCATGAATCATCATCAAAATCAGGAGACGTTGACCCAGCGTTGTTTCAATGTTTGACCACTGTCTTTAGACGTTCTATATTTAGATTTCATGCCCACAAACCAAATAAACATTTTTCATCGAAAAAACGACAACTGAACAAATGTCATATCTGTTGTGACAAAAGGCAATGCGAAATTCCAGGGAAACAGTGTCCCGGAATCGCATTATTTTACCCTTGAAGAGCTGAAATATTTGTATATAAACCATGGAGACCAGTGGTTTTTTTTCAATTTGAAATCATCAATAATGTCTTAGCTCTTTCCGCTTCATTTGAATAGCTATGTTATGGGTCTACAGCAATCATATAATATTTTTACTCTTCCACTGCGGGGATCGACTTTGGACGTCATAATATGACGTCTATAGCCGTCAGATTCTGACGTCTAAAGTCTATTCCCGCGCTGTGATGGTTAATTCACATTATTAGATAAAGATGAAATATATAGTCATTATTATTATGCTCCTGAAATGATAGTCGTCGATGACAACATTGCCAATCATTTGGAAACAATTATTAGCGCCAGGCTTATTTCTAAGGGTAAATTACATGTAAAAAAACTTTCCCCATATACTATGTCCCATCAAATAGAATAAGTCATTTGATACAAGCCGGTGTTTGCCAAAAGTCGCGTATCTTTCACAAGGACAAACACACAGCTCGGTAACGAGCCACTGGGACATGTTAGGCATCGTTGACGCTAAATGGTTCATAAAACTGCCGTCGCCAGGGACAAAGGTTCTGTGACCGCACAAACACGGAAGGCTACTGAAGCGAGTCGCATGGCTGTAAAGGGAGCGCGGCGCGACAGACGTGATCTGACAACACGATACAATGCGAAATTGTATTTTGTAACCCACCAATAACCGGTTTGGTAGTCAGTGTATGTACATAAACTCGCTACCAATCTTTAAGAATACCAAGGCCACCCCCTGCAATCAGTACAATAACTGTGGAAATGTCGCATTAAATGGTCAATTTATTAATTTTTGTGTTTGATTAGATTAAATTAATCAGTTTATGTCATTTCCATTCAACATTAAAATTAACAGGTGATAGTATAATTATCTTATGACACTCGGGTTAGGTCAGATCGAAGTATGGTGACCATTGAGACTAAACATAATATTTTACAGTCAATTTGACGTCATTACCTATTAAGAAAAAAAAATTAGCCACTAAAACCCTCATGAAAATGTGGGCTAACTCCAGACGAACCCAAAATTCAAAATGGTCACAACAGTCACTGATCATCTTCAAAACAAAATTGTTCAAAACATGTGAATGAATGAAATCTTATATATAGCGCATTGTATCCAGCCGGAGGCTGTTCAGAGCGCTGAGCATCGAGAGTAACTTAGCAAGGCATGTTATCCTTCAAATTCCAACTAAGTCTCCTGGGAGATACACAGCTGAGCTGCCATTTAGGCGCATCAAGCTATTTTTCATTTAAAACAAAATCGCCTTATGTGCCAAGTACTCGCACATTGTGGATTTTCTGGGGTCTCGCCGGATGGAAACTGCGCCTACGTCCATTGAGATTATTTTACGTCCAACTCTTGGTCAGTCAGACGAGCCATCTGATTTACGCGATTCCCACGACACGACATCGACACGACATCGCTGCACGCATGTCCTAGTGCATACAGCACCTGGTAGAACCAGGCGGTCACCCATCCAATTATGGACCGGGCCCGGCGTTTCTTAACTTCAGTGATCACATGTGTGAATACATTAGGTCAAATGTCATGAAGGCTGAGAGTTCAGAAAACATGTGTGAACACATTAGGTTGCACTGCCACCCTACAGAACACTGAGAATGAGTGTAACATTAGGTCAAAATATCATGGAGGTTTTAGAGTTCAGACAACATGTGTGAATACATTAAGTCATATGTCATGAAGGTTGAGAGTTCAGAAACCATGTGTGAATACATTAGGTCATGAAAGGCACATAGGCCTACATGTACATGTATACGTATCTGTTTGTTTCTGAATTAGTCTTTAAACAAACTATTCTATGTGTACGGGAAGTGTTTCAAAATTAGCAATACAAACACTTAATCAATGTTCATTTAATGTTGCCGGCCGTCTACGACACTAGAACAACATTAACAAGTCTCGCGTTTCAGGTATAGTCTCCAGATGGCACTGTTGAAATGCATCTAATAGTCTCAACTTTCTGATTTCGCCGGACAGATGTTGAAACAGGTCACGTTGATTTCAGCACATTGTAGAGTACCCACTCTGGAAGCTGAAATATCACGACTAATATAAATTACTACTACGTGTTCTTTATAATGTACAGTACTAGAGAAAGGAGAAGCTGGTAAAATGATGTACACGAGGAATGATTGTCACTGTTGTTTGCTAGTATTGGGGACGTACGAAGAACAGCCGGCATAAAGGTTTATTGTTTCCTCAATATAGAAACCACGGAGTATCATGTTCATTTGAGTGGCAGGTGGGACCACAACGACGTCGGCCCGACATTAGATCGGCATTGATTTAACGTCTCGTGTTTGCTGGGAGGTCACCATCGGGATGTATCTCATTGCTGAAGAGCTGCAGTGGCAGTTTGACAGCGTGCGCTGTGCTGGGAATGCTTCCATCCTGGCATCAATTAGTCTGTAAACAGCCTAAATGACCCCCATTGATGCACTCACAAGCCAGTGCGTGACCGTTAATCTGATCTGGCTGAAGAAGGACAGTGCGGTTGACCTGAAGGTCTCGCGCATCTAACCTCATTCAAATTATGCGGGTCTAAGTGCCGTCTATTATACGGTGCCATGTTGTTAATGCGTGTCTCTAATCTTGCAGATATCCATATTTAAACCAGCATGATGCCTCTCAGTATCATTTTTCATACTGCATAAAAACTGTCTTACTTTCTCACACCTAAGGTTTCAGAACGGATATTTTCATGAAACTGTTTTAACACTATATAGCATTTACTTTAATTTGCAATTTTGTCCACTGTAAAAGCATTGCGAAGATTGCAGCATTATTTTTGGTAACTTCGGGGTTAGAAGGGTTAGGGGTCACATGGCCCATGATGACAGCGATAACAGTAAATTGACATGGCAGAAGACCCCTTCCATAGAGCTTCGAGCATACGTATATCTCCACGGTGCAGACTGATTAGGGTTTGTAAGTCTCCAATACCACGCAAGACCCGCTTTGATGTATACAGAACTTTATATAGAGTTCTTGAATGTATTATGACAATGGGACAAGTTTCTTCGAAGTATTGTGACACACCGCAGATCTTCAATGCCAAGCTGGTTTTCAATTGCGCACAAATACACACAGCCGCCGTTGTCTTTGTGGTGGGCCAGCATCAGATATGTTGGCTCAATAGTCAGACAGCGTTTGGCCAATACGACTTTTAAGATAAGACGGGACGGGCTTATATCGTACCTGCAACTGTAACAATGGGTACATATATAATAAATAGATTAGATCGCAGTTCATGATGAGGTAAGATTGTGAAAATATATCGTGATTATCCTATTACCAATGAAAATACAGCAGTACAATACTACAATAACGGTACATGTGTCTACGTATATCATGATTATTATGCAGACAAACTTGAATTGATGGATTAGCCTCACATTTTGCACACACATAGATCTTGACCGAAGAGGGTTGACAATGGGAATTTAAATTTTAATGAACTTATTTGATTGCCCTTAGTACCTGCAAATCAAGCACATCAGCAACCCAACGGGTACATCAAACACGATACGAGGGGGGGGGGGGGTATCATCGATTTGATGATGGTCACGTATGCCACACGTATCTAGCGGAGCGAACATATTATGAGCGCAGGTTATCCAGCCATCATATATAATCATAGCATGTACTCTCATTAAATAAAGAAAAAAACCCATAAAATGAGATTCAAATAATACGATAGTATACGTGCTTTTGAAAAAATACAGTATCACTTGAAATAAGAGAAAATATCATCGTTTTTTTGCAAAAATATTGTTCTCAAATTCAGATTCAATCCTAAATGTTATTATTTTTCCATGGCTATATGAATGACGAGGCTTGGTCTTTCAAGGTTATAATTTCAAATCATGTGTTTGCAGGGCAGTGTGATAGGATTATCATATAATCACAATCAGGTTGTCCAGGTTCAGCTTGGGCGGGGGCCCTAGGGTAGAGTGGTTAGCACCGCTGCCTTACACACTAGAGTTCGAAGTTCATTTCCCGGTCTCGGCGGTTTGAAAGAAACAAAAATTCATTCCTTCCTTCATTCCTTCATTCCTTCATTCATTCATTCGTTAACTATAATATTCAATGGAGAGCTGAGATTGTAGATGAGCGTACTTTACACATTTACTTCAGCAGTGAAAGGACAATTCTCTGCAGGACATACAGAAAAAAGTTATTAAGCTACAGTAATTTATACTACATGATAAATAACGCAGCTTGCTTTAGATTGAAATAGTTCAGCAGTAAACATAATCTCTCACTGGAATCTTAATTAAGCTACAGTAGATCACGTACATCAATGATAAATGGCGCCGCTTAGATTTAAATTTCCGTTGGCGGCGAGCCGTCTAATTGACGTATGAGCTGAATTGAATTCATCAGTCTCTCTCACATATTGCTTCCAGGCAAACGCGATATGTTGGAGTGATGTTGGCTCTCTATTTGCAACGTTGGCCCAACATTACAACAACATTGGTTCAACGTCTCGTATTGACATCCCAACATATACTTTGTGCAAACATTTTGGCGGTATATGATAAAAATTAGTTAGTATATATCATTAATAATCTCCTGGAAGGACGATGGTAATCAACCATATGCTAAAGTCGGCTCAATGTCGAACACAATGTGTACACGTCAAGCCTAGGGTCCCGGTGTATCATAAGGTTTGCCTGGAAAAGAAGCTTAAATCTAACTTAATTCTCGGGTAGGCAGTGCTGATCACATTGAGTATATTACCCCCCTTAGCCACACAGTACCCCGACATACCGGGCCTTCCGTGTGAGGTAATACCAGGATGATGTATGTCCGCTGTTAACAAGGGATGGGTGGGAGCGAGCAGGCTCTTCAAATTAGCGGTTCGGCTGTTCGTCTCGGAGGCTTTTGTTGCATATCTGCGAAGGTGGGCAAAAATAAATGTCCCCTGACAGGGAGGATGTAGGGAGTGGCTTCGTTACTTCCGGAGCGTTAACACGTCCTTTTGGATAAGAAAAGGTGTATCTGCGACTTTACAAAATGGCAGATACACCCTTTCATATCTAAAGGGACGAACAGTAAGCCATGAAATGCGCACTCAATCAACTAGACAAAATCCAATCGGCATGTCCCGATCACATTGTAAAAAAACCATCAACCACAGCAAACACGAGACATTAAACCAGTGTTGGTTTAAAGCTGGGCAACCGTCGGTTGGCCAACTTTAAACCAACACTGGTTTATTGTCTCGTGTTTGATGGAAACCGAGTATGGTGAGCTACTTGTATCCAAAGTCAACCTAATGTTTCTGTAATGCCCGGGTGTAATTCCGGTCCAGGGTCCTTATTCTCGTACAAGCTACGATATATCGTAGGCTTCGGATTGAGATGGGCATGTCGACCAATCAGAAGCCTACGATATATCGTAACTTGTACGGGAATACGGGCCCAGAGTGACAAGCGCTGATCAACATTGGGTCAGTATCGACTGGGATTTAACGTTAGGTTGTGCCACGGTTATGTCAACGTTAGCTTCTAACGTGGCTATCATCCCATATCCTTTAATCCCTACAGCCCACAGTATATCAGATCAACTTCATAAATGTACATCCTCCTCATCTCGATGATCAGATTTAAGTCGAAAATCATTATAGATCGAAATTCAAACGCAACTGAAGCCTAAAATATAGTATATTTAACACAAATAAATTCAGCTCCGCTCTCAAGACATCAGCAAAAACAAGACTTTGAAACAATTCTGGCTCAATGTTGGGCCAGCGTATAGAAGACCGTGGCCCAACAATAAGCCACCATTACTTTAACGTTTTGTGGGCTTGCTACTTCATCAGGCTTTTGTCGAGTACCTCTACTCGCTTTGACCGGAAATTCACTTAAAAAAATACAATAAAACAAACACATATGCTGAGATGAGGTGTGACTGCCCGTGGGAAAAAATACAATGAAAGGGATTATAGGCACATATAGGCTAAACTTGTCCAAGAGAACCTCCTAAGGATGGTGAGATGAGCGAGATGACACTGCATGCCCTCTAGACACATAACAGGATTCGAAAGTCAAGCCCTGGCGTTATGAGGCTCAGTACGCTACCTCTCGGTCACGGAGGTTCCCAACAATATTAAATCATTACGAGTGAGCGGAGAAGAAACATTTTGTTTCTTCGAAACTTGAAGGTCAGAGTAGGGTTCGAACCCGCGATTTCCGACTTTCCAAGCAGGCAGCTTATAACCACGACACCAGGGCACCCATGGGGAAGGAATAGTGGCAAGTTCAAGAATCAATAAATCTGTCCGAGGGTCCCATCCTGAGCACTTAGAAAGCCAAAAAGCAGTAAGTGCTTGGTTAAGAAATAAGCTGTTACCGCCTTTTGACTTTACAGAGCAGTGCAGTAAACATAAAGATTTGTACCAAAGTTCATTTCAATGTTGTACGAACGTCGGAAATATTCGCCCGACATTAAAAACAACATTAGGACAAGATTGTCATGGCATTGGAGATAGGAGAGGCTTTACTATCGCCATGACTGGGATCTCGAACCCTTGGTTCACTGAGCAGGTTGTCACGGAAACTCGATTCTGACGAGCTCAACCGAACCGGAAACTGCCGTCAATTTGGAAAACAATACCTCACGCGCCAAGCCTCATTTCACATGCACTGCCCCAGAGACAGTGGCGGAACTCTAGATCATTAGACCCGCGCCACTACGGCCTCTCCTGCGATTCGTAACGGGCTCGGACCCCACCACATCGTTTGTGGTGCATGTCTTCTGCAGCCATCAGGGGCCGGACTGTCTGGTCTTCTCCGGTCTGGTCACCACAGCCATCACAGCAGGCAAAAGACGTTAAATCAATACTGGTTTAACGTTGGTCTAGCGTCGTAGACGGTGGGCCAACGGTAAACCAACTCCGGTCTGGTCACCACAGCCACCCCAGCAGACACAAGACGTTGAATCAATGTTGGTTTAACGTTGGTCCAGCGTCGTAGACGATGGGATTGCTGCTCCAACGCCGAATCAATGTTGTGTCAGGGTCACAAACGCTGGCGTAGCATTGATTTTTTCACTTAAAAAAATTACCATAAAACAAACACATTGCTGAGATAAAGGTGTGACTTCCCGTGGGGAAAAAATACAATGAAAGGGATTGTAGGCCACCTTTGTGCACATATAGTCTACACTTGGCCAGGAGAACCTCCTGAGGATGGTGAGATGAGTGAGATGACACTGCCTGCCCTCTAGACACAGGATTCGAAATTCAAGCCCTGGCGTTCTGAGACCGAGCACGCTACCTCTAGGTCACGGAGGTTCCCCACAATATTGAATCATTACGAGTGAGCAGAGAAGAAACATGTTGCTTCTTTGAAACTTGAAGGTGAGAGTAGGTTTCGAACCCGCGATCTCTGACTTTCCAAGCAGGCAGCTTTAACCAGACTGGCAAGGCAGTCAGGCGCTCTAGCCATTGCGCCACGTCCCCTTCTCTTACCTCATGTCGTATCCCCTTTAACCTTATAAATATCAACCGCAAAAAGTAGCAACCCTGCTGGAATGGCATCACAGACAGAGCCAACACAGCAGACACGACAGTAAACCGGTGATGGTTTTGGTCAAGGTATCTCTAATATAGGCTCCTTGATTTCATGTTGAATGAACCCATATCACGCTAAAATATGTATATAAACCATGGATACTAAAAGGTTTTCCCGCTTTGAAATCAACATAAATGTCTTAGTTATAGCTCTTTCCGTTTCATTTGAATACCTTGTTATGGGTTCACGTCCATTACAATTTTTAATTCTTTCAGTACGGGGATCAACTTTAGACGTCCGAATCTGACGTCTATAGACGTCAGATTCTGACGTCTAAAGTCGGTCCCCGCGCTGAACGCTAAAAGGGTTAAATCAATGTCGGACCAATGTCTTCTGTCTGCGGTGATGCACACAATTACATCACTTTTTTAATACGTCTAGGAATCCTATCAGCATTCAGTGGCGAGAAGCAGATAGATGTATTTTCCATGCAATCCTCCAGTAATTGGAACGCCACTGAGCGGACAGCGAGTGGCGTCTGCTCCGCTAGCACGTAAGCTTAAAATCGGAAAAAAATATGTCCAGTTGGCGAGTTGGTCAATTTGGTTCTATTCTCCACGAGGCACAGACCAGCTTATGGAGAGTTTTCAGCATCTTGAGTGCTGACAAAGATACCTCTCAAGAGGTAAACGGACAACAAACATTAGTAAAGCATATAGTGTGTTGCAGGGTCGAATCAGAGCTAAACCCTTAGAACGCTGAATTAATTTGTATCATGGAAACCAAGGGGTTTTCTCAATTCAAAGTCATCATAATTGTCTTAGATAGCTCTTTGTGATTCATTTGATTACCTATGCTATGGGTCTACGGCCATTATAAATATTTCGATTCTTTATACGTCAGAATCTGACGTCTACAGACGTCAGATTCTGACGTAAAGGCGGTCCGGTCCCCGAGCTGAAAGGATTAGGAAGGAATTCCGATGAGATTCCCTCTCAGCTAATAAACTAGAGTTCGGGGCATCACGGGATCCACTGCGTTGGGTATATTATAAAATGTTTTTTAGTAGAAAAGGGCAGACGTTGCGTCCGTTACACGGAACGCGAAAATCGGAAACGAATAGGATTGAAAAACGAGGTGAGTATAACTAGTCGTGTCGTTGTGTGAGTGATGATGAGCCTGTCTGGCTTAAATGCTGTATGGATGGCTGTGAAAGGAAATGAATGTGTGACAAGCAATAAGCGTTGCAATCATATTAGGCCAATGAATCAATAGCTCTTATTCAGTACACCAATCAGAGACTCAACAATTACATGTACAATCGCATACACAAGCACCCATCTGAGACTCAAAACTTACATGTAATCGCATACACAAGCACAAAATAAAACGTTTCACCCGACAAAATGTAGACATTTTTCAATATGTAGATATTTGAAAACATCTACAACAATACGAGACATTGAACCAGTGTTGTGCTAATGTTGGACGACCGTCTGCGACGCAGGTCCAGCATTAGTTCAATGATGCATCAATGCTTCGTGTTTGATGGGATACATTAGTCCAGTGTTAATTTAATGATGTACTAGCTCAACAGGCGCCAGTGCAGCATTAAATCACACTCGATAAATGCCTCCCGATTACAGGTTAATGTGGTGTACATTGCTCTTTCAGATGAAGGTGTGATGCTCGAGTACCCTGGTGAGTACATTGATGAGTACGACGCGGATAATCCCGATGACTACTTCGGTTTCCTCTACAACTTTGGTAACTACAGCGCCTTGGGTAATGAGAGCTACTACGACGGAGGCACGTACAACCATGTGTACCACGATGTGGCTCAGCGGCTTCAGATCTGGTTCTGGCCTTGGCTGCTTGTCATGGGGATGGTCTGCAACATATTGAGCGGTCTGGTGATGAGCCGCCTGGTACAGCGAGCGCTGTCCACGTGTGCTTATCTCACCATTATATCCGCCTTGGACGTGCTGATGCTTCTGGTACGCTGTGGAAACGCCTTGTGGTATCAGTTCTACACGATGAACCCCGCCTACCTGCTGATGCTTCACTCACAGAGCAGCTGTAAGGTGTACCCGTTTGTCTTCTCTCTCCTGTTCCAATTGTTACGCTGGCTGACGGTGGCCGTGGCCGTGGAGGGGCTGATAGCCACACGGTTCTCCAGGTGCATACCTCACATGTTCACCTTGTCCCGCACCAAGTCTGTCTTCCTACTCCTTAGCGTTCTCCTCATCTGCATCAACGTGCACTACTTCTGGACATACGAGCTGACACAGCTCAAGGACAACGGTGAGATCAGCATGATGTGTACCATACACCGCTTTGGGCGGCACTACAGCGAGGAGTTTGAGACAAAGATCCTGCCAATCTTGGACCTGTTGCTGTCAGATTTTATCCCGCTGGCCGTGGTGGCTTGCTGTGCCGTGGGTATGACTGCTCAGCTGTGCAGGAGCAGTAACCATGTGGACAGGCTGCACAAGGAGTGGTGTGCACGCTACCTGATAGACCCGGCGGCCATACAGGAGCTGAAGGTGACTCTGCTGGTACTATGTTGGGCCTTTGTCTTCTGTACGCTACCCATGCTGTGCTTCACCATCTTTATGTACTGCGCAGAAGGTTTGAGAATCCTCACACAGCCTCATGAGACAGAACACCTGATCAGGACAACCTGCTCTACCTGTGAGTTCATCTTCCTCAGCTGTAAATTCTTCATCTACCTGACCACATCCAGTCGCTTCCGCACAGAGCTGTGTCATCTGTTCAAGAAGACACCACGAGCTGATGTACCACCTTACAAACTACCGGTGAAAAGGACTGTACCACAGAAGATTGTACAACAGCCTAAATATAGCGTTGTCCATGTAGCCTAAGTTAGCCTATCACTGACCTGATTGACATGTTTTCAAAAAATACATCAATATGTTATAAACTTTACCTGATAGCGTAACAACACACCGCGTAGCACACGTCATTGTCTTGCCTAATTGTGATATTTCTCGGTGATAGGACATGCATGATTTTTTTCAACAAAATTAACATGTTTGATTGGTGAATAATTGTATAATGAATGGAAATCACAAAGGAAAAGTAACATATCAAGTGGGCGAATATCCGTGTCACATTATGACTTATAGTAGTCTCCCAAGCAATAGCAGAAATTCTCGCTGGATCAATCTCTGCCTTACTGTATTAGATAACAACAGTTTCTGAACACAGTGCTATTAAGATGTTTAGATTAGTGTACAGTACAGTTAGATAAATGTACAGTACTGACAGATATCTTATCTGAGACCTTACCTCCACGATTTCCTAGATATTGGATATAGACCTACGTTACATACAAAAATATCCACTTTATATTCTAACAATAAGTATATTCAAGTCGTCATGAGCACAACGGGATGCTCAGAAGCGAACCTATCTATCTAGATATATGTACTATGTATATGTACTAAATATCCATGCACGGCGAAAAAGTAGGAAATTACTGCCTTCTGGTGTGAATTCCGAGGCGTCACGATAATAAATATCTACAGAAGAAGCGATACTTATATAAGGAACAGGTAAATAGCAAAGCTTGCTATAATGTAATGCATAGGAAAGTCAGTAACTAAACAGATGGCAAGACATTGTATGGTTTAGAGGTGATGACTGAATGATATTAATCATATACACCGTAAGTAGACTATGGATTCTATCAAGAACAATTAGCCTGAGATAAGGGTAGAAAAAACGCCTCATTTTATTATAATGTATCTCATAATCATGTAAATGTTGTTTCAAAATGTATGATCATATAATTATACATATATCATTATAGAAATATAAAAAACACACAATATATTCAGCATGATTAGCTACTCAACTGTTATATAGCATACTTAATAACGTATTGAAAAAACGCTGCACTGAAAATCATAATAAATGACAGTTAGAAACCAAAACAGTGTTCTTAGTTTTATTCAGAAAATCTTAAGATGATTAAATACTTTGCTATGTGATATAATTCATTCCATATATCCCCCCATCTTTAGGCCTATTCTCTCAGTGCTGCATACTTGGTCACCAATTCGATAGGGCCTTAATGTCTTGACACACCCATTTAAGGGTTACAAAAAAGAAATTCTCTTGGTGCTGATTCTAAATTCTTTTTATAAAGGTGATGTAAATTTTCTTTCTTGATATACATGTTGATTACCTGATATATTATCATAATGCATGATGTGTTTATAGTTGAAAGACATCTGCATCATCCACAACAACTATTGTTGGCATTTGAATTGCCTGTCATCATCATACAGATTTTGTAGTCGCATCGCCTTCAGTATGTTCAGTATACTCCACACTAATATAAGTAAATGTATTGAACTTTGCAAGAATATTGATGAAGGTCTATTTACTAGACAGAACTGGAATAGAAAGATTTCTATCCACAGTGAGACGAATGTCTGCTGGCACAGGCTTCGACCCCTATATCAATATCTGTCCTATGGCGATGAGCTTTATCTTCAGTGCTGGCGCCAAGATATCTAGCAAAAACAATCGATTCATTTTCGTAACTGCTTTTTACGTGTGTGATATATCTTGAAATAGGTAACATATATTGACTACTTGACTAGAGGGGAATAGCACTCGTAGGCTACTGTGGCAGAAGAATACGCTGGTGCGGTAGGTGTTGATGCGCTTCAATCCGTTATTTCACACGCATATTATTCACTACATGGACAGCAGAGGCCAAATACTTGCAGGGACACGAGAAATCCAATGTAAAAAGTTGCAGACATGATGACTTGGCCAATAGATGCAAATGATAAATCTGTAGTTTAGCTCTTGAGAAGTAGAGGTGATGGAATATTATTTAAAGGAGGAAGGGTGTAGCTAGGAGCTATGTATCTATAATGAAGTGTTTTTCTTACAGTTGACTTATATTTTAACAGCAAACTCAATACTGCTTTGCAAAGCCAAAAGACACTATGTGCTTACTCTGCAAGTAAGCCTTACAAGTAAGCAGCTACTGTCTTTTGGCTTTACAAAGCAGAATATGAGTTGAGTTCAGTGCATGAGAGAGTAAATTCTCCCAGTTTTACGGCCCAAACACATAATCCCTTTTCTTGAACCGATATGCATTTTTGCAGAGTATACGGACAGAATAATGATGAAGCCATACTATGTCTAATTCACCTACATCACCTGCATAAAATCAATGCTGTCGTGCAAAGGCATAATTCTGTATCTACATCATGGGTCAAACTGAGACAATTAGGGTCTTATATTTGTGGTCGAGAATATTTTTCAGACGGTTTGTCACAAATAAAGGGTTAAATGACCTCAGATTGAACAAAATGTATTTGATCAAACAGTAATTTTCAGCTCCTTTTGCACTTGTAATTATTGCAGTTACGGCATTTGTCAGGAACCTCGTGGTTTTGGCCGGGGTAATAATAATCCAGGTAAATTAGAAATCTGATGTGAAATATTTATATCAAATCCAGATTCCTAATCCTGCGTCGCAAAAAATATTACATAGATATATAGCGGTACAGGGTTTGCGCGAGGAGTGGTGGACGTCCAAAAGGGGGTGGGGGTCTGGGGGTCCTCCCCCAGGGGAAAAAAATCAAATTTTAAAATTTGAGTGCTTAAAATGGCCTATTTTAACTGAAATGACAGAAAAATCTGGAATATATTTTCATTTTTTTGCCAACAAGAGGGGGATATCCCCTCTGTGATGCTGAGAGTGAGTGCGGACCCCCCGGCGGAATCCCCACAATAATACAATATTTTCAACCAAACTAACCTAATACAAAGTTAATAACAAAAAAATAATTATACTAAGGATATGTACTTGCTGGTGATTAGGCCTATATATCATTTAATTTAATTGCATTCACGCTCATATTTTGATGAAATTTATTCCTGATCTAGCCCTCATATCCAAGATATTGACCTATGGTGACATTAAAATCAATATGTCATTAACTTCAGGTAAGTGTCAGGTATGACAAGTTTCGGGATCTTGAATTCAACAGGGTGGGTTTTGTTTTGCACAACCGAGCAACATAACTCAAGTGAAAAAGCTTTGGTAACATTTTTATCTCACTTTTATGGAAAAACTCATCCATTGATTGGGCCCTGTGTATTTCTAATCTAAACTTAGTCTATCTACCAGTTTGATGCAATGTTCACATTCATTTTAAAGACAAAATGGCATAGCTCATCAAAATTAATGCCAAAATGGTCTATCTCACTAATGCAATTTTGACCAAACTCACTGACATGAAAATACACCTAACTCAATCAGCTATAACGAATTTTTGGCCTACAACACCATACGAGATTTTTTTCGTGATTTACGATCGAGTTTTCATTCTGAGTACTAGCAGCCAAATTGAAAAGATGCTATAATGAAGTCTGCGCTGACTACTTTGAAAACGAATAATCCAAAGTGACACAAGAACTAGTCAGCAGACAGTACCAATTAAAGTGGCAGTTTAGTAGTAGCAGTAAATCATTGCTTTACGTCACTTTCCGGCACAAATGGTCTTCTAAGTGACATTGTAATACGATAAAAACGTTGTAGTCAATTGATGAGATGAATGATGTACAGATGATGTGAGGATGGGGGTGATAGGGCATGGTGATCTACATCCAGACATGCCCAGACGGCCGGAGACTTGGGTTTTCGCTGTGCAATTTATTGCTGAAACTTTGTGGCATTTCGCGCAGCTCCGCTATCCTCGGGTCGGAGAGTCCCAAGAGTAACAAAAAGAAGGGTAACTCCATTTATTCCCCGAGAGAGACCTAATGTCAACAACACGCTATTGCCGGTTATTTAAGGCTACCACTGCCTACACCAGCGCATGCACTGATGCGGGTGCTGCATCGGCTCCGCTGTTGAGCGGAGGAACCAGGGTACGCCACTGGCAATCCGCCCGAAGATTATGGCCAGATACTAGATTAGACTAGACTAGATTAGACTAGTGCTTCCATACAATGCAAAACACAGCATTCAACAGACGGAACAGATCCCTAATGACCCTACCCGGATGGGGGCGAAAAGTAATACTACTAGCAATCATCACAGTACCCCTTTATTTCTGGTATTCCCCGGCAGTCGATATCCGAAAAAGAC
The DNA here is from genome assembly GCA_964017125.1 of Flabesymbios commensalis. Classification (NCBI taxonomy): domain Eukaryota; kingdom Metazoa; phylum Annelida; class Polychaeta; order Terebellida; family Flabelligeridae; genus Flabesymbios; species Flabesymbios commensalis. The sequence continues at coordinate 26,148,595 of OZ024909.1, read as the reverse complement.
GGTACAGATCTTACTTTTATTCAAAAAAGGGCCGATGTAGCATTGTCAATCCTTAAGCTGCGAGGACCGCATTGATAGGGTTTCAAATACGTTATGATCAAATAAAAAACCCCACTAAAATCCATAAAATAGTATGTGATATTTGCTCAGTTAATCAAGTAATTATTTTTTGCGGATGACAATATATAAAAAAAATAGGTATACTTATATTTGGACGCTCGTAACAGGGCGTGCACTACACATTGACACAATTATCATCCCTTAGCATTCAAAGTGCTGTATGTGGCACTCAACTGAGTGGCACATACAGCAACAGTTTGGGTTCTAGGGGACTAGAGGATGAACGTCCCTAGGGCATATATAATCACAACGCACAAAAATGTACATTCCTGATAACTAGTGAATTGAAATAATCGGTGAGATGAGATCCCGTTTGAAGAATCGTCTGCTGAAAAGACATTTGATCTGGCACTTCACACAAGCTGGCGACCTATGGCTTCTAACTTATCAGGCTAATTAGTCCCTCCTGGGCATGGATAATTATAATTTTCCTGCGAAACTAAATTAAACCAGTACAGTGCACAAGGGACATACGAGGAGCTCATCCAATGCTGGCTTAATGTTTGGCACTCTGCTTACGACGCTGGTACAACGTTAAACCACCATCGGGGCAATATTTCGAGTTTGGTGTGAAGACGCAGAGTGAAGAAGCCATGTTCACACCAGAATATATGCAGATTACAATCATTAGTGTTAATTAACTCTTAAGTTTCGCTGCAAATTAATTTGAACAGAGCAAAAGTAATTTACCTTTTCCATTAGATTGCATTAGATTGTTGCCGATTTCCAAGAAAACCCTGTCAATTTCGGGAGATAAAAAAAACATTCCGCAAAAAAACAAGTTCATTTCGGGAGACAAAAAAACATTTTACCACAATTTTTTTTGCTTGTTTTTTTTCCGTCGCCCTCGTTAACTTTTTTTAAAAAAGGTCAAAAGTTTTTTTATTTCGTCGACCTCATTTAATTTTCAAGAAATGTGTCCATTGTTTTTTTTCTATTTGGACGCCCTCATTAACTTTTCCAAAAAAAGGTTATATTTTTTTTTTCTTAAATGTTTTTTTTTCCGCCCTCCCTCATTAGATTTTTTTCTGATCTAAAACAGAGAAATTAAACAACTATGTTTTAGCGTGCGCATTAGATGACTTAAAGGCCGCGCATCCAAAAACAGGTTTGTTTCTGCCCAGCACGCACATTGGATGGTTGCCAATCACAGAAAAAAAACAGTTTATTTCAGAAGATACAAAAAACATCGCGGTTTTTTTCAGCGCTCTTATCAACTTTTAACAGGAGGGTGCATCTTTCCCTGAAGTCACATTTAGTTTTACAGTAATGGTCTAGGTACGAACACCATATACATAAACAGACAGTAAAGCCCCTGATTGTCGCATTTATAGTCAGCCATTTTGAATTTAATTAAGTTGAAATTTTGCAGTGCATATTCCTCCTCGAAACCGCACATTTTGTTTTATAATAATGGTGAGGCTATCTGGCATGGTTTTCCAAATATTATGCAAATTATTATTATTGTCTATAATAGCTGAAAGTCGGTCATTTAAAATTTGATTGAGTGTAATTTTTTCACATTTTGTCCTATAATAATTGTCTAGGCTAGCTATCTGGCACGGTTTGGGCGGGGGATACAAATTTGGTTCAAAGTTGTTGTTTTTTTCGTCGCCCTCATTAACTTCTCCAGAAATTGGTGCAAAGTTTTTTGTTGCCTTCATTAACTTCCCCAGAATAGAGGGAAAATATTTTCATTTTTTTTAATATTAGGGGAAAAAGATTTTTTTTAAGAAAATATTTCCTTGGAAAAGAAATAATTTCTACCTTCTTTTCCCACTTTTTTCCCCTTTTCATTATTTTCTGCTTGCAAGGTTGCACATGGTGCCTACTGAATGTAAGTGAGGCTGCCATTTATTATAAGAAACCAAAAAGAATGCGCTAATAAAGGCGTGCACAAATAAATTGTGATGACTACGTGGTGTAATCAAATACCATTGGTGCAACAAGCTGAGCTTCAGATAATGATGTACATCGTTGACATTTAAAGCATGCAACATGAGTCTTGTGAATTACGACTGACAAATTGCAACAATCAGTTGGCCGGGGAAAATTTATTTAAAACCAAACGTTCTTTTATATTTTAAACTTTACAACATTATTGTGAAAAAATTAAAATAACTATAAGGAAAAACAAAAAAATATTCATCGCGAACACACATTGATTAGTCCACGTTGCCGCTTTTCCATTGGTGTGAGTTTTTGTTTTATACTCCACATATTGACCCACATGTGTCAATTTCTACTTGAAGACAATGCAGTGACAGATGAAGATTAGCTGATTTTAAATATAACATACTAAAGGAGTCATAAAAGGTCATCCTATGAGCAGTGTCCGCGAAAACTTTTTGAGGACATATGACATTATGTCAGATGTAAAATGGCCCTGCATCGGACATTTGCATTTTTCATCTGACATAATTTTGTTATATTTTATTACGTGTATTAAATGTATTACATTTCACATAACTACTGTATAACTAAATCCAGTTTTATTTATATAATTTGAATTCAGTTTATAATTCAGGTAAATCCTAATTGAAGCTCAATTCTCTTATAAAAAAATGAAAAACAGTTTGATGTCTGTGTGTAACAATAGACAATAGAATAGCCTACAAGTTTTATCGTATTGTTGAACATGAATTATAATTTTATTTATATAGAATTTAATAATAACGTTAGGCCTAATATCTGCCAACACCAAAGCCAACATGAACAGCAGCTAAGGCTGATCCCGGAGAACGCAAGAATCTGATCGAAAGTCTATTAAATATTGTCCAGTCATCTGTGACGTCGGCCCAGCATTAATACAACACTGGGTCACATCTCGTGTTTACTAGCCTGGTATGGCTCTAAAGCAGTACGTCGCAGGAATAGCTGCAAATCTATTCATAGTATTACACACGTGCTATATACAACATGCTCACTGCAGCTAGTCCTATAACACACATCAGCATGTGTATCATGTTTATGGGACAGCCAATCTAACCCCTGTGAGCACAGTTTACAATAACACAAAATCCCAAGACATTCCTTTGGATTCTAATTTTCACAATTCGGCTGTGATTTACCAAGCCAATAAAGGGGTTAATAAAACAAAACACATTTCAACTACATTGAGAAATCCTCATTCCTTTGTCCACTACGTTGTAAAGATGTTGTTGACATATTTCAGACCGTGGTTGTCGATCTCTCTCAATTATTGCCATGTTGAAGAAAACGTTGAATACTACGTGAAACGATTTTCAACAACCATTAAACTAGGATTCCTTACATGCGGTATGCGGCATGCGTTATGCGTCATGTGGTATGCGGTACGGTATGCGGCATGTGTGATTCCTTTAATACGGCATGCGGCGAGTTTTTCGTTCTTTTTCTTCCTCAGAATAACCAAATAATCAACCAGCCAGTCAACCAACCAACCAACCAACCAACCAACCAACCAACCAACCAACCAACCAACCAACCAACCAACCAACCAACCAATCAACCAAACAACCAACCAACCAACCAACCAACCAACCAACCAACCAACCAACCAATCAACCAACCAACCAACTCTAAATACTCTATCAGTTCTGAGCCCCCTTCAGACCTGATTTTTTACACTAGGCCTACTTGGGCCACAGTATTTATAAACAAAGTGCAGGGGAATTTCTGGAATGGCATAGGTAATTGACGTCATTCGCGGATTTCCCCGTTCGATTCTGCATTCGGATGCCGCATCGATCGCTACATGGAGGGATTCGATTTGCCGCATACCGCATGCCGCATACCGCACACCGATACCGTATCAAGCCAGCAAACACGCGTGATACGGCATGATACAAAGGACTGGCAGTGACAGTCAGCTTATGATTGACGGCAACCAGCGAGAATGACAAGAATTAATTTACATTCTTTTTAATTAGGCCTACGTCAAATTGGTCTAGGTCGGACAATATGTGAGACGCATCAGTTTAAAACGTCGGACAATTGCGAAGTGACATCCGTTTTGTCCGATGGTCCGATGCGTTTTCGCGGACACTGCTATGAGACATACAAAGGTCATCCTATGTTTGTAAAGGTTAACTATACAGTTACAAATTAGACTGATCTGTGTCAATGTGTCCACTTCAGGTTATTAAAAAGACAGCGTTTGAACTAAAACCTCCAATATAGCGGTTGGTATAATGAAGATTGATTTCTGATATACAACAATAATGCTCTCAGTGTTTAGCTAACTTACAATTTAAATCACAGCAATATGAGAGAGCCTAACTAACACTAAGAATTACGTTTTTGTTAACAAACTCGATTTGAATTTTCTCCACGACCAAAACTAAAGCATTTTTTCCAGCATAAAACCCGTCATTTCTGTCTAGCTTAGTCCGTTGTAATATAATACGGTTGCTCAGTGCGATTGTTTAACCCTTTCAGCGCAGGAATCGTTTTTGTCCCCGCATTGAAAGAATTTAAAAAAAATATAATGGTCGTAGGCTCATAACATAGGTATCTAAATTGGGCAGAAAGAGCAAACTAATGCATTTATGATGATTTCAATTGAAAATAACACGTTGTTCACTCACGTTGTTTATACTAAATACCAAATAATACGACCACGTCCACACATTACATGTATATCCCTCCCCTCTCTGCCGCTCTTGCCTGTTCTATCATATCAGGGGAATATAATATCCAGGCCTGGCTCCACTATAATTATCAGGTGATATATAACTCGACACCAATGAGGGGAAAGGATCGTAATAATCGGTACTATTTCGTCCGCTTGACATTGAAAGGGTGTCTTTGTCACTTTGTAAAGTGGCAAATACACTCAATTCAAAACAATTTCAAATCCAGACGATCTGTTAGTGACACCGGATCTCCAGACAAAATGGAATGGACAGTTTTCCCACGACAAGCGTGTTGTCACGTACAAGTGAAAGCAATCCGTACAAGCACAAAATTTGATTTGGAAGACGTTGGCCCAACCTGGAACTAGCGCTCAAATCTATTCTGATGTCGGGGCACAAAAGCCGTCCACATATCATCAAATTTGATAGGTGGATACGAGAGGTCTCGACCAATCAGCGCCGATGTATCTATCTCAGCAGTGCTGCTTCGCAAATCCTGAAGACAGTACTTAATTGATCACTTTTCAAGAAAGTAGTTACTGTTTTTTTATTTGCGCGGCAGCTGTGGCCCACACTGGATCTCAGCTCTGCAAAGGTAGAATCTAATCTGCTTACTAGTAAAGTAAGTAGATACTGCCATTTGCCTTTGCACGACAGATCTGCCTCTGCGGGGTATAGCCGTGTCGTGTGGCGAATGTCACGTGCAGCTGGGGCGATCTGTAATTGGATGTCCGTCCCAGTGAAGGTGGAGTCCAGCCTCATCCACAGCCTGTTGCGTCCCAGTGCTATGCCGCTGCGCAGTGACATGCCTCGTTTTCTAAAGATTTTAGTGAATATTCCCCTTGGTGAAAAAATCGAAGTGATCAGTGAAAATATTGACAAGCGTCTGTACGAGCAGAACCGGACGAATGGATGGATGAACGAACGGACGAAAAATATGTTTAAAGTTTGTGGCCGAGGTGTCACTCTCAAAAGCAACAAACCAAGAATATATTAAAGACTACAAAACATACAGTGTAAGCTACCAATAACCGGAAACAGGGTCACTCAGGGCTCATTATATCTATAAAACTGATGCACAAGGTGTAATCTAGATTACATGAAATCAGTAACAGAACAACACATTGTCATGGCAACCGGAACCAGTAACGTTTAACAGACGGGTAAATACAGAGTCGTTAATAGGATTTCCCTGCAACTGAGCCCTGTGACCCAAACAGATTGGACACCTAATAGTTATTGATGCCTGTAAAACTGGCCGCAATTATCAGAGCACCCACCAAATCACCAAGTAATCAGGAAAACGGCGCACCCAATACTGATTAAACGCGAGTCTGGCCCACCAGTGAATCAGAATTGGGTCAACGTATTGTGTTTGTGGGATAATCAGCCCCTATAATCAACTGGGCCGATAGCTTGCTGCCAGTCATCACACTGATTTGAAGAACAGCATGGATTTATTATTAAAACATGGCTTTTTCTTGTAGCCAGAGTTGGTTCAATTTTACGCCAGCGCATGTGAACGAAACCAACGTTGGGTCAGTTTTCTGGCCAGTTACAAACAAACAGGAAGCCTTCCCAGCAGACACAAAATTAAGACGTTGAATCAATGTTGGTTTAACGTTGGCTCAGCGTCGTAAACGGTGGACCAACGTTAAACCAGCATTGATTCAAAGTCTTGTGTCTGCTGGGTTACTTCACAGCAAAAACGAGACATCGAAACAATGCTGTTTTAATGTTGGGCCAGCGTCGAAGACGGTGGCACAACATTAAAACAGCATTGAGTCTACGTCTCGTGTTTGGTAGGTCAAACGAAGCCTCCTCTCCCACAAACCTAGACATATCGCAGATTCAATGCTGGAACAACATCTCCGGGGTTGGCCCAGCACTGAGTCGAATATGGGTGTTTGCTTACTGGGAAACATTACAGGGTTACACCACGCTACACCATAGATACACAAATGAACAGCTATCTGGCGGCGCACCAGGGCAGGGGTTCACTCACTCCATCATGCACACATCTATAAGTACGAGTCACAAGCCAAAGCTTCCACATAGAAATGTCTGTGTATCTGTGAAACTGCTGCATATATTTTCTGCCAGGGGTTCAGAAGTTTGAGGTAAGTGTGAATAGATGGACGGTTGTTAAAAAAAGTTATTTTATATCAGCAACCCAGCAGCGGTTGTACCTGGGTTGTATTTATCTGTACTCCGGATGATTCCCTGTGATTATGAACACAGAGGGCTGGCATTCTCAAAGCGGTTGCCCTATATCCTAGGCATATAATTGGTCGAGTACCATCTTGACCAATTACATACTCAAGATCTGGGTCAATCGGTTTGGGAATACCGGTCCTGCAGGTGCACAATTTAGATATAATAGTTTTATGTTAGAAATTTTCTTTTCTTTAGAAATTCATCCATAACATTATTGTGCTCAAATCAACTGATTAGTTTTTAAATTATTCATCAGCATTTGGTTTAAATTGCCATTAATAACAAAATTGCCACCTTTCAAGACGATCAGTTGTGATGAAAATACCACATCTGATTCTGATTACAATTATAATCGTGATTAAATACAGCGCTTCAAGTCAACAAATATTCTCGATTACGATAATGACTAGACTTAATGTAATCGATTTGAACTTTTATTCTGACGATTTTAAATACAATGGCTCCAAACACTGTTGCACAACAAAATACGTTGAATCTGGTTTAAAAATGGCCCCATGTCTACAACGACGTCCCGGTATGTTCGAAAAGTTGTTACTGCCAACGAATTTAGATCACCCTTCTATAACTGTGATATCAGGGAGGAAAGTGAATTGCTTGCTAAATATAAATGTTACTTAATTTAAGTGACTTTATATTATAATACGTTTAACTCAGTGCAATCTTTAACCCTCTACCGCCCAGTTTTTTCATTTAATCTTCACACACTTGATGTCTCGATAACGCGACCCACAACTTCCAGGGGGTGAAAATTAATCATATTTGTTGAATTTGAGACTAACCATATACAAATGTTAATGTTTAAACTCATTATCGTACTCCCACAGGTGTTATCGACCACGAGACTTGTACTGATAACTTCCTGTATCGACCAAAACTTGTCAACAATTCGTTCTGCGGTTGCGAATTATTGACGTTTACTGACGCATTGTAGTCTAAATATTTTAATTATCAGTTAAACATGTGGGTGGTCGTACGATTAAATGATTTTAATGGCATACAGGCACTCGCCTTCAGCTAGGCCTGTATCATCTTTTGACTCCATACACTGATATTTTCGTTCACACGCATGGCTATTAACCTGATTTATCAGTCGCTATGACGTGTGTTTTAGGTTTTCAATAATTATTCCTATAACCACGGAACAATTTAAGACGTTCACTACGATTCATTACTTATCATTCGTTTTCATCGAATCATTATTTATCATTCGATCCCGTTTAATCTAACAGTTTGTTGCAGGTAAGAGCTATTTACTCTGTTCAGTTATAGATAAATTAAGACCTTAAAATCCGCATGTCAATCAATGATCTCCAATCGCCAATGTTTTGAAACCGTTAGTAATAGTAAATTATGTCGGTGGGCGGAAAAAAGTAATCCTTTGATGTTTTTCTATTTCTCCATGGATAAAAACTCATATGTGGCGGAGTAGTGGTGCCGACAGTTGTCATAAACAGCAAAACTGCTTGAAATGGACAGTTCTCGTCCAAAAATGGTGCCTGGTTACAGCGAGAGAGCGGAGGTTGACCCGAGCGACATCTTTTTGTGGAGAATGGCTTAAACACTCATTCCATCCTCAATAATTGTGATTTAATCTGCTACAAAAAAAAAACAGAATAAAAACTATTATAGTCGTGCTCAGCACTTGGAGGGTTAAAAAAAATAGGTGATTTACAAATGACAACATGATGGTGGAGTGACTGGATATGGAGGTTATTGAGTGTTTTCTTCAGAGAGTACCCGGAGTAACAATACTGGTAGTTCTACAAAATGATAAAACTCGATGCTATTGTCTGTCTAGCTTGATGTCATAACACGACCACATCACTGATGCTAGACCTTCATTGGCACTGTTGCTGAACGAGGGACTCATGATAAACAGCTAGCTACCTCCACGGAGGATTATGGCAAGCGATAAGGAGGCTGAAGGATTTTTAGATGGTTGTTGTGGACTATGAACCATGCCATATACACTGTAACTTGCAACAGATGAAAATACCTCCCCAATGAGCTGCCCTTCTGGAAGAAATGTACCACCACTAACAACCATCCTAGCACCCGAAGCATCAAAATAGAAATGTTAAATGCTGTGTTCAGGGTTCTGCTGTATAATTTTTGTAGATAAGTGAAAAGTGAAAATCCCCGAAATCATAATGTGTCATGGAAGGTAAATAAATCAAGGCATTTTGAACTTTTTGTAAAGGAGACTATCGGTGGCGTAGTGATGAGAGGGACGCGACAGCGAAAATTAAAATACCTTCCCGGACCGAGGGGTGCACATGCGAACAAATTTTGTTTGGAATAACGTATCTAAACAAGAGCACACTCTAGAATTTTTCAGCCATTGAACTTGTCCGAGAACTGGTTATTAGCAACATGCATAACACATTTCAGAATTTGCAAGTTATCGTGCCCGCAAGTCAATGTTAGGGCCTACGCCGACAAACGCCGAATTTCAATAATTGCAATATCACACCTTTTAAACCAAACTTAAAAGGCAGACTGACAAGCACACTGAAACACTGTAGGCCTACGTGTACTGCAACTTATTTATGCTTAAAATATGGAAACCCTGCAAAGTACAGAGTTCCATCCGCCGATCAGTCAGCCGCGGAAATGCAAATGGCATACTACAGCGCGTTCACCGTCCGCGACGGATAAGATCTCATACAATCTATATAGCACACATGAAAATGGAGTCACGTTCGTGCAGCTCGGAAATCTCAATTATCTGATTCCTCGCCGCCTATTAATCTTCTTATTCTTATCAACTTATGACGTGATTTACTGGAAATTAGAGATGCGTTCTGCCTGAATCCTGCGCATGTAGTGCTCTTTTCATGACGCAGGACTGACATGCCAGTGATGGGGTCGCACGCAACAAATGACGATCGTCATTTGTTGCTGCGTCGGGGACATCGGGGATAGTTATTTTATGATGCGGAAGCCCATCAGCACTACAAAATAGCCATCTAGAATGGCCTGTGTTATTTTTTCTGATTAGACAGGAGTCCTGTAGTTCTTTAAAACACTTTCAGCCCTCACGATGCATCAGAGCATCATTTTACATCCCTGAAAGCAGACTTAATTTTCCTAAAACTAAGGGGTTTTAGAATGAAAATGTCTATGAAACTCTTACCAACACATGACAATTTTCTTCAATTTTTCAACCACTTTAAGTCATCTTTATCCACTACAAGTCGAGAATTGCGACAGCAATTTGCGGTTTGTAGTGGTTGAAAATGACAATGGTAAATCCAGGTTTGAAAGGGTTAACCTCGTAACTGCTACAACGCCACCCGCTACTATAATTTCCTGTGATTTTTCTCGTTTGAAAATGGTCATTTGCTAGTTTCAAACGAATGCTTTTGTTTCAACAGTAAGGCTATATAATCATCAAACTTTGCTCGGCTCACGGGCCTCTAACGCGACATGTAGCGCATATGCTTTTCTGTGATTATCTGGCAATTCTCAACCGACTTACAAGCACTATTCTACCCCCAAATACCACTGAATATTTCAAACGTTATACCATTTCACATGTAATTTAATCCGGGGATTAAAACAGAGTGTACGTACGTTTACTCAATATTCACGGGTTTGCAGAGAGCCGTTGTCAATTTGCCACATGGCATAGACTTAATAAAACCATGTAGTATTTTTAAATGTAATTGTCAGGGCAGTCGGCATATGATAGCTGTCTGGATGGCGTTTGTCTGCACCAGAAGCCGAGCTGATGTGACGCGTGTGGCATTGCAAAAACTTCATCAGGCGGGCGGGTTTCGACTTACATTAACCCTTTAACCGCCGGTGCCGCATATATTCGGGTTTTCATTTTTTTATTAGCACATTATGTACCACCTTTTGAACATGTTAAAGATAAAATGTAACATCAATCAGCAATATTTGAAAACAGTTGACCTCCATTTTGTCAAATCAGAATAATTTTCACTCACTTGAAGTTGGGGATCGCGTCAGCGAGACACAACTTCAAGTGGGTGAAAATTCAAATTGAATAATTTGGCGGCTAAAGAGTTAACCCCTTACCCATTAAAGCGCTGAAATATTTGTATATATACCAAGGAACCAGAGTGGTATTTTCCATTTAAAATCATCATTAATGCCTCAGTTACCTCTTTCTGGTTCATTTATTGTAAACATTATTTCAATTGGATGATCCAAATAGCACTATTGACGCCAGTCAAGGGGCTCTCCAAACATTTGAATACCTACGGGTATGGGTCTACAGCCATTGTAAATGTTTTAGTCCTTTCAGTGCGGGAATCAACATTAGACGTCATAATCTGATCCCCGCGCTAAAAGGGTTAAGCGCTAAACACGACCATAGACGTTTGTAATTCGTTAATAGCCGATGAAATCACAGTTAGTGGGAATTAAATGACTGTTCAAAAATCAAAATTGGTAAATATTTGGTCTCAAATCAAACAAATATCACAAATTTTCACTGACTCAAAAAAAACAAGACTACATAAGTCCAGGAGCTCCCGCGACGAATTAGAATTTGATTTAAGCAATTTTGTGTAGGGTTTTTAATGTAGTCCTAGGCTAGGTCAAAAATCAAGACGCAAGACAACTAGGTCTAAGAAGCTCAGTCTAAGAGTAAGATAAGAACTAGACAGTCTGTCAGAGATTGCAAACCTCCATTGAAATTAATGATCCTAATCAGTATCCCAGTAATGGTCTACCTATCTGGCACGGTTTACCCGATATCAGGCCAATCGAGGTAACTAATAGCTGATTTACGGTCATTTTGAATTCAATATAAACTAGTTAAAAACTTAGGGTGCATCCTTCCCCAAAACCTCAAATTTTGTTTTATAGTAATGGACTAACATCTAACACAGCTTGCAAAATATTGGGCATGTGAAAGTAAATAATGGCCGATAGGGGGCCATTTTGAATTTGATCCAGTTAGAATTTTTCAAGATGCATCCTCAGCTGAAATCTCACATTTCATTCTATAGTAATCGTCTAGCTATCTAGCACGGTTTACCAAATATCGGCCATGTGAAAGTGAATAATGGCCTAAAGGCGGCCATTTTGAATTTGATCAAGTCGAAATTTTCCAAGATGCATCCTCAGCTGAAATCTCACATTTCATTTTATAGTAATGATCTATCCATCTATCACGGTTTACCAAATATCGCCCATGTGAAAGTGAATAATGGCCGATAGGAGGCCATTTTGAATTTGATCGAGTCAAAATTTTTCAAGATGCACCCTCTCCTGAAATCTCACAATTTGTTTTATAGTAATGGTCTAGCCATCTAGTACGGTTACCAAATAACAGCTATGTGAAAGTGAATAATGGCCGATAGGCGGCCATTTTAAATTTGATTGAGTCAATTTTTTTCAAGATGCATCCTCTCTTGTAATCTCACATTTTGTTTTATAGTAATGGTCCAGCTATCTAACACGGTTTACCAAATATCAGCAATGTGAAAGTAAATAGTGGCCGATAGGCGGCCATTTTGAATTCGATTGAGTCGAAAGTTTTTAAAAGGCATCCTCACTCGAAACGTCACATTTTGTTTTATAGTAATGGTCTAGCTATCTAGCACGGTTTACCTGATATCATGCCTATCGAGGTAAATAATGCTGATTGTCGGCCATTTTGAATTCGTAAGTTCAAAATTTTCAGTGTGCATCCTCCCCCGAAAACTCACACTTTGTTTTATAGTAGTCAGGTAATGGTCTAGCCATCTAGCACGGTTTACCAAATATCAGCCATGTGAAAATGAATAATGGCCGAAAAGGCGGCCATTTTAAATTTGATCAAGTCAATTTTTTTCAAGATGCATCCTCATCTGAAATCTCACATTTCGTTTTACAGTAATGGTCTAGCCATCTAGCACGGTTGACCCAATAACGGCCATGTGAAAGTGAATAATGGCCGGTAAGCGGCCATTTTGAATTTTATCGAGTCAAATTTTTTAAAGATGCATCCTCTCCTGAAATCACACATTTTGTTTTATAGTAATGGTCTAGCCATCTAGCACGTTTTACCAAATAACGGCCATGTGAAAGTGAATAATGGCTGATTGGCGGCCATTTTGAACTTTGACAAAATGATTTTTTTCAAAATACATCCTCTCCTGAAGCCTTACAATTTGTTTTATAGTAATGGTGTAGATATCTTGAGCGGTTTTCATGATATTCGACAATATCAGGCCTGTCGAGGTGAATAATGGCTGATAGGCGGCCATTTTGAATTTTATCAACTTCAAATTTTTCAGGATGCATCCTCTCCTGAAACCTTACAATTTATTTGATATTAATGGTGTAGCTATCTTGAGCGGTTTTCATGATATTCCGCAATATCAGGCCTGTCGAGGTGAATAATGGCCGATAGGCGGCCATTTTTAATTTTATCGACTTGAAATTTTTCAAGATGCATCCTCTCCTGAAACCTCACAATTTGTTTTATAGTAATGGTGTAGCTATCTTGAGCGGTTTTCATGATATTCCGCAAAATCTTTCAGTCGGATTTACCGATGTTATGAATTAGGTCAAAGTGCTGGGTCAACTTCAAGGTCAAGGTCCAAAAACCTGAAAAGGCACAACTAGGGACCTTAGAGAACATGTATGTGCAATATGACTGTCATCGGCCCAGTACTTTTCGAGATCTGCTCCGGAAACGAAGTGCGCGTCAAATCGTCTAAATAGGTCATAGTTCTGAACCAGAAGTACGTCAAAGTTCAAATACCCCAAAAGGCACAACTAGACCCCCTAGGGGTGTTGTGTGTAAAATTTGAAGACAATCGGACAAGTACTTTCAGAGATATGCTCCGGAAACGAATTGTTTACGGACGGCCCAACGGCCCAACGGCCCAACGGCCCAACGCCGTCACATCATCATTTTCTCCTCTGCAACCTTGTGTATTGAATTCAGATTAAAAATATTTTAACCCGTCCATTAGCCACCTGGAAGTAACCCACATACCAAAAATTGTTATCCTAGCTTATTTTCTCACAAAGTTATAGGCAAAAGAAGAGGCCAAAAAAAACCGGAGGTAGAATCCATAGCTCCCTTCGCTCACCTACGGTGACGGCGGGAGCTAATGAAATGAATCGGGCTTTAGGCCACTTCTGTGCACATATAGGCTAAATTGGGCCAAGAGAACCTCCTGAGGATGGCAAGATGAGTGAGATGACACTGCCCTCCAGACACCGGATTCGAAATTCGAGCCCTGGCGGTCTGAGGCCGAGCACGCTACCTCTCGATCAGGGAGGCTCCCCACAATACTGAGTTTTAAGAAACATTTGTTTTTCTTCCAAATCGCCGAGACTGGGAAACGAACCCCGAGCTCTAGCGTGAATTATCACTACTATGCAGTATTTTGAATATTGAGTATATATCAAATAAGCGGCTTTGAAGTTATCAGGGTGACAAGGTCCTAATTTGAGGAAAAAAGATTAAAGATGGCCGCCATGACCAGAATATTTCCTCGAACTTGCTTAAAAATTGATGCAGCCTAGGATTTAATAGTTGCATCCAGTATGTTTAACACAAAGTGAATCGAAAAAGCGGTTTTGTAGATATCAGGGTGACAAAAGTCATAATTTGACGAAAAAAGATTAAAGATGGCCGCCATGACCAGGATATTCCTCCGAAGTTTCTGAAAAATTGATGCAGGCTAGGAAATAATACTACTATGCAGTATTTTGAATATTGAGTATATCGGATAAGCAGCTTTGAAGTTATCAGGGTGAAAAGGTTCTAATTTGACGAAAAAAAATAAAGATGGCCGTCATGACCAGGATATTCTTCCGAACTTTCTGAAAAATTGATGCAGACTAGAAACTAATACTAATATGCAATATGTTGAATTTTGAGTATATTGGATAAGTGGCTTTGAAGTTATCAGGGTGACAAGGTCCAAATTTGACGAAAAAAGAATAAAGATGGCCGCCGTGACTTGAATATTTTAACAAACTTTCTGAAAAATTGATGCAGCCTAGGAATTAATATTTGCATCCAGTATGTTGCACACAAAAAGAATCAAAAAAGCGGTTTGGTAGATATCAGGGTGACAAGCTCCTAATTTGACGAAAAAAAGGTTAAAGATGGCCGCAATGACCCGAATATTTTCCCGAACTTTCTGAAAAATTGATGCAGCCTAGGTAATAATACTTGTATCCAGTATGTACTTGTATGTACTTGTATGTACTTGTATATCTACACACGATACATCTTAACAATATTATTATGTTCAGTGATGATAACTTGAAAAATAAAGGTTACAAATATTAACAATTAAAAATATGTGTAGATGTCGCAGCCACCTATAACAAAAAGTGATAGCGTACAATTATTGAGCATATTTTTAAAAAATTGTTCTGGATCCGCCGATGCACCAACATTCAAGATGTTGATCCAACGCCGGATCCGCACGGGATGGAATAAGATAAGATAAGATAAGTTTTATTTCCAGTCGCAAAGTAAAAAACATATAACATTAGCTCTAATCAGCTAGTCAAGCGACATGTAAAATGGAATGAACGGTGTGGTATAGTAGACGGTGCATCGACACTAAATCAACGCACCGCCAAGTCATCATGTCTGACGGGCAATAACAGGTATCCTAGTCATAATTTTTTTCTACAAAATCAGTATGTCCTAAAAAATTGCACCCATTGTCTAGGAAATATTGTTCCATATCATTGACATACAGTGAAAATAATAAGGGAGACAAACTTTCTCCCTGTCGGACACCGGTATAACATCCAAAAAACTTAGATTGTTCACCATTTGCAAAAATACAAGATTTAATGTTACTGTACAAATTATGAATTATTTTTAAAAACTTTCCTTAAAAACTGTCCAGTTTTGACCAATTTGTCCCACAATCCTACTCTCCAGACACTGTTGAATGCTTTCTGAATCCAGCCTGATTTTCATTTATGGCTTTTAAATTAGTTACAAATTCAGTTAACCTATTGTTTAAAACACTAGTGAAGAATTTTCCAAAACAGCTAAGAATGCTTATTCCCCTATAGTTTTCAGGCTCATGTATATCACCTTTATTTTTGTAAATAGGAAGTATACGACCGACAAGCCACGTTTCGGGTATAGACCCTGTCTGCAAAATGTAGTTGAATAACTTAATATAGATAGGTAAACACGTCTTTTGTTGACTTAATATATTCATTTAAAACATTATCACTTCCGTGTGCTTTATTAGTCTTTAGCATGTTAATAGCACTGATAATTTCATCAGCACAAAAATCTCTATCTAGTTCTTCACAAGAAATGTCCATATATTGGCTATAATCATGATTTACAGAACTATTGACATTTGAATCCAGATTGAGTTCTTTAAAGTGTTCATAGATTTTATCATTTTTAATGGGTATTGTTTTTTTATGGGGTTTATTACTAATTATTTCCCAATACTCTTTACTATTTAATGATTTTAAATTTATGATTTTTTCTCAAACTCTTTCTGTGATTTAATCTTCTCCTGTCTGATTATCTTTTTGTACTCTTTGTTGGATCTTACTAAGTTACTTCTATTCGACTCTGTTTTATTTCTTCTAAAATTATCCTTGTTTTTTAGATACACAATTCTCTTATTTTTGCACGCTTTGTTGAACCATTTTAGTTTTGTCTCATGTTTTCCACTTGTCGAGGGCAATTTCTTATTGTTAGGAAAACCAGTAGCTTTTAGGTGTTTTTTGCACTTTTTTCCCAGTCGTTATTAATTGCATGGACAATTCCATTTACATTATGATTATTAGCATAGTCTAGCTCAGATAGGATAGCGTTTACCATATTTACATCGATATCATTTACAAAATCTTCCATTTTTTCATGTGACCACTTATAACCCGATGGTTCATCATTATTTGGAGTTTCCGACAATTGTGCATAAATTTAGCCCAGTGTCTATTACCATTGGTTGCTGTAAGCTTAATTGTATTGGACAATGTATATCTGAAAACATTGGATCAAAATCTAAAATATTGAACTCATTAACTGTAGGCAGAAGATGAGCAGAACCAATAACATAATCCACTATACTTCCCTTAGTAGTTGTAATATTTCCGAGATATTTGTCCTGTCTCACTCTACCGTTAAAAATTAAAAAATTGTTTGATTTACACAGTGATAATAATTTATCTCCCATAAGTATTTTTTCCTTTATCTCTACAAATTCTCTGACATGGTATTTTGAAACTCATAAGCATATTTTTAACGCATACATCCTCATAAAAAAACATAGTCAGAATTTTGAACTTCTAGTATACTTTCGTCAGCTTCAACAAAATCATCCAGCTGCCCTGTGCGTGCATTAAAGTCTCCCATTATACATGTAAAATATTCATCTCTTGGATTTAGTAAAAGTATGTCTCCTTCAAGATCATCATACATATATTGATGTGCGTAGGGTGAACCTTCTGGTGGTATATAAGTTGCGGCACATAAAACATCGCGTTCTAAACTAAGTATTTTTTAATTTATTTTAAACTAGAGAGAAAAATTAGATTCTGATCTAACCTGATGAACATATGTCTTTATGTCGTCTTTAATGCCTACTATTATACCACCAGAAATTTTTACACTTAGCGATTTTATGTTTTTTATGTAGCATGTAAATCCAATATTTTTAAATTCATTTTCTATCAACTCATTATCGGCATCATCTAGTTTACTTTCAGTTAACACAAATATATGGCAACTTTTTAAAAGATTTATGATCGGGATTTTCAACAATAACACGTGGCTTATTGTCTTTCATATAACAGATGATTTTCCCGTCCCTTGTTATTGCTTTATCTACACCTGCCGCCCTACGACACGTAGCAAACAATCTAGCCCTCAAACTTGTTAAGTCCTCGTTGATATAAACTCCTTTAAGTCATCACTACTTTTCAAGCTCCTGCCATTGTTAATCACGCTTGCTTTTGTTGTACGAGATATAAAGCGGCAGATTACAGGCCGTTTCCTATTCCGTTGTCCATCTCTCACTTTAGGTCACACACGGTGACAGATTGAAATATCAGTGGGCTGTATATTGACTCCACAGGCACCAACTAGCTTAATAATTTTGTTTACTAGCTGCTCATTCGTCTCTTCGGCGTCGCCTTCAAGACCTGAAAGGTCACCTTCTCCTAAACCATTGACACGAATATTCCACCGTCGTGAATATTGTTCAAGCTGGTAATTTTGATAGTTCAAAAGGAGTTGCTGTTGTTGGATGGTCTCTCCTTGACGCTTCATTGATTCCTCGGTGGTCTTTTGAACTTGTTTCAGGAGAGCTGCGTTCACGGCCGCTGTGACTGCGGCTGTCCCAACAGGGATCAGGGCCGTCATGACCTCGGCAAAGATATGGGCCATTTCTGGTGTACGCTTTTCACTGGCTGCGGTGCTGGTAGAGGATCCTGCCTTTCCAGAAGGACTCTTTTTATCCTTTTTTGACGTCCTATCAGGCTGAGTTACAGATGTTTGTGAGGAGCATGCTGCAAAGCCCTCTTTAACAGCCTCTTCTATAGTACCCTCTTCCTGGTCAGGATGTCTCAAAGGATCGTACCTTCCAGCCTTTTTTCCACGGTTTTGCGCCAGGGGTGAAGGGGTGCTCGAGTCACTATGAGCACGCTTCACCGACATGTGATTTCTCGATTGATGTCGAAATAAAAACTTCAAAATACTCAACCAATAACTGCTTAAATACGACGCCAGTATGTAATTGGTTATCGACGTCGGCCCAATAGCAGGGCTAAAACGGACTAGAGCTCACTGGAAAAGACCGATTACAAAACTTGCTTTTCCATTGTTAATCACAGACGGTGCGTCATTATTGAACTGGCATCTCAGCAAACATGAGACGTTTGCCCAACGTTGTTTTGCTGTTGGGCCAGCGTCGCAATGCATAGTTTTTTCATGGCGAGTCGTAAACCATGAATAATGTAATAGTCTCGTTTATTAGATGCAACAGGCAGCCAGACTCTCTGCAAACAAGATAAGTTGAACAAATGTTGGTTTAATGTTGGGCTGAAGTGGAAAACGCTAGACCAACATTGAAACGGCATTGCATCAACAAAAACAATCCAGACCATCATTAATCATATGTATGGTGGACCAGTGACCAAGTGAATAAATTGGCTTTCTGCAAATTATAGCAATTATCGCGACAGAAGAAGACTTTGTCCTACTCTTTTCCAGAGAAGTGTACCTTCTCTGTCTTTTCCGAGAGCATTCAAGGACTCTTTATAAGCCACAGTACCATAAACAGCGTTCTCTAGGTTTCAAACAGTTCGGAACAATGTATATATTATGCATCAACACTATTAAAAACATCCGACCTGACCGAGACTCGAAACCTCCACGCGACGAATCAATATCCTTCAGAACCGAGTCATCTCAACCGGTTTTGTGTGCATGGAAAAAAAGTCTCCATAGGCTAATTGGTTATAAAGGTCAAAACCTCATTTAACAAGACTACATAAGTCCAGGAGCTCCCGCTCCGAATTAGAATTTGATTTAAGCAATATTGTTTAGGGTTATTAATGTAGTCCTAGGCTAGGTCAAAAATCAAGACGCAAGACAAATAGGTCTAAGAAGCCCAGTCTAAGATAAGAGCTAGACAGTCTGTCAGAGATTGCAAACCTCCATTAAAATAATGATCCTAATCAGTATCCCAGTAATGGTCTACCTATCTGGCACGGTTTACCCGATATCAGGCCAATCGAGGTAACTAATAGCTGATTTACGGTCATTTTGAATTCGATATAAACTAGTTAAAAACTTAGGGTGCATTCTCCCCCGAAACCTCAAATTTTGTTTTATAGTAATGGACTAACATCTAACATAGTTTGCAAAATATTGGGCATGTGAAAGTACATAATGGCCGATAGGGGGCCATTTTGAATTTGATCGAGTCAGAACTTTTCAAGATGCATCCTCAGCTGAAATCTCACATTTCATTCTATAGTAATCGTCTAGCTATCTAGCACGGTTTACCAAATATCGGCCATGTGAAGGTGAATAATGGCCTAGAGGCGGCCATTTTGAATTTGATCAAGTCGAAATTTTCCAAGATGCATCCTCAGCTGAAATCTCACATTTCATTCTATAGTAATGGTCTAGCCATCTAGCACGGTTTACCAAATATCGCCCATGTGAAAGTGAATAATGGCCGAAAGGAGGCCATTTTGAATCTGATCAAGTCAAATTTTTTCAAGATGCATCCTCTCCTGAAATCTCACATTTTGTTTTATAGTAATGGTCTAGCCATCTAGTACGGTTACCAAAAAAACGGCTATGTGAAAGTGAATAATGGTCGATAGGCGGCCATTTTGAATTTGATCGAGACAATTTTTTTCAAGATGCATCCTCTCTTGTAATCTCACATTTTGTTTTATAGTAATGGTCCAGCTATCTAACACGGTTTACCAAATATCAGCAATGTGAAATTAAATAGTGGCCGATAGGCGGCCATTTTGAATTCGATTGAGTCGAAAGTTTTTAAAAGGCATCCTCTCCCGAAACGTCACATTTTGTTTTATAGTAATGGACTAGCTATCTAGCACGGTTTACCTGATATCAGGCCTATCGAGGTAAATAATGCTGATAGTCGGCCATTTTGAATTCGTAAGTTAAAAATTTTCAGGGTGCATCCTCCCCCGAAAACCCACACTTTGTTTTATAGTAATCACGTAATGATCTAGCCATCTAGCACGGTTTAACATATATCAGCCATGTGAAAATGATTAATGGCCGAAAAGGCGGCCATTTTGAATTTGATCAAGTCAATTTTTTTCAAGATGCATCCTCATCTGAAATCTCACATTTCGTTTTATAATAATGGTCTAGCCATCTAGCACGGTTGACCAAATATCGGACATGTGAAAGTGAATAATGGCCGATAACCGAGAACCGAGTCATCTCAACCGGTTTTGTGTGCATGGAAAAAAGTCTCCATAGGCTAATTGGTTATAAAGGTCAAAACCTCATTTAACAAGACTACATAAGTCCAGGAGCTCCCGCTCCGAATTAGAATTTGATTTAAGCAATTTTGTTTAGGGTTATTAATGTAGTCCTAGGCTAGGTCAAAAATCAAGACGCAAGACAAATAGGTCTGAGAAGCCCAGTCTAAGATAAGAGCTAGACAGTCTGTCAGAGATTGCAAACCTCCATTAAAATTAATGATCCTAATCAGTATCCCAGTAATGGTGTACCTATCTGGCACGGTTTACCCGATATCAGGCCAATCGAGGTAACTAATAGCTGGTTTACGGTCATTTTGAATTCGATATAAACTAGTTAAAAACTTAGGGTGCATTCTCCCCCGAAACCTCAAATTTTGTTTTATAGTAATGGACTAACATCTAACACAGTTTGCAAAATATTGGGCATGTGAAAGTACATAATGGCCGATAGGGGGCCATTTTGAATTTGATCGAGTCAGAACTTTTCAAGATGCATCCTCAGCTGAAATCTCACATTTCATTCTATAGTAATCGTCTAGCTATCTAGCACGGTTTACCAAATATCGGCCATGTGAAGGTGAATAATGGCCTAGAGGCGGCCATTTTGAATTTGATCAAGTCGAAATTTTCCAAGATGCATCCTCAGCTGAAATCTCACATTTAATTCTATAGTAATGGTCTAGCCATCTAGCACGGTTTACCAAATATCGCCCATGTGAAAGTGAATAATGGCCGAAAGGAGGCCATTTTGAATCTGATCAAGTCAAATTTTTTCAAGATGCATCCTCTCCTGAAATCTCACATTTTGTTTTATAGTAATGGTCTAGCCATCTAATACGGTTACCAAAAAACGGCTATGTGAAAGTGAATAATGGTCGATAGGCGGCCATTTTGAATTTGATCGAGACAATTTTTTTCAAGATGCATCCTCTCTTGTAATCTCACATTTTGTTTTATAGTAATGGTCCAGCTATCTAACACGGTTTACCAAATATCAGCAATGTGAAATTAAATAGTGGCCGATAGGCGGCCATTTTGAATTCGATTGAGTCGAAAGTTTTTAAAAGGCACCCTCTCCCGAAACGTCACATTTTGTTTTATAGTAATGGACTAGCTATCTAGCACGGTTTACCTGATATCAGGCCTATCGAGGTAAATAATGCTGATAGTCGGCCATTTTGAATTCGTAAGTTAAAAATTTTCAGGGTGCATCCTCCCCCGAAAACCCACACTTTGTTTTATAGTAATCACGTAATGATCTAGCCATCTAGCACGGTTTAACATATATCAGCCATGTGAAAATGATTCTTGGCCGAAAAGGCGGCCATTTTGAATTTGATCAAGTCAATTTTTTTCAAGATGCATCCTCATCTGAAATCTCACATTTCGTTTTATAATAATGGTCTAGCCATCTAGCACGGTTGACCAAATATCGGACATGTGAAAGTGAATAATGGCCGATAAGCGGCCATTTTGAATTTTATCGAGTCGAATTTTTTCAAGATGCATCCTCTCCTGAAATCACACATTTTGTTTTATAGTAATGGTCTAGCCATCTAGCACGGTTTACCAAATAACGGCCATGTGAAAGTGAATAATGGCCGATTGGCGGCCATTTTGAACTTGGACAAGTTGATTTTTTTCAAAATGCATCCTCTCCTGAAACCTTACAATTTGTTTTATAGTAATGGTGTAGATATCTTGAGCGGTTTTCATGATATTCCACAATATCAGGCCTGTCGAGGTGAATATTGGCCGATAGGCGGCCATTTTGAATTTTATAATCTTGAAATTTTTCAAGATGCATCCTCTCCTGAAACCTTACAATTTATTTGATATTAATGGTGTAGCTATCTTGAGCGGTTTTCATGATATTCCGCAATATCAGGCCTGTCGAGGTGAATAATGGCCGATAGGCGGCCATTTTTAATTTTATCAACTTGAAATTTTTCAAGATGCATCCTCTCCTGAAACATCACAATTTGTTTTATAGTAATGGTGTAGCTATCTTGAGCGGTTTTCATGATGTTCCGCAAAATCTTTCAGTCGGATTTACCGATGTTATAAATTAGGTCAAAGTGCTGGATCAACTTCAAGGTCAAGGTCCAAAAACCTGAAAAGGCACAACTAGGGACCTTAGAGAACATGTATGTGCAATATGACTGACATCGGCCCAGTACTTTTCGAGATCTGCTCCGGAAACGAAGTGCGCGTCAAAACGTCTAAATAGGTCATAGTTCTGAACCAGAAGTAGGTCAAAGTTCAAATACCCCAAAAGGCACAACTAGACCCCCTAGGGGTGTTGTGTGTAAAATTTGAAGACAATCGGACAAGTACTTTCAGAGATATGCTCCGGAAACGAATTATTTACGGACGGCCCAACAGCCCAACGCCGTAACATCATCATTTTCTCCTCTGCGACCTTGCGTATTGAATTCAGATTAAAACTATTTTAACCTGTCCATTATCCACCTGGAAGTAACCCACATACCAAAAATTGTTATCCTACCTTATTTTCTTACAAAGTTATAGGCAAAAGAAGAGGCAAAAAAAAACGGAGGCGGAATCCATAGCTCCCTCCGTCTCACCTACGGTGACGGCGGGAGCTAATTACATGGGACAGTGAGATGACATCGCCAATTGTCTTGGTATTGGATTGGTAGAAATGGAGCACGTGGAACATCTCATCTCATCTCATACTAACATGTAAAGCCAAATGAGGGGGGGGGGTAGGTGGGAGTAGTAAAGAGCATAGACTGAAACACAGGGTTAACCCAGTAAACACAAAACATTTTATAGTATTTTTACAATGTTGGACCAACGTCGAAGACGTTGGGCCAACGTTGTATACATGTTATACAAATATTTTATGTTTACTGGAAAAGGAGTCACACGATTTACATTATCTTCGCCAAACAATTAGTCAAATTTGACAATTCTGTCACCAATCGTAAATCGTTTAATGAGGTATACTTGAATTTGTAAAAGAGAGAACAATCACAACTACATGTATAGATGAATGCAGCAGATATCGCTCGCCATCTTGGAAAACACATTTATATGGTTCCGTGCCAAAAATATACCATTGTACAATACTCTCAAGTTAAACTTTGGTTTCGTTAGGTGTTAGACGGAACCAAATTTCCAAGTTTGTGCTCCCGGAATAACGGTACATCAAGTGCTGGTTACATATATGGTGGAAATGATAGATTACACTGTAGAATGTGTTCTAAAGAAATATTCATGAATTTGAATGAATGAATGAATGAATGAAATCTTATATAGCGCATGTATCCAGCCGGCGGCTGTTCAGAGCGCTGTACATCGAGAGTAACTTAGCAAGGCCTGTTATCATTCAAATTCCAACTCAGTCTCCTGGGAGATATACAGCTGAGCTGCCATTGAGGCGCATCAAGCTATTTTCATTCCAAGCGAATTCGCCTTATGTGCCAAGTACTCACACATTGTGGATTTTCTGGGGTCTCGCTGGATGGAAACTGCGCCTACGTCCATTGAGGTTCTTTTACGTTCAACTCTAGGTCAGTCAGACGAGCCATCTGATTTACGTGGTTCTCTGAGCCCCACGAGTGTATACAGCACCTGGCAGTCACCAGGCGGTCACCCATCCAATTATGAACCGGGCGCGACGTCGCCTAACTTCAGTGATAGAGCCAATCACGATGAGCGAACGCCGTATTCCGTATATGAAATGGAATACGGCGATATTATTTGACCTGATTTTTATCTGGTAAATATGGCAATACCTAACAAAATGGTGTCCTTGACATTTTAAAACACATGGTAAGGCCAAGGAGTACATATGTTTTTGTTATGAAATTGACATTATTTCAACTACTTTTAAGAGAAGATGGGGTGGACCAGAGGGGGGTTTGACTACATCACTACATCTAAAATACTATGTTTAGGCCTGTCATTCTGTGGATATTGTAATAGCCTGATATTATGTGCTACTGTCAGTATCGCCTGGTAAGATGCCCACATCTGTATCATGTGTATTGACTATCATAGTCAAGTTCTATTATTTAACTCAGAAAGAAAGATTTTTTTTATTAACGTTACAACCATCCCTGAATGTCAAAGCTTTGCGTGAGGTTTATAATGGATGACGGGGAATAACGATATGGTCAGGGGATTCGTTCAACGACTGACGAGGCCTAAAACGCTTATTCTATTATAGTATAGATAGATAGGCTCCTTGCCTAAGGCCGGTCCTAATAACACAAATGAAACAAGCAGATCCAATATTGCCGTTATACTGGGCCAACATTGTATAGCATAGACTAACTATAATACAACACAGGTTGATTGCATACAATGTATTGATCATAATAATACTAGGCATATAATGACAACCATAATTAGGTAGACTTGCAGTGCTCTCATAGGCCCGAGAAATCCTCAAACTTGACATAGTTTTCAGGGTCAGACATGGGTCACCAGACTGTTGTTTTGTTGGCCAGAACGCAGCAATTACAGAACTGATTCTCAAATCGGTACACCAGGGCCAGACAAACTGTACTCGTCTGGCCCTGGGAACGAGGCTGGCTGTCATTAAACTATAATACATATCAAAACGCTTAAAAACAGGCGACTACCTGTCAGGGCTATATGTATGTTCTAGTCTTCCTGGTTTATTTTGTCGTGCTTGTCCGTGATATACCACTGTTAACGAGCATAGGACATTGTACCAATGCTGTCTTATGTTGGCCCAACATTAGACCCGCATTGCTTGAAGTTGAAAGACAAGGTGCTAGGTGGCCTTATCACACCAAATGTGTCTGACGATTTTATATTATCTGAAAGCCCCAGACACTTTGATTGTTATACCAGCTGTTCACAAATAACGTGACAAAACTGAACTATATCTATAAGATACAAATTTACCTCCTACAACGCTGAAATATTTTTATATAAACCATGGAGACCAACGGGTTTTTTCAATTTGAAATCATCATAAATGTCTTGGTTAGCTCTTTCCCATACATTTGAATACATATATTATGGGTCTACGACCATTATAAATATTTTTACCCTTACATGGTTTTTTAAATTTAAAATCATCATAAGAATCGTAGTTAGCTCTTTCTGCTTCATTTGAATACCCATGTTATGGGTCCACGGCCACTATAAATATTTTATTTCTTTCGGTGCGGGGAACGACTTTAGACGTCAGAGTATTACGTCTACACTCTACAGACGTCAAATTCTGACGATTAATGTCGATCCCCGCACTGTAAGGGCTAATCTATCAAACGAAATCTCAGGGAGTACCTGTTACATTTTTTATTCAATACATTTGATTTGAATATGCCATTTGGCGCATAAACACAACACGGATGCGCAAAGGGTAACTGACATATATGTATACCAGGCTGGTATACATATATATTACCAGCTCCACGGCACTGAAAGAGCTAGTACTTTCAATACCAATTACTCTAAAACCATTTGTCAACCTTTAGCTTTACACTTTGAATAGGCCGAGTACTTTTAAATCAGAAACATTCAGATTCTGACGTCTAAAGTCGATCCCCGCTCGACCCCCGCACTGAAAGAATTAGATTATAGTGGTCGTAGACCCATAGCATAGGTATTCAAATAAAGCAGAAAGAGCTAACTTTAAAAGACATTTTTAAGATTATTTCAAATTGAAAACCCTTTGGTCTTCATGGTTTATACTAAATATTTCAGCGTTGTCACTGTTACTAGTAATTGAAAGAGAGATTTCCTCTTATGCAGTCGTATTGGTGAAGTAATAGTTGCACAATTTACATGAAATAAATCCTTACTAGACATTTGAAGCTACCCCTCGGGGACGCTGTAGAGTCAATGAATAAAATATTATGGTATTGATCAATCACATTATGTATTATAGTTTATCGGTCGGAGACCCATCAAATTCTCCGAAAAAAACGTGTTTTCTAGGTTTACGAAAATGTCAAGGTTAGTTATCATAATGTTATGACTAATATTTTATCCAATACAGATTTGAAATCGAAGTAATGTGAGTAAAATGATACCTTTTCTATATGACTGAAATAGACGTAAAAATAGAGATTATCAATACTTGTGATGTAAAATATAGCCTTTAAGTCAAAATTCAACTTTACGTTCGACAAAATATTAGTCTAAACATTCCGATAACTAGCCTTGTCGCACTGATACGTTTTTATTGGGAACCCATCAAAACAGAGAAGGAGAGAAACGATTACTTTAGAATACTTTTAAAAGCACAGTCTGCGAGAAGAAAATGCTAATTTTGGTAGTGGACATTGCTTTACGTCACTTTTCAGCACAAATGGTCATTTAAGTGACATTGTAATTACGATTAAAACGTTACATGGTCAATTGATGAGATGAATGATGTACAGATCAAGATGTGAGGGTGGGGGTGATAGGGCATGGTGGGTTATTGAGAGCGTTTTCTTTCGCTCACCCGATAAGGGGCTCTCGGCATGTCTAGGGGATTTACCCTAAGACGACCAGAGACTTGGATTTCGCTATGCAATTTAATGCTAAAACTCCGTGGCATTTCGCACAGCTCCGCTATCCCCGGGTCGGATAGTCCCCGGAGTAACAATGGCTAAGGGTTATTAACTCCATCCATCCCAAGTGAGACACATTGTCTAACACTCTATTGCCGATTGTTTCAAGGCTACCACGGCCAACACCAGTGCCTGACTGCTGACAGCGCCTGCACTGATACCGTACGGGAGCTGCATTAGCACCGTTGTCGAGCAGTGAAACCAGGGTACGCCACTAGCAATCCGCCCGAAGATTATGGCCAAACTCGTGGAGGCTGCAGCTTCCCTTGGATGATTGCTGTAGACTAGTGCTCCCGTACCATGCTATAAAGCATGCGACAGACGAAACAGATCCATGTGACTCTCCTCGGATGGGGGCAAAAGTACTACTTCTAGCAATCATCCCGGTACCCCAATTTGTGTACAGCTGCATTACTACGTGACTATTTTCTATCATTCTAAGCTGGAAAAGGGAAGGAAATTACCAATGTAATGAATGTGAAACGCCCCCCATGCGTTGAAAACTATACCTGTTAAAAGTGATGCTTTATTAATCACGACTATAACCGTGATTAGAAGATTAAAATCACAGTTATTGGGAAAGAAATGGGTGTTTAAACCTTAATATTTGCAAACGCTTGGTTTTAAAAAAAGTGCACTTTTCAGTCAGTTTCGGTTGTGGGTGGCGGTAGCGAGACACAACTTCAAGTAGGTGAAAATTTAAACAAGATAACTCAGCGGTAAAAGGGTTAACGATCTCATCGTGTATTATCTGAACCCTCCCACTGATCATGGTATTTCATAGATTTTCAATCTATCAATTGTATAGTTTCTGATGCGCCTAACTCCTGAGAAGAATCAAGCGCAGAGGCGCACTATGAGTCTTAGTCTAAGACCAATTCATAACCAATATCATGTCCAGGTTCAGAGCACATAATCGTCAACAGGTCAATGGTTGATCGAGGAGATCGAGAGACCGAATAAATGAGTTTTTAATAGTTTCCGGAAACATGTCATGGTGTTAGCAGTTCTGATTGCAATAGGAAGATAGTTACATAGTGTGGGTGCAGGGAAGGCCATTGATCCGCTTCTCGTTTTAGGCGTGGAATAAAAAGTTGGTTGGTGCCAGTGGATTGGGTAATTTTCATTCGATGTGAGCGTAGATTATTGCATCAATTAAAAGTGCATTATCGCAAAACTATAGGTATAAAAAATTATGCAAATAAAGCAGCCCCCTAAAATACACATTAACCCCTTAAACCGTTGAATTATTTTTTTTTCATTTCAACCAACTTGAAGTTGTGTCTCGCTACCGCGATCCACAACTTCATGTGGGTGAAAAATTACTTATATTTGTTTAACCTGAGATCATTTGCATATCTTGATGTATAAACACAGATTTCGTTCCCAATAACAGTGTTTTACTCGGGTAATACAAATGGATTAAAAACCACAATAGTCGTCATTAGCGGTTTAAGGGTTAAAATCTAGGGCTGTAATATCCCAGCAAACACGAGACATTGAGCCATTGTTGGTTTAATGTTGGGCCAGCGTCGTAGACGGTGGACCAACATTAAAGCAACAATGGCTCAATGTATCTGGAAATATAATAAATGCAAACCAGATAATAAACATATCATAATAAACATATCACCCTTCGAGTTCTATTTAGGACGGTTTTAATAGTTTTAATTGTCTAATAAACTACGTAATTTCCACAGCAAATAAATACATTGAGCCGAGGCTACCACGGTCTACGACGCCAGCTCAACATTGGCCCAACGTAGGATCAATGTCTCGTGGGTATTTGTTAATCGCCAATACAAATATAACAAAGCAAAGGTTATCCATAAATATATCAAACAGGTAACATAAACAATATTTACTAGCCCGCTTAAAGATTGGTCGTGCAGATCCAACGTTAATAATTAACAATTTGTTATTATATAAATTAGGTTACATTCCATGACAATTTTTAAACCTTTCAGTGCAGGAACCGACTTTAGACGTCCGATTCTGACGTCTAAAGCCAGTCCCCGCACTGAAAGAGTCAAATATTTATATACCTATTTTATAACATAAGTATTCAAATGAAACAGAGAGAGCTGACTAAGACATTTCAAATTGAAAACATCCCTTTGGTTTCCATGGTTTATATATAAATATATCAACGCTTCAAGGGTTAAGTCTCCACCCTCCATAGTTAGAAACTGATTACGATAAAAGCTAAGGTACTCAGTCAGAGAATGGTCTCAGAATGTTTCGTGAATATAGGATAAATATTGACTACATTCTGTAGAAAATCTGTGGCGACCACCTCCGATATGTAAAGTAATCAAAGTAAAAAATGTCCGAGAAAGCTTTGCGAAGATGGAATTAATATTGGCGACTAGAACATTTAGGCCTATACATTGAATAACCCAGCAAACACAGGACATGTGTATAGCACTCGTACAACGTCGGCCCAACGTTTTCGACGTTGGTTAAAAATTGTACAAATGTTATACAAAATTATGTGTTGTGTTTACTGGGTACAAGGAAAAGGCGTTTATATCCGACCATCGTGTATCTGTAATATGTTCCATACCATTTTCGAGCTCGTCCGCTATATATGTTTGTACAGTGAGTAGTGAGTATATACATTAGCCAAATTGCAGAACAATCAAATAAAAACATGTCAATCGCGCTTAAAAGGGAAAGGCGTTTATGTCAGAGCGACGGTCATTTTTAATCTGATACATGCCATTTTCTAATGGAATGATTACCACTTTGGCCACGTTTCAGAAAAAATCAAACATACAAGTGAAAGCGGACAGACACACAGACAGATGGCATCATGTGGACGACATTTGCCTTCACCAAGCTTGGGTGAGGCCCGAAAGAACTAATCAATTAATACAAAGAAAAGCTAATCCATCTGTAGAAAAAAAATACGTCCTCGGGCGTATAAAAACGATCGCGTAGTTACTGCAAGAGACCCTCCCCGTAACACAAACATACGGACAAATTGAGATAGTTTCATCTCATTTTTGTTTAATTTTGGGCTTAGAACGTCATTGACGGTGGCCCTGATATTGGGCCACCGTCGATATACAAATGTTTTGTGCTTACTGGGAAATAAATAATAATTTGTTTCAGGTAAATTGAGGTAAGTTTTACACTTTCTTGCATCAGCTGGCTGATACATTGTCTCCTGAGTAGCAAATTGCTGTTCGTGTGTAACATCTGTATGAAATTAAATCTATTGTCTGGTAATAGTAATGTTCATCCACATGTAATGTGGTGTTTTAATAAGTGTATGTTAAATCGGTGCGGTATTTTAATCCGAATGACATTTCGTTTAGCATATTTTTTAGTTCTAGTAGATTTATTTTTCAATTTGTGTGTATCTGCTCTTGAATAAAATCAATAACATCAATAATAATGATAAATGAATCCCTCTTATAACATTCTGAAAAAACTGTTCTCGTCAGTAACTCAATTACACTAGTAAAAATTATGTACAGAGACCGAAGCAACGACAACTTGAGGTCTGCAACCATTTTCAGACCCTTTGATATTGTCAATCGCAATTAAATGAATGAATGGTGGTTTAGACCACCTTTGTGCACATATAGGCTAAAACTGGGTCAGCAGATCGAGGAGCACCTCCTGATTTCTGAGGATGGTGAGACGACACTGCCCTCCAGAAAAAGGATTCAAAATTCGAGCCCTGGCGGTCTGAGGCCGAGCACGCTACCTTTCGGTCACGGAGGCTCCCACAATACTGAATCATTTTGTTTCTTTAAATTGAATGCCAGAGCGTACACGTTATGATATATTCTAACGTGTACGGGTCCAGGGCTTCAAGGGTTAGACACATTGTATGAAATGATGGCTTACAAAAAATCTATGCGGGTTGTGAATCGGCTCAGTGGCCATAAACATAATCTGATGAGCCTGTGTACCAGTTTATCAAATGTAATGTCATAATATTAATAAACCCTTACAGTGCGGGGATCGACTTTAGACGTCAGAATCTGACGTCTGTAGACGTCAGATTCTGATCTCCGAAGTCGATCCTCGCACTGTAAGAGTAAAAAGATTTATAACGGCCGTAGACCCATAACATAGGTATTCAAAAGAAGCAGAAAGAGCTAACTAAGACATTTATGATGACAAAACAACTTTGTTCTCCGTTTACATAATAAATCAGCGCCTCAAGGGTTAAAGCCCTACATATAATATACACTTGTGTAACATACATACATGTAACTATAATATCTATAACTTTTCGTGTTGCTGCGGGCCCAACAAACCCATTGTTGACTTGACACTGGCCCAGGGTCTCACACGCTGGCCCAGTGTTAAGCGCTTACCGGGCATTTGTTTCTCGCTTGTTAGGAGAGGGGGGGGGGGCCTTTATAACTTTGGACACCATAAAAGTGTACTAGGGGCTTAATATTTATTACAAATTGTTCGTGAACACAGCCAGTTATATCCTTGACTGTCTGCATTATATTGAAGTGCTAAATATTTATCGCGCATAACCTGGCCTGCACCCTGAACGGCTGCAGCAGGAAAGGAGCTGGATAAAATCTACGATTTGAATGAATCAGCTTCGTGCAGTTAGGTATCTATACGTATATATTACTGATCGATCTCACCAGTTTTATGGTACATTTTGCATCATAATCTTAAACCTTACAGTTACAGCGCGGGGATCGACTTCAGTCGTCA
Organism: Flabesymbios commensalis; assembly: GCA_964017125.1. Lineage (NCBI taxonomy): Eukaryota > Metazoa > Annelida > Polychaeta > Terebellida > Flabelligeridae > Flabesymbios > Flabesymbios commensalis. The sequence continues at coordinate 26,116,407 of OZ024909.1, read as the reverse complement.
GAATCTGACGTCTCGGAGACGTCAGATTCTGACGACTAAAGTCGATTCCCGCACTGTAAGAGTAAAAAGAAATATAATGGTCGCAGACGCACAACATAGGTATCCAAATGAATCAGAAAGAGATAACTAAGCCATTTGTGGTGATTTCAAATTGATAAAAGCCCTTTGGTTTCCATGTTTTTTATGAAGGATTAAATCTAGGCACTCGTAATTGCTGCCGTATAAAGGCAGTAACTTCATAAAAAAGTAAACAGTTACCGCCTTTTGGATTCACACAGCCGTGAGCTTATCAAAATTAAATAATTCACTCATCGGGTTACTTATTTTACACGTAAACTTCAGGTTTCATACGCACGAAAATTTAAGAAAAAAATTATGTATTGCGATTTTATTTATGAACTTCATGTGTGAAATATAGGTTTTAAATCGCACCGCTTAGTTGTTGAATCTTCTCTTTGGTATCAACCCTTTGAACATCCATCCATTCGTTCTGGTTCTTATGCACCAAATATGGCGCATAATTTTCTACAATTTACATCGTATAGTCCTTCATAAGCACGCTCCTCAGCTTTCATTTCACGTAACTCCTAGGCTTGGGTATTTTTATATATCGGCTCTTTTTCATCTTGAAGTGGCAGTTGCGATATTTATTTCTCAACGTGCTTGGGAGTTGAGGGAGTTCAATTAATGTAAACAAAACATACATTAATGTGATTATGTAATATTTTTTTTAATAATTTCGCATCGGGAACAACCCAACAAATACGAGACGTTGACAAATGCTGGTTTAATGTTGAGCCACCGTCTGCGACGTTGGCTCAACATTAAACCAACATTGTGTCAGAGAAAATCGTTCGCTGGGAAGCTATAGCTTGATCACCTTTCTCATTTGTGACTATGTTTCAGACATGGAAGACGACCACATAGAAGACTATGTGTACACTGCCGCCATTGGAGAATATGACGGTAACGAGTCCTACTACGAGTTTCCTGAGTACATAGAAAGTACAGTCGCCGAGTACATCTACGCCTACGTCTTCCCTGTGTTCCTCAGTGTGGCAACGATCGGCAACGCGCTGTGCTTCCTCGTCATGCTTCAGCTGTGTCGTCAAGTTTGGAGTACCTGTGTTTACCTGGCCCTAGTGGCAGTGATTGACCTGGTGGTGCTGTACACACGTTGCGGCAATGACTGGATGGTGCACAAATACCAGTTGGATTTCAGTAACATGTTGATGACGTACTCGGACAGCATATGTAAGGCGTACCCTTTCACGTTTAACCTGCTTCTACAGTTGGGTCGCTGGCTGCTGGTGGCGACGGCTGTGGAGGGTATGATAGCGATGCGACACGCTCACATTGCTCATAACATGTGCACCCTGTCCAGAGCCAGGGCCGTGGTACTCCTCCTCATTGTCCTCCTCATCTGTATTAACAGTCACTACTTCTGGACGTTTGAGCTTGTGAAGCAGGCGGACCTGCTCCAGCCACAGTACCAGGTGATGTGTACGTTCAGTAAGCACGGTCATCAGTACAGTGAGGAGTTTGTGGAGTACATCTGGCCCGTCACTAACATCCTGGTGACGGAGATAGCTCCCATGGTGCTCATCCTGGGCTGCGGGATAGCCATGCTGGTACAGCTGCTCCGTGGTCGTCATCGTGGAGATACACATCACCAGGCCTGGCAAGCTCGCTACATATTATACCCAGAGGTGAAGGATCAGCTCAAGGTCACATTCACCGTTCTATCCTGCACCTACCCGATTCTTCTTCTGCCAAAGTTTACTACTGGTATTTTTCAGGATATAACTCGCAATTACGAGCCCGCAGATCCTATAGGATGGTTCTACAAAGTGGAGCTGGCGGCTGTGGTCGGTGATAGTTTGGAATATATGTTGCTGAGTACTAAACTGTTGCTCTATGTTGCCACGTGTCGCCAGTTTCGAAAGCAGCTAATAGCAATGTTCAAGTGCTGCTGTGCTCAGCCCAGTCCAAACGGCCATAATCAACAGGATAATTTGCTCGGACGCCCTGAGTTAACTTCTTCTAAAATACTTACATTTTGATCAAAAATCATCAGTTGTTATCGTATAGTTCCATACATTTTGACTCTGCACATAGTCAGAATGTATAAAACCATACAGAACATCATATATTTTTACATAAAAGAGCAAATCAGCTTAGTATGAAATGTTGAAACGTTCAGATTATACAAATAGATATAAATGAATCAAATAGAATTATAAACCATTCAAATAGATATAGTGAAGTCTTGTGTTGCATACTATTAACTGAAAATATTTTGAATGTTTTTTTATGAGCAAGTCGATTTGCAATGAACGAGCTAATGCTATCACTGATTGATTGATTGATTGATTGATTGATTGATTGATTGATTGATTGATTGATTGATTGATTGATTGATTGATTGATTGATTGATTGATTGACTTCTGATGGCCAAACACGTCACCTGGTAATCGTGGAAGTTAGCTTCTTTTGTCATCTATCATGTGAAGAAAAGTTTAGTCATCATAATTATATACTCAACATTCTTAATTGTCTAGATATTGCGTTTTGAAAAATCCCTGTCACAGGACACTATTGATGTCTTAAATAACCACTGTCCTGAACGTAGACTAACCTAGGCACTCATCTGATATGAAAGAAACCTGCCACAGATGATCAAATATGTCTGAGCGACCAGCTGTGTATGAGCAACTTTTATGATTGATGTCCTGTTATACATGTGTGACCACCTATGTATGAATGACGCTCTGTTTTGTGTAACCAGCTATGTATGAGCGATCACCTGCTATGAGCGACCAGTTATGTTTCAGTGCGCCCTGTTATGAGCGACCACCTGCTATGAGCGACTAGTTATGTTTGAGTGCGCCCTGTTATGAGCGACCACCTGCTATAAGCGACCAGGTATGTTTGAGTGCGCCCTGTTGTGAGCGACCACCTGCTATGAAAGACCAGTTATGTTTGAGTGTCGCTCTGTTATGGATGACCACCTGCTATGAGCAACCAGGTATGTTTGAGAGCGTACTGTTATGAGCGACCATCTGAAGTGAGCGACCAGGTATGTTTAATCGGGCACTGTTATGAGCGACCACCTGATATGAGCGACCAGGTATGTTTATTCGGGCATTGTTATGAGCGACCACCTGATATGAGCGACCAGGTATGCTTAATCGGGCACTGTTATGAGCGACCACCTGATATGAGCGACCAGGTATGTTTGATCGGGCCCTGTTATGAGCGACCACCTGATATGAGCGACAAGGTATGTTTAATTGGGCCCTGTTATGAGCGACCACCTGCTATGAGCGATTAATTATGTTTGAGTGACGCTCTGTTGTAAGCGAGCAGCTATGTATCATGCGACCAGCTGTTATTTTCGACCAACCATGTATGAGTGTTGCCCTGTTAGGTGCGACCAGCCATGTATGAGCGACCAGCTATGTATGAGTGTTGCCCTGTTAGGTGCGACCAGCCATGTATGAGCGACCAGCTCTATGTATGAGTGTTGCCCTGTTATGAGCGACCAGCCATGTATGAGTAACCATCGACAGCTATGTATAAGTGTTGCCCTGTTATGAGCGACCGAACATGTATGAGTAACCATCACAAGCTATGTATGAGTGTTGCCCTGTTATGGGCGGCAAGGAATTTATGAGCGGCCACCTGAAATCACTTTGAAAATGTCATTGCTGACACAGATCCCAGTACCAAATTCAATTAGAAAGTGTGTTATTAACAAAAAAGGTAGATATTTGAAATATGAGTGATGAAGATCGGGGTATTCACATTATGATTAACAAATCCCATTATGGCTTTATATCTAAATATACTCAATATATTTATATCTAAATCAAATATTATTACAATATTCGACCAAAATATGACATTTTCTTGTGTTTTACAAATTCGGTAAGTTCACGAGATATTACGAGAAGTGGCGATGTGGTTATTTGTTATAATCTTGAAATGTATGTGATAATCATCAGCAACCGCCTTATAACAATCACATGTTTTATAGAATAAAGAATAGTCACAATTTAATTTTGCTGTTCATGTCCTTCATTTAAAATTATACAAAAATGTCTTGGTAGTGTTTCGAAATGTTCTGCATTTGCGTATTTGTAAACATAAAGCAAAACATTTCCAGACGTGAATAAGCCATCTACTGGCGTTATCAACACAAAAATAACGGTCACGGAGGACCGGCCTTTTTATAAGCTGAAAGGATACGAAAATTCACAAGATGTGACGCAAAACTGATTGATGTAACAATAGATTACGTTAAAATGTTTTTTTTAATTAGATTATGTAATAAATGTTATTTTTAATTAGCATTAGTAGATGATGTTATGCGATGTCTGTGTAGGAGAATTTTAAAATAAGGACAACCCAGCAAACAGGAGACATCCACCCAGTGTTGAGCCAATGTTGGTCCACCGTCTACGACGTTGGCCCAACATTGGCTCAACATTGGGTGGATGTCTCGTGTTTGCTGGGAAGACAATCAAACAGGCAAGGTCTTCTTATCGAGGTAAAACTCAATTTGCAATTTCATCTACTTAAGGTGCGGCCCCACCGAACGCCGCGCCGCGCGTTAAAAAACGCGGCGCCGTGAAAGATAAACTTTTCCAAGCTTTCATTTGGCGGCGCGGCGCGGCTTGCAGTTTAGACCCTGCTATGATAAACAGTAAAGTTTATCTTTTTTAACGCGCGGCGTCCGGTGGGGCCGCACCTACTGGTTTATTTCGGCGCCGCGCAGCGCGGCGTTTGGTGGGGCCGTAGCTTTACTCTTGCATGTTAGGTTTTAAAACTAATAATTGACGTGGAATACGATGTCTTGTTATTGGGATGCAGAGGGTTTACGATACAGTGCCTACTGTGTGATCATGTCTACTCGTAAAGCATAGCGAGCTAACAATAGGGGATAAAGTCAAACAAGTCATTGCTAGCATCGGCAAAACAAGAAAGGTATCTTAAAATCAGTCGCACTGAAGTCAGACATATATATACAATATTCAAAAGCAAACGCAAACCAGTGTTTATGGATGCTTATTACACATTTTTGTAGTAATCCTCTGTTAAGAAAAAACTGTGTGTACTCGTGATCCAGTTAAAGAAAAGCATTAGGCTTAGTATATCAGATGTGAAAAACCATCAGTTGGCTCTGATGATTGTTTCTGCCCTCTATGTTTTTTCTCTGTCTTAGATGAGCGTGCGCATTAGATTTAGGCCGCGCATTACAAAAAAACATGTGTTTTTTTCTGCCCAGCGCGCGCATTGCATTGCTGCCGATTTCTGAAAAAAACCCAGTCAATTTCGGGAAATAAAAAAAACATTTAGAAAAAAAAACAAGTTCATTTGGAGAGATAAAAAAAATCCAGCTATGTTTTTTCCCCGCCCTCCCCCATTAGAATCTGGATTTTTTCTGATCTAGAACAGCGAAATTAAACATAGTGGCCGTAAAGTAAAATTTGTTTGCCGGCAAAGCTCAATCAGCTAGGTTTTTTTAAGCAGCCATATAATTGTGACATTTATTCTAAGACAAGTTTTTACTAAACTATAATTATTATCTTTTACAGCACATATAATCTCTAATACTAACTATGAAAAAAATCGCAATCCTAACATTTCAGAAAATAATTGTCATAGTTGTTTATTTGATAAACTGGATCATAGAATGATTTTTATACCGAGATGGATGTACAGCCCTGGAGATTATGTGACATTTGTTGCTCGATCGCTAATGCGGTGAGACCCCTATTGCTTTATTTGAGATATCCACCTGCACATGTATATCAGTCAATAATTTTGCTGCGGAAAATATAATAAAAGCGTCGCCCACACGGAAAAAAACTGCCGATGCTATCCGGAACCATCCGAGCGGTACAAGATTATGGGACAGTTTATCAAGATTTTATCACGGGTTGCTGCTGCCCTCGCTTGCAATAAAAGATGCATATTATGTCTGTAATCACACAGATTTACTTTCCTGGCTTAACCCGTTCAAGCCTGAATTTATCACTGTCATCTTTATCCACTACAAGCCGCGAATTGCTATCGCAATTCCCGCCTTGTAGTTGATGAAGATGACTTTGAGTGGGTGGCAAATGAAAAAAAAGATATCGTTATTATTACAACAGTTCCTCCAAAATGCTCTAGGTGTAGGAAATTACGTGATTCATAGATGCAAAATGATGCTGTGATGCATTATGAGGGTTCAAAGGATTACCTCTTTCAGCGCGGGAATCGTTTTTGTAGTCAGAATCTGACGTCTACAGCTTCTACGTATAAAGACGGTCCCCGCACTGAAAGAATTAAAATATTTCTAATGGCCGTAAACCCATAACATATGTATTCAAAAGAAGCGGAAAGAGCCAACTAAAACATTTATGATCATTTCAAATTAAAAAAAAAATATTTGGTCTCCATGGTTTTAACAAAAAAAATTCTGTGAAAAAATAAATAAAATTGACATGTATTGGTAAACCAGTTTCATGGAGATATTCATTCTAAAACCCCTAGTTGTAGGAGAATAATGCTTTAACCCTTACAGCGCGGGGACCGACTTTAGTCGTCAGAATCTGACGTCTGTAGACGTCGGATTCTGACAACTAAAGTCGATCCCCACACAGTAAGACTAAAAATATTTCTATTGGCCGTAGACCCATAACAGAGGTATTCAAATGAATCAGAAGAAACGCTTTGGTGTCAATGGTTTATACAAAAAAAATCAGCGTTGTAAGGGTTAATGCATCCTGAGGGCCTAAAGGGTCAAATCACGGTGATGATGATAACTCTATTTTCAAGTGAGCAGCGACTGATTTTTGCCACTTGTTGTTATGAAATTGATCCATGCAGTCGGTTTAGCGACATTTCCTTAAAATTGATGCCATGTCACCTTCTGCGAATCATCCGCTAAAAATGTAATTTAGTCATATATTTTGGACCGTTTGGTATGCAACATTCAGTTTAATGGTTTTATACCGCGTTGAGTTCTCCTCTATCTAATTTTTGAAAATTACTCGGTATTTCAATCAAGTGATTTGGACTAAATGGTCGCAAACAATAATATCACTGGGAAACTGTCGTTATGTGCACAGTAAAAATCGTCCCTGTCAAATCGTGTTCCCCAAAACATTTCGTTAATGATTAAGTGATGGCACCGCTACTCTAGGAGATACAATCTCCGGCTTTGTATGTGTTTATACACAGCAATATATTTTTGCGTCCTGACGGACTTATGTCAACCATATTGCCATGCACAACCAAAAGGCAGTAGCTGCTTACTTGTAAAGTAAGAAGCTGTGTCTTTCTACCGCGACCTACAGCTTCAAGAAACAGAAAATTTAAATTTAACAGGTCTAATGGTTAAATATGAAAACAACCTCATCTACCGGTAGGCCGCTACTCGAAAAATAATTGAATATATCATGTCTGCTATATTTACATTACTCCGTATGGGTGATACTATGTGGGTTGTTGATCCCCCTACTTTACTGAATGACGGGAAACCCCGGCTGCAGAATCACTTCATTTATTGTGGCCTATAGTATAATACACCGTTACTCTCGTATACATTTGTATTTTCAATATTCGTGCACACTTGCAGTGATAGCCCAGCAAACACAAAACATTTGCATAACATTTGTACAACGTCGTCCAAATGTCTTCGACGTTGGTCTAACATTGCACAAATGTTATACAATTGTTTTGTGTTTACTGGGTAACTACATGTACGTTGTTTTAGTTATACGCGTCCTACTCTCTCTATCTAGCTCTCCTTGTTCACTCAAATTAAATGCTTAAATGCCTTCTTAACCCCAATGCTTGTTTAGTTTACATAAATTCACCAGGTCGCGCACGTATCCTTACTATGTCTGGAACGAGTGCAATGCTTCCTGGGTATACACTTATCCAGTTAATGCTTCACGGTGAACCACTATTATAAATCCCAGCAAACACGAGACGTTGATCCTATGTTGGTTCAACGTTGGGCCGACGTCGCTGACGATGGGCCAAAATTGAACCAGCATGGATTTAATGTCACATTATAATTTATATTGAAACATTATATTTTGGGGTGTTTACATGGAACTAAATCCCCACATACAAAGAAACTGAGTTTACTAATATGGAGAAAACCATTCAAAGAATTTTCTCTATTTCTCTGTTTCTTTTCACAGCCGTTGGCCCCAGCCGGAAACACGAGTGTTCTGATTGTTAGCGATTAAAATCTATCCTATTTCCTCATCATCACGAGCTGTGTATACGCAGAGGTCTATCTTTAACCCTTTCAGTGTGGGGGCCGTCTTTAGACGTCAGAATCTGACGTCCGTAGACGTCAGATTCTGACGTCTAAAGACGGGTCCCACACTGAAAGAATTAAAAAATTATAACGATCGTATACCCATATACAAGGTATTCAAATGAGACGGAAAGAGTTCACTACGACATACATGATGATTTCGAATTTAAATAAACCTTTTGGTCTCCGTGGTTTATACAACATATTTCAGCGTTGTAAGGGTTAACGGCCTCTAAACATATTATAATAGTTCTAGTCGACAGCGGAACACAATATTGGAATTCTATATCATTTTATTATATTATGTGCCTGCCTGAGGTATCACTAAATAAGAGCCACTGATTTGCCATGCAAAGCCAAAAGTGACTGCCTTTCGGCTTTGTACAGTCTGCTTGTTACAGGAGCGTAGTGTTTCAGCCCTGTCTGCTTTTCGTTTGAAACTGCCATTTACTTAAATTACATTCACACAACGACTCCAAGTCATTAAACATATAACTAACCTGCACATCTTTCGGATATTCTCAGACAATACACTCTAATGCAATAACTGTAGACGTCAGATTCTGACGATCGGCTGATAAAACGGATTAAAAACGACTAGTGTCGTGATTAGCAGGCAAAGGGTTAATTATCTTCAATTAACATTTATTAATCAACATATTTGAAAAACCTAGAAATTAAATATCCAATTAAACTGTGTAATCATCGGATAATTAAATCTGGCATTGGCAAAGCTACAGGCATACATGTCACTCAGTGGAAAGAGAGATTAGTAAATTGATCTATCTTGACTACAGCTAAAAGGGCAGCCACAAATTTATAAACCTATTAGCCACTTTTTGTCTAGTTTATATATTGTCACGACAAAAAGCATCATCGGCTACATATTATACGGCAGAAATAAAATTATTATATGGCAGCAATAAGGTTATTATGCACATGTAGTAACATTTTCTCATACAAGTTCGCTGCCATAACCTGAACAATATAGTGACAGTAGAAAGCACAAAGGCAAGATCATGAGCTTTTTCTATTTGAAGGACTAGAAGGGTCCACATAGGCCTACTTGGTGTAGTAGGCCTACATTAAAATGGCATCTTAACCCTAACCGTACAACGCTTAATTATTTTTTTCAATTTGAAATTATCATAAATATGTTAGTTAGCTCTTTCCGGTTCATTTGAATACCCATAGTTTTGGTCTACGACCTTTAAAATATTTTAAATCTTTCAGTGCGAGGATCGTCTTTATACGTCAGAATCTGACGTCTGTAGACGTCAGATTCTGACGTATAAATACGGTCCCTGCGCTGTATGGGTTAAAACACAAGGTCAGTGTGCATTTACGTGAAAAACACATGGAGATTGGTGAGTCTGTCTAGATAAATATGGAATGACAAAAACAAACAAAAATGGAAGATCGAAATGATATACTGAATGCGGTATCAAGAGGAAAAGCGTGGACAAAGACCACAGCTACGGCTATTAAATATATAGATAGCATTTTATAAAAGTCAGGACATATAGAGATTACTCATAAACCTATCAGGATTTGACCTTAGGAAATATCAATTTCACTCTTTATTTAAATGTAGACGTATATAGATACCAGTTTGAGAGAGAGCCGCACTGGTACCGCGGATCAAATTATATGGTGCCGGTAGACTGGTGAGGCCATGATAGCAAGATAATAATACAAGAACCCTGCGATTCTGAACATCATTGATAGTTTTAGTCATTGATAGTTTTTTATGTAGCCAGTGTCAGATTGGAGTTTCAAAAAGGGCGGGACACTTCGTGAGAGTCAGGACACGCGTCTGAGTAACTATCTGGTGACGGGAAGATATTCATGCTCATAGATGCAATACAATTATAATTACAATGTGGCGAAATGTCGTCCATATATTGTAAATTTTTAGGGGGGGGAGAGATTTTTGGAGTGACTCATGTTCCGGAATCACGAAATTTCATGCTATATCTAGACCACGCGAACTAAAAGTGAAGGGTCAACGAAACATTGATCCTGCTAAGCTAATTAATTTAACTTTTCACCGGCTTGAAATTGTCTCGCTACCACGACCCACAAATTCAAGTCGGTGAAAATCACTCATATTTTTCTAATTTGAAGCAAGCATTTTCAAATCTTGTTGTTTAAACGCTAATATTTCATTCTCAATATCAGTGATGAAAGCAGATTAACCATTTAAGCCCCCACGATGCATTAAAGCATCCTTTTACATCCCTGAAAACATACTTAATTTTCCTAAAACTGAGGGTTTTAGAACGAGAATTTCCATGAAACTTGTTTACCAATACATGGTAATTTTCTTCAATTTCTAAACCACATCAAGTCATCTTCATCCACTACAAGTCGAGAATTGCGGCAGCAATTCACGGCTTGTAGTGGATGATGATGACTATGGTAAATTCAGGATTGAAAGGGTTAAAAACGACTATTGTCGTGATCAGCAGGCAAAGGGTTAAGGACTTACTGTGGGTCTGAGAACACGGCATAATATTCGGTACTATGCTATACGGGTCTCTGTCATAGTATTATACAGAGGGTAACCCATACAGAGATCAGTGTAAGAATGCTTTATATTATAATTCAGTAGCTTTAACTTAAAATTCAAGGCTCCAGATGACATTTTTAGCTAAAGAGTAATCAGCCCCAATTTTGTTTTGAATGCCTTTATCAGTTCACTAGGATTTAATAGTAATTTTATTAATCAGAAAACGCTAGGTATTCTTATTGAATATAAGAATTGCTGCGAAGCGGCCCTGCTGAATGTCAAGAAGGTATTACCAACAGGATCAGGCAAGTACTTGTATTAATTATATCAATTCAAGTAATTATATTATACTTAACATTACTGAAGAATTAGAATAGACGTACTACTGGTATTTCTAGTGTTCATCAGTGTTCGTATGCTTGGCTATGATGGCAATGACCCAGCAAACACGATACACTCAGCCAATGCTGGTTTAATGCTGGGCCACCGTCTGCGACGCTGCCCCAACATTAAACCAACATTGGCAGAGTGAATCGTGTTTGCTGGGGAAGTATCAACTGATGAAATTGATCTGTGGACGTCTATTGTGAAATATATGCAGATACGTCAGCCTTTTAAGATAATAAGCAGCCATCCCTCAACCACGAAACAATCCCTTTGCCTGCTGATCTCGACTTTTGTCGTTTTTAACCCTTAGCACACTGATGTCGACTTCAGTAAAAAATTATGTGTTTTCATTAGCACCTATATGATCAGTTGTTAAAAATAAAATATGCTTTCAATCTTGAAACACAGATATATGTTGGAACTTAAATTTCACAAATAACACAAATTTTCAGTCACTTGATGTTGTGGATCGCGGTAGCGAGACACAACTTCAAGTGACTGAAAATTTAAATTGAATAGCTCAGTGATCTAAGGATTAATCTGTTCTATTAGCCGATTGAATCACAGTTATTCGAAATAAAATGAGTGTTTAAACATCAATATTTGAAAATATTTGGTGTCAAATTAAACAAATAACAGTAATTTTCAGCCACTTGAAGAGACACAACTTCGAGTGGGTGAAAATTTAAATTATTCAATTTAGCAGGATAAGGGGTTGGTCTTGTGTTTGCATTTTGCAACGCTAACACAATCAGGTTTTCATGTTGATCCACAGCTTCCGTCAGTGGGCTGATTGTTTAAACTTTCCGGGTTAGGCCCGTTTCACACAGTAGGATTTTATCCTATGGAACGCGTCCTATAGGACAAATCCTAGCGTGTGAACCGGGCCTAGGACAGGTATTAATGACACAAACGATGTTCTGGGGAAATAAAACATGTTCTATTTCGCTAGGACAAATCCTCGAGCCCATAAAATAGATAAGGCGTCTGGCCAATCAGAATGTGTTTCACAATCACGTGTGTACAACGATCGAGTAACGTTCCCCTAGCGTGTACAGCGACTGAGTAACGTTCCCCTAGCGCATACAACGATCGAGTAACGCTCCCCTAGCGTCTCCTCTTACACGCTGATGTGCGTTAAAAGTTTTGAACCTGTTCAAAACTCCCAGCGTTCATCAGCGTTCATCTGCGATCAACAACGATCGCTAAACGCACACGGCGATAGCAAAACGATGGTCCAGCGATCATCAGCGTTCGCCAACGTTCGACTGATTTTTTCGTGCGTTACGCGATCGTTGACGCTGATCGCCAAGGTGTGACAGGCCCTTTAACGATCCTCATGCAGATGAGTTATTCACAAGAGCTTGTTTCTTTTCCCGATGACAAAACGGGATGGTCCTAAAATGAGCTAAGGTGTCTGATGCTATCAAATTTCCTTGATGCTATGAAGATCGACGAAAAGATTTTCAAACACAATAGACATAATTTCAAAATAAATCATCCATATCATAAGAGATTTATGATATCGATGATAATAATAATATGCCAACTTCCCAACTCTAATTCTGTTTAATTCTTTAAATTATATTGGGATATTAATTGATCTCAGGTAGAAATTGCGGCTAAACCAATGATTCGACACACAGCTCAATTTATGTCTGTAATTCGTTATACTTCACCATTGTTTACATTATTTCACAGAAAATCTGCCTGAAGACAGCTATTTGTAATCTACAGGTCCGTATCACTTGTCTAACACGTCTAAATGACAGAACATAATATATTTCAAGCACTTTGAAAGCCTTGAATACCAATTTCGTGAATGCGCCATACCAGAACTTTCAAAAACACATACTGATATACAAAACTAGTAAAAGTATAGTGTAACACTCTTGTATAACAGATTACTTCTAATATGTCCGGACCAGGGTGATATGATGGATCACAACAGAGGTCAAAGTGCAACTCTACATATTTTAAGATTCATCGAAATGTCGAGTTGACTGCAGTTCCAATGTCATGAATACACAGTTAACCCCTATCCTGCTGATCTGACTAATGTCATTTTTAACCCTTCAAGTATTAAAGCATCATTTTATGTCCCTAAAAACATAATTAATTTTTCCTACAACTAGGGGTTTTAAAATGAATATCTCCATGAAACTGGTTTACCAAAAAGTGGCAATTTTCTTTACTTTTTCACCCACATCAAATCATCTTCATCCACTACAAGTTGAGAATTGCGCCAGCAATTCGCGGGTTGTAGTGGATGGAGATGACAATGTAAAGTCAGGCTTGAAAGGGTTTTAACTTGTTTTATTTGTTGACCAAATCACTGATATTGGGAACAAAATGCTTGTTTAGACATCAGGATTTGCAAAGGCTAAATCTAAAATTAAACAAACATGAGTTATTTTCACCCACTTGGAAGTTGGGGGTCACGATAGCGAGACACAACTTGAGGTGGGTGAAAAATTAAATAGGTTAACTTAGCAGGATAAGGGTTAACCCTTGTCGTGCTGCAATTATTTGTTTAAATTATATCCAATTATTCCAAGCTACTTTCGATTAAAATTTGTCTCAACACTCGCACACAAAAAGTAGTAGTAGAAGGTAGATTTTGGATACTGCTCATGTAGGTTCTGGTGTTCCACAGGGTACAGTACTTGGCCCGATTTTATTTCTATGCTACATAATGACCTCCCATCCTCGGTCTTGACCGCCTCCTTTATCGGCTCATAAAATCTAAGGACGATAAAAAAACTGCAGGAGGACCTAACAAAGCTAAAGCGCTGGGCAGACATTTTGGGGATGAAATTCACCCCATCCAAATGTTCTGTCCTCCGAGTGAAAAGACACAGGGCTAGAGAGATAGCTTCAGACTATAAGCTCAAGGGGTCATACTCGGAAATGTATCAAATTCACCTTACTTGGCAGTCAGCATCAGTGGGAACCTGGAAATGGGGGATCACATCTCCAAAATTGCGAGTAAGGCTAATTCCCCACTGGGTTTCCTGAGGAGGAACTTAAAGGGATGTCCCTCTAAATTAAAAGAGATTGCATATTTTTCAATGGTTCGGTCACTTTTGACTACCAGCGTAAATCAAGTGTAACAGCTCTAATCAAAGATCTAGGCTGGATTGACTTACAATCTAGAAGAAAGAACTTCAGGATGAAAAGCCTGTACACAATTTTAAATGGATTAATCGCTGCACCTGTCAGTGACATTTTTACCCCAGCAGACGATAGAACTTGTGGTGGGAATAAAAAATCATTCAAACACATTAGAGCGAACACCACGCAGGGACAAAATTTCTTGTTGTACAAAACCATACCCGATTGGAATCATCAGCTGCTGCCAGCTGCTATTTAATCCAGGTCAATAGCAGCTTTTAAGAGCCAACTGAGCGATTAGTCTGGTCGGCTGCTCAGTACCAGCACCAGTTTCGCCTGATACTCCATTGAGGAGGACTGCGAAGTTCAAACTTTAAAGATAAAGATTAAAGCTAGAACTGCTAAATATTTATAGTAGTAAAAAATAGACATCTCCCATATTGCATTATTTGATTAACTAAGCACCACAAACTATTTACCAAACTTAGAGATATTTTATTATGTACAAACCATGCTTGAAAACATATAGACAGTTTTAGTAGTACATCTCAGCAAACATGAGGCGCTGGCCCAATGTTGGGTTATTGTTGGCCCATCGTCTTTGACGCTGGGACATCATTAACCCAACATAGGGCTGCGAAGGGTTAAGGTAATGTTAGACGACAGATAAGTTGTAACATAAATATTTTGTTTAGAAAACGGCGTCACTATGTCACGCGAATAACAAACATTGACCCAATGTTGGTCGCAGACGGTGGGCCAACTTCATTCCAACATAGGGTCAACACTCGGGAGTGAAGCTACCTATCTATGTGTACGGTATGTAGTCTGTATTCAGTGTTTCAGTAATAACTAATTAGCCTTTTATTGGTACAAAACAGGGTCATTTTCATGTGTCCTTTTCAGATCACGATGCGTACGATGGCATGGCATGTCCATATATGATCCGTCACCCCATGACCTCATAATTTGCAGCCAATTTTCAAAATTAATTAAATTATTTACTGTGATTCCCTTTGGGTTCATGTGGTAGGAAAACGTGATCAATCCCAAACCTTTTAACAACAAAGTACATTTTCACACAATACACTGAAATTCAGGATCTACTCTCTTACCTGCTTCCAAATTTTTCAATAATACAATTTTCCTGCCTGTACCACAATAAATTCTGTCATGTGATATTCATGAGAGGCCAGGCTATATATTAGTCATTATTAAACCCTTAGAGCGCTTAGCTATTCAATTTAAATTTTCCATCACTTTAAGTTTTGTCTTGCTGCCACGATCCACAACTTCAAGTGACTGGAAATTAGGTGAATTTGCTAAATTTAAGTCGAAATGTATATGATTATCGCAGATTTGATACTTATTTCATTTTTAAAAGTTGGCTATATAAGGTCACTAAAACAGACGAAAACAATGTCGGAAGTCATTGCACAGGTTATTCAATATATCGATATCATGATGTAACCCGCTTGAAGTTGTGGTAAAAAATAGATATTGCCAAAAAATAAACCACCAAAGGGTTGATTTCATTGAAAATTATATTTTAAATATTTTTTTCAATTAAAAGAAAAATTGAAAAAATGCATGTTTGTTTTTTTCAGAAAATCAGTGATGCAACTGATTAGGTGCAGGTGTGTATACATATAAAACAACTAAAAACACATTGAGCCCACATACCTCCAGCCTGCTTCTAAAGGCACATTTTGTGTTGATTTCTTTCATGAAAAAGTGACTCTTTGTTAGACGTCAGATTCTTATTCTTTAGACGTGAGAATCTGACGTAGGTCATATTTTAATGTCTATAGACGGTCCCCGCACTAAAAGGGTTAAAGTAACTGTATTCTCTTTATAAAAGTTACATCGTTGGAGGGGGGGGGGGGGGAGCGATTAGAGGTTTATATGATCTTGTTTATTTTCAGGCCAGGGAGGGGATATTTATTGGAATATGGGCATTTAACAGAAGCTTTACGGCATGTCTTGCCAAATCCACAACTTCAAATGGATAAAAATACAAAAAAGTATTTGTCAGTTTACAAGTATCAAATTTGAATCCGGATAATGGATAATGTTGCTGATGAAAGATAAATTTCTCACTTGAAAACTAGTAGCCGAATTGTTGATAAAACTATTCATACATAATTTTAATAAATTATAACTCTATCAGCAGCCTTATTTACAAAATGACAGACTCCTTATTGACTACAATTACAATGCATTTGAGATGCAGGTGTCCATTTTATTCAAAACACATACAAGCGGTTCACATTTTCTAGGTGTGGCGAGTCTAATAAGCAAATAAAAGAATTAGTGTGGCCTGATGTACAAATAAGCACAGTGTTCCCAGCGAACACAAAACATTTGTATAACATTTGTACAATGTTGGACCAAAGTCGAAGACGTTCGACTGATGTTGTACAAATGTTTTGTGTTTGCTAGGTTAGTAAGGTGTCCCACTATTACAGATCTAAAGACAGATTCCGTCAAATCAGGTGACCAACAAACAAAACTGTCAACGATAGTGCACAAAATAGGTGTTCAACTCACATTCGTCTCTAAACTTTGGTTCTGTATTCGGCCCGATTCTGGCCAGCGTCCTGACGAGCTCAACCTGCATGGCATGGTGATCTCTATACGTGGGATCATCCATGAAGAATTGGAACTGCATGTGTACTTTGTCCAGCATCTAAAACAGACAGGGCACAATGTATAGTGTTTGATAAAATATACATATCATTAACCCTTTCAGGGCTGAGACCGACTTTAGATGTTAATGATGTATAAAGCTGATCACCGGACTGGAAGAATTATTTATTTATAATGGCTATAGACCCATAACATAGGTATTCAAATGAAGGGGAAAAAGCTAACCAAGACCCTCTGGTCTCCATGGTTTATATAAAAATATTTCAGCGCTCCACCCAGTTCAGTTAGAAGCTGATAATGCTAAAAGCCAAGGTACTCAGTCAGATAATGCTCTCAGATTGTCTCGTGACATTCATGATTCAAGACATTCATGATGATTTCAAATTAAAGAAAATATGTCAGTGTTGTAATGGCTAAACTGTCCTGACATCCATCTATCAGAACATCCCAGTCACAAATCATAAAAAAAACCATTTCAACAGAGAAATCTTTTCACAGAAGAGGCTCAAGTTTTCACATGGCTGTCCACTTTCACATGATACATACAAATTATTGTAAGCCTACAATCTAATCTGCTATACTTAACGTTTACACTTCACTCAACCAATATATTTGATTTTCATGTGGTGGTATCTGCCTAATTTTATTGGACTCCATAAGTACTCAGCTGCTCTAGAGTTTACTTTTAATAGTGTCTTATAAAATAACGACTGTGTATCTGTTAGCTTCTTAGAGTTCAAAAAAACACAAAAAATACAAAAATATAAACCCCCTTAGCACCCAGTTATTTAGTTTCATTTTTATTCACCTTCAGATATGAATTGCTGCCACAATTGTAACCTCTTTATCGCAAAGTTATCTTATTAAAAATTTTATCCACTTGAAGTTGTGTATCTCTACTGCGAGCCACAACTTCAAGCGGGTGAAAATTATACACATTTGTTTAATTTAAGACCCAAATCGTGCAAATGTTGACGTCTAAACAGTAGTGATTAGGGGTGGAAGGGTTAAAATTTTATGTGACTGAAAGTGAGCTGATTTTATCAAATACACAAGTCTCTTTATCTCAAAAAAACAAAAACCCTGCTGTTCTGAACATTATTGAGAGTTTTTAAACTGAAGTTGATATTTAAGCAACGGGGCATGTAAAATTGCTATCAAAACAAACATATTTTCTGCCTATTTGTCTAAGTATTTTAGCTGGCAGAAATTTGCTAATAAAAAATTGAATGACTCGACTCAGAATTATTTATTTGACATCATAAGGAAATATACACGATAAACAATTTACAGCAATAAAAGCAACAGTCAGGAGACCCGTACTATGGCATACGTGTGCCACTAGCGTAAGGGGCCACACATGCAAGATGTTTTCTTTGTTATATAGTTCACATGATTTGAAGCAAAAAAAAACTAGATGTATGTTAAAATTTGTATCGTATCAAAGAATGTTGGCAACACTGTAATGTACTGATATATGTATAAAAGTATAGCATGTATTGCAACGTCACTATTCTGTTAAA
Source organism: Flabesymbios commensalis (assembly GCA_964017125.1). Lineage (NCBI taxonomy): Eukaryota > Metazoa > Annelida > Polychaeta > Terebellida > Flabelligeridae > Flabesymbios > Flabesymbios commensalis. Next base: position 26,097,895 of record OZ024909.1, on the reverse strand, counting down.
ATCGGTAGGGGTACTACCGTAATTGCTGGACGATACCACGCACTGGTCTATATCGTGCAAAAGGTCAAATTAGGCCTTTCTTAGTGCTTGAGCCTTACACACCGCGCACTCGTTATTTATCGTGCAGTTCAAAATATCGCCGTGACACGGCAGTCCCCAATGCTAATGATGTGTTAGTAAGATTGATTTGTGATGGCTCGGGTCCTCTATATATTAGATAGTGTTTATTATTATTATAATATATATTAATAATAATTCATACTTTCATGTTTAGTTAAACGTGTTGCGGTTCAATAGAGTAAAATCGAGTGATTGTCTGTTTTACTTTTTGTATTGGAGAGCCCCTTGACTAGTGCCAATAGTTCTATTTGGGTCATCCAATTGAAATAAATATGTTTACAATAAGTAATCAACACAAATATAAGCCTACGCATGTTTCTGTAACGTCAGGGATCTTCATTCGGCTACGCAAGAACTAGAGTAGCCAGTACACACAAACCCCCGCCAGACGGTAATCAGGTGATTGCTGCATCGAAGATGTGACATTTTACAGAAACGGGCCGTAGTTAACCTTCAAATAATTTACCAGCGCATATCATCTTAGAATGTTTGTATATGAGTACATGATATATCCAATAAACGTTGATGGGAATGAGTCGGCAAAATACATAGACATACGTTAATACCGCTATAAAAACGTAACAAATAAATTTCACATCGTGGGCGAAATTTCAAGACTGCAAGCCCCTGAATGTCATCTAGACTCCCGCCATTGTACCGGATATCTGTATTACATGCCAAAGCGTAACGTTAGATATTTACTATGGTCCGCTAGAAAACCCCCAACGTGTTTATAATGATGTATTGTACAATGTCAGCGTGTCAGTTTATTGAGCAGTTAATCCTTCTGACAGAGAGTAGCAGTGACATGACATAACTAATCTGTTCGTACTATACCATGCCTGTCATGTTCATTCAAGGAGGCTAAACTCACGGCATAGGTCATAACGGCGCCACCGCGATGACAAAACTATACTGACCTTTCACAGCTCAATGCTCTCGCCTAAGCGATCAGATATGTCAGACAGGTTAATCAGTGATGAAGACGCATATATCGCGCACCTGTTCTACATCGCGCAGGAGCTCAAATAAAAAAAAAGTAGCGCAGTATAGTCCAGTAATTACAGTATACTCAGATTTACATAAGCCAGAATGAATGAATTTTGTTGATTTTTGATATTTTTTAGGGTAGTCACCTGAAAAGAGTGCGTGTAAAATGAAATCAGCAAAAATCATTCACGATGGTCAACAGGCTACTGTGAACGAAATGGCTCTCAGAGAGGGCTGTGTTGAAAACAAGGGGTTATTACGGGATAAACCAATGGCTCGACACACAGCACAAAAACCAGACACCTTAACTGTAATAAACTGGCGACAAAAAGAGTAATAACTCTTCAAATACAGAAATTTAGGTTTTTTCACAAACAACGTTTGGTGGGCCTACTATAGGCTATGTGATGACAGAAAACTGGATCTATGTTGTTACCTTTTTCAACAAGATGTGATTGATAGCTATTTGGGACATACGGACAAAAAAACAGTTCCCAGAAAACAAATTTTATAAACCATATTAATACATTATTGGAATGAGTTTCAATAATGTAAAAACACGAAATATCACTGTTCAGATAGATTATACCCTTTTTGTCAGTTGATGATTTTATTCAAAATAATTATGTCACTTGATGCATAAATCCCACAAGGGAGCTTCAACGGTTAAATCCCATAATTCATAATTATCATTTATAAAAGACATGTAGTGTATCGGGCTCAAATATAATTAAACTGACCGCCCTGTTTGTAGCGCATTCAACGATGGTTCCAAATGCGGGCACTGTTGCTATCCTGACGGACCTAAAAACAACACATTGGGTAAGATAAAGATCAGAAAAGAACACATAGAAAATTCAATTTATTTACCGTTGGTACTGCAATTTGTTACTATAAGAGCTTTTTAAGGTGTTCAAGCAATAAAATGAGAAATTCGTTTTCATTCAGTCACATTAGTTTTTTACTAGTGAGACCGGCTTCAAGTCACCCTTTTGTTACCAAAGCCCACTTCTGTAAGCTGGATGCCATGGCATCCAGCTTACATAAGTGGGCTTTGGTGATGAAGGGTAGATAAAGTCAATTACTCATACTGCAGTATTGATTTAAAATAAAATAAATGTTGATGTACAGATGGATTAACTTGTGTTAGATGTATTTTAGATAAAGGGCTGCAGCTGCAGGTCGGCAGGGGTCAATTGACTCACATTTCTGGGTCACTCGCCAGTGTGACCAGGGCGGGAACCACTTTCGCAGACAGGAGAGCTTCGGTGACATTCTTTATCAGTAGCTGAGGCAGAAAATATATCAATGAACATTTGGCAATAGAAGATGCATATCTACCAGTATATATATCTACATTGCAATATATTTATACATAGTTGTATATATGCAAAGCCATCCATATCAAATGAGGTGAAGTTGGCATTTATGAAACGAATAAAGACTCATGTTTACACCATGAAGTTGAAAAAATCGCCATTTTATCGATTATTCCATTTTTAAATATTGACACGCCAAAATATATTTTTTATTACTGTGTGAAATATTGAAAGTAAAAAATATTTCTAAAGTACCTTCCATTTCACTTTTTTGTGAATTTTTTTCATGTTTTTTTACTGAACTGTAAAATTGTTTTTCTCAATCCTTTCTTCAGTCACACCTAGATCAAATCTTCGGAAATAATATAATAAAAAAGGCAATTTCGAAATCTCTGATTTCTGTCTGGTTTTGAGATAGACAGTCTCATATAACAATGATATGTGAAATGCATATAATTCAACAGAACTTGGTACCATTTTTTATTGCTGAGCGTAATCGTTTATTTCGTTAGGATTCCCAGGTAGCGCAGCATATATTGACCACTTTACAAAAAGTATTTTATACCTACCTCAAACATTTGTGCTGCAGCACCCCTTATATAAGCAGACGTGTGTACCACAGCATTCCACAGAACCCCCACAAGTGGATCATGATAGTCTGTGTCCAAGCTTTGAACAGATAAAAAAAAATCAACACTAACAAGAATTTTTTTTAAAGCTTTTAACCTTAATTGTCAAATAATTTACATACATTATATATGCTGTACACCAGGAAATATTACCGCACATTTATGTTTTGAAATTTTTTTAAAATCTAATATTTATCTCTGCCAAAACAGTACTCATATTGACACACCAGTACCACCAGAATAAATCTGCCATTTTTGTATTTCCCAAACCACCAAGTGCAAAGCCGTCAATATTATAACGTTTACAATCTGCAATCTTAGAGTGGCAGATAGAACCCTTTGATACCAAAGTGATAACGTGATGAAAATGTACTCCTCTTTTAACCCTTTCAAGCCTGAATGTACTATTGTAATCTTCATTCACTACAAATGTATCGTGTGTACTGGGTATGTGTTATCTAGGCATGTATTTTATGAGAAATAATCCTTTATGCAAACTTACCACAGTTCAGAGAAGGCTGCCTTGAGACTGTCAAGGGGTGCTTGGCACAAAGCTAGAGTGCACAGCATGTCTTGGAGGAAGGTGATCAGCTGCTGCTTTTCTTCTTCCTGCGCACAAATATATTGTGTTCCAATACAATATAAAACCCTGCTAGTGGTGCATATTATCAATAAAAGTGATCTCATAAAAAAATCTCATGAGGATGTCCTAAGCCTTTGCTTTGCACTTATATATATTATAACATGAGTAATCTTAATTCAATGTGAGACCCAATGCTGGCCCAAGATTAGACCAGCATTGGTAGGATTCACAGTTCACAGCAAATAAACAAATGTAAAAAGTTTGTCATAAGTGAAGGGTTAACTGCTGGACCAGTAACTCTTGTACTGCTAGGAACGTATAATTAATTCATTTTTGGAGAAATAAAAGAAATGTAGAAACAAACCATTCAGCCTCATCATTGTACCTGTAATGCATATCTATATGATGTTGGCGCTGTGAAATTTAGAGCAAATCTGGGTTCAAAATTTCACCATTTTTATGTAAATAAAGCTGCTGTGAAAGATCACCTACATTGAGGGTATACATTTACTTTCCTAAAGCACACATATCACGGGAAATATATTTTAAAATTTGTCATTTGAGGATTAATTGAAACATAGATGAATCAAAATACAGAGGAAAAAAAAAAAATTTCTATTACAGTTGACTTACTCTGTTTTTAGAAATTTAAAAAGTTTGAAGTTTATTTATTTGCGTTTAATTCTGAATCAGTTGAGATAATAAATGGTATGATACTGATAGCATGATTATATTACCTGACCAAATGCAGCTAAAACTCCTGCCGCGTACACAGGTACAGTACATTTGGTTAGTGTTGTTTGACCTGTAGTGACATGTCTGTCTGCAGAAAAAAGTATAAAAAAACATTACAATCTGGCTCCAGAAAGGTGTATTCTCCATCAGAGCCAGTGAAGTTGTAAAACACTCAACTAAAAATTTCTAGAAAAGCATCAAACTCTTTAATAGCTTCAAGCTTAAGCAAGGGCATTGTTCGGAAACAATTTTAAAGAAGCGAAACAAATATGGGAATAAGCACTATATCGACATTTAGTCTTTTGTGTTTTAAAATTAACCCTTTCAGTAAGGGTACCACCGTCTTTAGATGTCAGATTCTGATGTTTAATGACGTTCCCTGCACTGAAAGAAAAAATATTTATAAAATTTGTAAAGTTTTTTTAAAAACTGTCCAGATCCACATTCCAAATATCACGCCAACTTAAAGAAATTGTCTCATTTTTGCTAGAGGACAAGCAAAAGAAAACCTGATAAACATTTTGTATATTCTTGAAGAGCATGTATGTCTTCATAGTACTAATATTTTTCAAACTGTCAAGCTTAAAGGAAAACATTTGTTGAATACTTTTATAGTTTCAAGTAAAATAATAAATACCTATGTGTTCTTCTGGTATTTGTAGCACCGCTTGAAATCTTGGTTTTATCTGAAACAACACAAATAATAATGTAGTAGAATATAAAGGTAATGAATGTACAACTTTTAAATGTTTGTTTTAAATGAATATTTCCTATCTAGGCAATTTTCTCAAACAGTATTGTCACAGGTATATATGATGGAATGTATTTGTCTGTGTTATACTTGTCCCAAAATGCACCTCGTGTTATAAACCAGTGTAGAAAATTTATTACAGTTTTTGTGAGTTAAACAACCAGTTAACTTCACTTAGGGTATGACAATCACTGGTCTACTGGAGTTTATATGCTATGTCATGTCTGCAATCAACTGAAATGATACCCTATTCAGGGGATTTTTTTTAAACTACTATAGTTATTTATTTAATCTGAGCAGTATGTTGAGCTGTATTTCACAGCCGTATCGGAATATAGGACCGCAGCCACTCAGGTAAGAATGTACATACAGGTGTGCTAATTCACTGGTAGCCATGTTTTACCGACTGCTAAAAGTAAATAAATTATGGGAAATTCATGAGATTTGCGTCTCGTTTTTAGGATATTTCTGGGATTTTTTCAAGCACTACCTTACCTTAATCTTCCAAAAAATGTTGATTTTGGAATGTGCCAATTTTTTTTAAATATATATATTTGTCTTCATTTAAAGCTGCAAATTGTGTCAGTAATTCCAGCTTTAAATGAGCAACAAATAGAAACAAACAATTCAGCAACAGACGGGTTAAAATTATAACCTAAAAAAACATTCCTTTTATCAACAGCAACTATTTTATCAGCAAAACTCTAGTTAAATATAGCTTCAAAGATATTATTGAGATTAAATCGTATTTGAAAATACTACTCACCTTGGACATTGTATACGTCCTACCGAACGTTCTGCAGAGTGTACAGGTCAATCGACAGAGGCTGCTTGCCACAGCAGTTACAGTGGTATCTAGCATTCCTAGTAGGTTTAATAAAGCAGGTATACTACAAATAAAGTAAATCAGACAGGACTTGCAGTGAAACAAAATATCACATCAATTTTAAAATATTCTTATTTATTTTATTTTTTCATATTATTGCAATGTGTAAGACATACTTTATATGCTAAGACCAGGGTTCCCCACAGAAAAAAAAATCATCCGGTCGTTATCTTAAAAATCTTAACTTAGCGCGCGCGAGCAGCATAATAAAATATTTACTGTTGCACGCGCGCGCGCGATAAAAAAGTTTTTTCATTTGTGTTGTTTGCCTGACTGTTTGTGTGCCGTCACCATTCTCCAGCATACGTCAGAGTTATGTAATTTTGATTGAATTTGAGTAGAATGGTATAAAACTGCTGAAGTTGATAATTTGTAAAATAGAAAGTTCCTAGAAGAGTCTCATCTTAATTTGTGAAAATAAGAAAGTTCGCTTGTTCTGAATTGTCTGTCTGTTATTTTGTCTTGTTGATTTGTGTATTTGAGTGTAGGCCTATGCATGTTTTCTTGGTGTTTTATGGGTTTTTGTTTGTTGGTGAGAGTTATTATTCTTTTATTTATAACTGTTGTTGTGTATGCCAGACAAGGTTTGTGAGTTAGTATCACTCACTCACCAACGCGCTGACACTTTGGTGAGTGACAACAAACGTGTCGTGGTGACTGGCAACTCTAGAAGTGTTGACCCGTCCGCCAGCGTCGCGCCAATGCTGGCTCTGCGCTGTTAGCGCTGGACTGACATTGGCACAGCGGTGGTCTGGCCACACTGTGACAGCACTTTCTGTCAGCGCTGCTTCTGCCAGGCGTAGGCCTACACCTATGTTATGTAGCATACAGCCCATGACGGGTTGCCCATAGGTGGGGGATTATGGGGGTGGGGGGGGAGAGGGGTGTTAGCACGTATCTTGTCTCACTTGTACACGCTGATCGCTAAACCAACACAGACGGGACACTGGCGACGGGAATATTAGCTAATCTGCCAGCTGGATAACAGCCGGATGTGACCTATTACATGCTGGTCGGCATAAAATTCATCCGGTCGGCATGCCGGCATTTCCGGCACTGTGGGGAACCCTGGCTAAGACAGTAGAAGCTACATGACATCGCCCCACTATTGAGTTAATATTGGTCCACCGTCTGAAACATCAGCAAATCATCACCTCAACATTGGGTCTATGCCCTGTGTGTGTTGTGAACACTTTACTTACAATTCAGCAGAAACCCATTCCAACTCTTCCCATGAATGGTACCACTCCTCCCCTACACAGTCCTCATAGAGCTCCATCAATGCTGCCAGTCGTTCAGAACTCCCCATGAGCACAGACAAATTCAGCAGCTCTGAACTGCTGGGAGGAAATCTTGAAGAAACTGCAAAGAAGTAGGTAACAAATGTTTGCTTTTAAAAAAAACAAATACACGCATTTTGTTGTTGGATTCGGTAGCGAGATACAGCTTCAAATGGAAAAAAATGTTAAATTTATATAGCTTGGTGGGAGAATAAAAAACTCAAGATGTGCGAGACCTAAACAATAAATGAAAAAATAGCCATCAATTGATGGCAGGACCCCTCAGCCGTAGGCTCTGTCCATCAATATCAAGAAATAATGACCCCCACTACCACTGTCAATACCCAGAGAACAACCATACCAAATTTGAATGCAGTACAAGCAACGGTTCATAAGTTATTGTGCCCACAAGCTTTTTAGACGGCCATCTTGGAAAATGGCCACTTATGGCTTGGTACCCGAAAAAAAATATGGGATGAATTACCCAGGCACATAGGTCAAGTCTGTTCACTTTTTAGTAAGAGCTGAATTTCTGAGCACCTGCCCGCCTCTGGTGATCACTATACCCCACAGCCTTAATGGCTGAGGGATAAAAATGAAAGCCAGATAATTGGACAATAAGAACCAAAATTAAAATCTTCCAGAATAAAAAAATTCAGGTCACTCAATTTTTTCAAATTCAAAACAACGGTTTCATAACAACGTTCTTAGGCTACTAAAAAAGCTCAGTCATAATTTAGCACACCAACGTTAGTATTATGTGGTTTATCTGGAATCCAATTTCCCAGGCCCCCTCTAACAACATTTATTTATTTCCAAGTCAGTCAGTACAAGTGGCTTTAAATGTTCAATTTGCAGGCCATGCAGATGATAGAAAACAAAAAAACACAAGACTACATAAGTCCAGGAGCTCCCGCTCCGAATTAGAATTTGATTAAAGCAATTTTGTATAGGGTTATTAATGTAGTCCTAGTCTAGGTCAAAAATCAAGACGCAAGACAACTAGGTCTAAGAAGCCCAGTCTAAGAGTAAGATAAGAACTAGACAGTCTGTCAGAGATTGCAAACCTCCATTGAAATTAATGATCCTAATCAGTATCCCAGTAATGGTCTACCTATCTGGCATGGTTTACCCGATATCAGGCCAATCGAGTTAACTAATAGCTGATTTACGGTCATTTTGAATTCGATATAAATTAATTAAAAACTTAGAGTGCATCCTCCCCCGAAACCTCAAATTTTGTTTTATAGTAATGGACTAACATCTAACACAGTTTGCAAAATATTGGGCATGTGAAAGTAAATAATGGCCGATAGGGGGCCATTTTGAATTTGAACGAGTCAGAATTTTTCAAGATGCATCCTCAGCTGAAATCTCACATTTCATTCTATAGTAATCGTCTAGCTATCTAGCACGGTTTACCAAATATCGGCCATGTGAAAGTGAATAATGGCCTAAAGGCGGCCATTTTGAATTTGATCAAGTCAAAATTTTCCAAGATGCATCCTCAGCTGAAATCTCACATTTCATTCTATAGTAATGGTCTAGCCATCTAGCACGGTTTACCAAATATCGCCCATGTGAAAGTGAATAATGGCCGATAGGAGGCCATTTTGAATTTGATCAAGTCAAAATTTTTCAAGATGCATCCTCTCCTGAAATCTCACATTTTGTTTTATAGTAATGGTCTAGCCATCTAGTACGGTTACTAAAAACCGGCTATGTGAAAGTGAATAATGGCCGATAGGCGGCCATTTTGAATTTGATCTAGTCAATTTTTTTCAAGATGCATCCTCTCTTGTAATCTCACATTTTGTTTTATAGTAATGGTCCAGCTATCTAACACGGTTTACCAAATATCAGCAATGTGCAAGTAAATAGTGGCCGATAGGCGGCCATTTTGAATTCGATTGAGTCAAAAGTTTTTAAAAGGCATCCTCTCTCGAAACGTCACATTTTGTTTTATAGTAAAGGTCTAGCTATCTAGCACGGTTTACCTGATATCAGGCCTATCGAGGTAAATAATGCTGATTGTCGGCCATTTTGAATTCGTAAGTTAAAAATTTTCAGGGTGCATCCTCCCCCGAAAACTCACACTTTGTTTTATAGTAATCAGGTAATAGTCTAGCCATCTAGCACGGTTTACCAAATATCAGCCATGTCAAAATGAATAATGGCCGAAAAGGCGGCCATTTTAAATTTGCTCAAGTCAATTTTTTTCAAGATGCATCCTCATCTGAAATCTCACATTTCGTTTTACAGTAATGGTCTAGCCATCTAGCACGGTTGACCAAATAACGGCCATGTGAAAGTGAATAATGGCCGATAAGCGGCCATTTTGAATTTTATCGAGTCAAATTTTTCCAAGATGCATCCTCTCCTGAAATCACACATTTTGTTTTATAGTAATGGTCCAGCCATCTAGCACGGTTTACCAAATAACGGCCATGTGAAAGTGAATAATGGCTGATTGGCGGCCATTTTGAACTTTGACAAAATGATTTTTTTCAGGATGCATCCTCTCCTGAAACCTTACAATTTATTTGATATTAATGGTGTAGCTATCTTGAGCGGTTTTCATGATATTCCGCAATATCAGGCCTGTCGAGGTGAATAATGGCCGATAGGCGGCCATTTTTAATTTTATCGACTTGAAATTTTTCAAGATGCATCCTCTCCTGAAACCTCACAATTTGTTTTATAGTAATGGTGTAGCTATCTTGAGCGATTTTCATGATATTCCGCAAAATCTTTCAGTCGGATTTACCGATGTTATAAATTAGGTCAAAGTGCTGGGTCAACTTCAAGGTCAAGGTCCAAAAACCTGAAAAGGCACAACTAGGGACCTTAGAGAACATGTATGTGCAATATGACTGTCATCGACCCAGTACTTTTTGAGATCTGCTCCGGAAACGAAGTGCGCGTCAAAACGTCTAAATAGGTCATAGTTCTGAACCAGAAGTAGGTCAAAGTTCAAATACCCCAAAAGGCACAACTAGACCCCCTAGGGGTGTTGTGTGTAAAATTTTAAGACAATCGGACAAGTACTTTTAGAGATATGCTCCGGAAACGAATTGTTTACGGACGGCCCAACGGCCCAACGGCCCAACGCCGTCACATCATCATTTTCTCCTCTGCAACCTTGCGTATTGAATTCAGATTAAAAATATTTTAACCCGTCCATTAGCCACCTGGAAGTAACCCACATACCAAAAATTGTTATCCTAGCTTTTTTTCTCACAAAGTTATAGGCAAAAGAAGAGGCCAAAAAAAAACGGAGGTAGAATCCATAGCTCCCTTCGCTCACCTACGGTGACGGCGGGAGCTAAAAAGCAATAAAGGTGACAAACCGGCGGCTGTGTTGGGCTGGATGACTGTGTCGAGACGTGAGACAAAAGGCGCTTTGTTGAGTACTGAGGCAAACAGTACAGGTATGAGCGCCTCCACTGTATGCACCACCAAGCAGAAGCTGTGTTTATCGAGGGCCGCTGATGATGATTGGCCACTACCGCCACTCGCCTGACAACACATCACATTATTATTTCAATCTTTTCACTGCTAGAGATGCATAATGTGTCAACTGATATATTTTGTATGCAATTAATTCAAGACAATATGCAACCACACATTAAAATCATGACATTCTCAGCTTTAATTTGACATATTTAACTTCGGTATTTTATAATATCAAGTCATTTTCATTCTTTGATGAAATTTTCAAGTAGTTAAGGGTGAATAAATTATTTCTGCTCCTGTTCAGATTAAATTTTCATTGATATATCAAGGTACAAAATCAGCCATGACATTGACAAACTTCTTCAAATCTTTCTTAGAAAACAAGCCAGAATTGAGTCCATATATTTGCAAGTGCGCAAAAAAATCACAACAATTGCTATACGTCTTGAGAAAGATAATGTCTCAACCTCCGAAGCAGTTATGTCAACTACAGTTGTCTTCCTGCTTTTCAATTATCACTTACGTATCACCAGTTTTTATAACTGAAACACACACTCGGTTATTTTAATTTTGGGCCACCGTCTGCAAAGCTTGCCCAACAGTAAAACAATAGTGGGTATGCGCTAAATCTGTGACACTGATATGACTTTTTGTCTACCACAAATTATCTTAATGATTCCGGTTGCAATATCTTCAGTTTCAAACTGGTACTTGAAAAAGTCTATATAGCCCAAGCCTGACAAGTTTTAATTCCCAGGTGACAATATAATGGCATGCATACGCGTCACCTTGCTATTAGAGGGTCGTATCAGCCACCTTGCGATGTGGGTGATACTACCCTATAATACCAGCGTGACAGCCTCAACACTCACGCTGACTATTTTATTGAGCTTGACGATGAAGGAATGCAGGAGGTCTGTGTGAAGCTTGCCGATCTCGAGTGACCACACGCTGAGAGACGGCAGGAGGACGCTGTGAGCGGCCGCTAGCACCCGCTCTCCCGTGTCACCGAGGGCAAGTGTTAGCAGCTCAGCCACCTGGAAAACAAAAACACTATAAGCTGGAGATCCCATTATGATTTATGCCACACATCACTTGTTTTGAATTGACTCCACCGGTCCCGATTATACTCTTTTTTTACTCGAACATTAAATTCCAGCTTTTAAACAAGTTAAAGATAAAAGGTGACATCAATTATAAAGATTTCAAAACAGTTGACTCCCATTTTGTCAAATGTGAATAATTTTCACCCACTTAGATTGCGTCAGCGAAACACCATCAAATTAAATAATTTGGCGGTTAACAGGGTAAGTTATAGAAATTAAATTTTCACCCACTTGACTCAAAGACTCAATACCTGTATGACGCCTGGGTTGGCAATGAACTATGGTCTTGGCTTACCTGAGAATACTTGTCTGGAGCGTCCATATATCCCATGAGGAGACCCAGGCTTCTGACGGCGGCCTCACGCACATCCTCAGTCTTGTCGTCTGACAGGATCTGACTGAGCATCGAGAGAACAAGGGAGCTCCTCATCTCGCTCTGCCAACAAAATATGCCCCTGTTAAACTTTTGAACAGCTAAGTCAAAGAATTTGCATTTTCAACCACTTGAAAATGTGTATCACTACCGCGAAACACAGCTTCAAGTCAAAATTACAAATACAGTGATTTAATCTGCTAAGAAAGCTGCATAAAAATGATTATAAATAGTCACTGCTAGTGGTGGAGGGGCTATGACCATTTGGTTGTGGAGGGTCACATATACTGCATCAATCTTTCATAAAATTTATAAAACTAAAAAAACAAGACCTCAAACCTTTGTTGGTTTAATGTTGGTCCAGTGTCTACGTTGCTGGACCAACATGAAACATTGGACCAACATTCGTTCAATGTCTAGCTGGATAGTTACCATGAGATAAGGAGCCAGTGCACCACATGCCTGAGCCACAAGTAGCCGCCTTTCTGCATATTTATGCCCTATCTGTAAAAACATAAGATATTTACACAAATCAATCCAGTTGAAATCAATTGTTTTTATTTGAGCAACAACACTTAATGCAACTTTTATCATTTCAAATATATTTTGTGAATACACTGCAAGCAATATATCTTTTAAAATAATGTGAAAATGAATGATGATCATAAAAATGATCAAAAATATATTAAAAAAATATATATTTACAATGATAAAAATAAAATAATATTATATATATATATATTATAAAAAATCTGGTCCAAGTTTTCAAAATTATCTACTAACCTGTTCCCAACATTGTGGTAGGAGTTCAGCCTCGGCTCGCTGGGGTCCAACATACTGGGCAAACGCCACACAGCCAGTCAGTATCATCTGACGCTGCTCCACATCTGGCCTTTTTATCAAGTTAAACAGGATATTGAGCAACTTGTCACGTTCTTGAGGATCAGGGTGAAGTGTTCCGGCACAAAGTATTAGAGGAATCAGCTCCTGAAACATGACCAGAAAATCATTACCGTAGAAAACTGAAATATTTTTAAATAGTTAATGTGTAAATCATGTAGTCATAATTAATACAGCTGTACAAGAGTGAACATTTTAAGTGGTGCATTGTTTAATTTGGGTCTACCACTTTTGATTAAGGGCTACCACTTTTGATTAAGGCCTACCACTGCAACCCTTCTTCCACCAAGTTATCTTACTTAAATTTTCATCCACTTGAAGTTGTATGTCGGGAGTCTAGTGCTTCAAAGAAAAAGCTGCCAGATTCTGATTACATAACTTATACTCACCTCTCGCTTTGCCAACAGAACATTTGGCACAATGTGTGGTAGACATCTTGCCAGCATAAGGACTAGCCCCTCTCCACTCCAGTCCGTCAACTGCGACAGCTAGAATAAAAAAAGATTCATTTTTCTTCCCTGTGATAAGGCAGCATTTTTTTTAATGTAACATCTCTACAGTTATATGCAAATTGTATAAGAAATGATTCGCTGGATATGAAAACTGGTTGGAAGTTGTAAGGTTCGCGAGTTAAAATTAACAAAATAAAATCTGAAAAGTCATCTATTTTAAATTTGATGCTTAACATGTCAAACCTGTGTGAAAACTGTCATTGGTAGCATGTATTTTTTATTCTCACCTGCTGATTTTTCTCATTCACAAAGTGAAAATAAATCAAGTAAGTAAGCTATTAGATTCTCTTACACCTTTTTTGTAACCATTAAAACAGCACTGGTCATTAGCAACAAACTTAAACAGGATACACGGGCCATTCTCCACCACATATACAATAGCATGAACATTTTTGGAAAAATGAATTCTATACTATGAGGAAGTGTTTTCAAAATGAGGATGTAGAAATAAAAAGTGAACAATTGTCTCCATACCACTTACCTCAGCCACTATCCTGTTGTCCTGATTAATGTTGAAAGCTGTTCTCTCTAATGCCTTTAGGAACGACTCTGTCATGTACCTGATAAGGTTTATGTAATGCAAAATTAAAGATATATGACAATTTATTTTAAAATAAATAAAACAAATATATCTTACAAATTTATGCATATACTATTCGTCCCCTTAGAGTTAAAAGGTGCTAAACTGCCACTTTGTAAAGTGGCAGTTTAGCACTTTCTAACTCCAAGGGGACGTATTACTAGGAGGCATGATGCTGTCAACCCTTTATGCACACATGTCAAATTTGTGCTGCACATGACATATTCTAAAAATATCTCATCAGTAAAAACTATACTACAAGCTGTCACATTCAGATAATTTTGATTTTTTTAATTACTGTTTATTTTATTATGTACAGCCAGATTTGAACTATAACTGAACTTTTGGCAATATATAGCCCGCAGTCGCTAAGTAAGCTATGTGTTTAGATGATGCATAATTCTGTTAAAATGATGCATGTTGAGGCTAAATTAGTCAGATATATTTCAGGCCAAAAAAAGCTAGATCCGTCTGAGCACAAACAAGCGTATTATTGCATGTCCACATATGTATTCATTTCAAAGTGATTGTGACACTTTTAAGTACAACTTTGCAACTGATGATAATTATTCAGAGATTTTTAGAAATGTCTGCTAGTCCAAATTAACTCTTAAACAGCCAAGGGTGACAATAGTCATTTTTTATCCTATTTTATTAGCCTTTTGAATAGCAGTTATTGTTAACAAAATGTTTTTTTAACCAAGATTTGCAAATGTTTGATCTCCAATTAAACAAATATGAGTAATTTTCATACACTTGAAGCTGTGGGTCGCGATAGCGAGACATAACTTCAAGTGGGTTGAAATTTAAATTATTCAAGTCAGTGGTTTAATAGATGATTCAATGATATATAACTAACTTTCTCTCTGGCAGACATGTGTCTTGAGTTGCTGTCTGTACTGTAGTTATATACTGGCTTGCCACATCACTGTCGTCTTGACAAGAATCGTTCAATGACTTCTCATCCTGGCTCTCCAATCTGTCCTCTTCAGTTCTGTGTGAGGGCTCGACAACATCCTCATTTTCTGCTTTTTCAAAACCTTCGGTCTCACTTTGAGGTGTCTTGACTCTGTCAGCAACAGGAGGCTTTCCGTGAGTCTTTGAAGGAGTAGAAATAGGACTAACTGACGGCGTGGATGTCTTCATAGCTCTGTTCACCTCTGATTTTCTGAAATATTTACAAGGCTAAAATTCAATACATGGATTATGATAAAATATACTGACCTTTAAGTTAAGGATCCATGCCTGTTCTAGATAATCTAGATTATGAACCATAAAAAGCATCCTGTACAGTTTTGTTACTTTGTAATGAGGATAAGAAGAGAATTAAAATTGTTTAAATGTGCATATTTTCTTAATATAAGCTGGGCAAATGTGATCAACCTACAAGATCAATTAAAATTTGCTACTGGATGCTAATTGTATATTTTTCTAGTTATTGAAAATACAACCCTATCTTGCTTCCTTTCAAGATATTTCCATCATCAAAATATCTAAAACAATGACCAGCTATTCAAAATGGCTAATTCACAACCATTTTGTAAAGGAACTTGTCCAAAAGTAGGTACATCAGCTGCCTGTGCACATCATTCCACCAAATATTGAGTTGATCATGGCAATAGATCTAGAGTAAATATATTATGGCTGACCAATAGAAATGTATGTGTTTATTGGTAATAAAACATTTTCAGCAGATTTCCCCAGAGGTGAATAGTGACACATACAAACAAAATAAAATGTCCAAATAACAAGCCAGTAAGATCTAAAACAATGAACAGCTTTTCAAAATGGCTAATCCACAAACATTTCGTAGTGGAACTATTCCAAATGTAGCTTCATCAGCTGCCTATGTACATCATTCCACCAAATATCAGATATATTATAGCAATGGATCTAGGGTTAACATATTAACATGATATTCTATAGATTTGTTTGAAAATGGCTGACCAATAGAGATATCAGTATTTTATATTGAGCATTCATAGCAGATTTCCCCAGAAGTATATAGTAACTTATAAATGTCCAAATAACATGAAAGGCAGCTGCAGAGCCGGCTGAAACTGAGCAAATAAACATCCCCTTGGAAAGAGAGATTTTCATTACTAGACCACTTCACTAAATGACACCTGATGACAGAGTGACAAATTAATTGTAGATTACTAAAATTGAGAAGGTTTATTTATTTTTCTGAATGACTCCAAAACACAAAATAATGATGCAATGTTTTAATAAAGTTGACCGCTAACATTGATAAGACATTGGGTCAATGTCTTGGCATGATTATGATTGTTGAGCTTGCAACTACAACTATAATACAAAAGTAATACAAACATTACAAGGTCTCAACTATTTCCTCATATTTATTTTCTCATTCACTGAATGGCTCATGGTCAAAGACAAAAATGTATCATGCCAGGATAATATAACATATTAGGAGATCTAGGTTGAAAAGAATACTTAATAGAAATTAAAGTCAAGATATAAGTTAACTTAACTAGTTTTGAAACAATATGTAAATAGTTTTAACATTCAGTATTCTTATTACATTTTCCCAAATGAAACCAAAACTGGAAAAGTAATTATATTTAATGACTTGCAATGTAAACTAGAATAGCCAGCATTAAACAATGAAAAAAATACAAACAAATTTCAGTAAATCTTAACCATCAGGCTCCAAATTCAAAACATGTAGATAAAGGTAAAACAAAATCTGACAAACAGTACCTCATGCACTGCCATATTTGAAATGAATTCTATAAGAAACAAAACTGATTTAACAAATGATGACGTTTTTGAAGTAAATCTTACTCATAGATCTTTTTAAATTCCTTCAGCCAGTATCTGGAGACAAGTGTGACAATGGCTTATTTGATGATTTTTAGCAACAAATCTAAGCAATCATAAGCGATACACTCTGCATACATTTATTTTGCAGGTAGCTTGTATTAAAAAAGCCATAATTTTTAGTTAAAAGTAAGCTATAGAATTTAAATTTTTACCCACTTGAAGTTGTGCCTCTCTACCGCGAGCCACAACTTCAAGTGGGTAAAAATTACTGAGATTCATAATTTGAATACAAATATATGCCAGTGTAGCAAATTTTGTGTTCATTTCTCCTTCACATTTTCCTGTTTGAAACACAAATAAACAGGCTGAAAACACCTATAGAAGCAATTATCAATAGTCAAGGCATCATTAAGAAAGTTAAGCACTATCTAACATCATAAATTATCTTGTCTGTACTAGACCCTTCTAGAGCGGGTGCCAACTTTTCCATTGACATCAAAAATTGATCCCTGCATTGAAATGTGATAACAATTAATCTATCAATGTTTAACCCTTTAAGCCGTCACGATGCATTAAAGCATCATTTTAAATCTTGAAAACAGACTTAATTTTCCTACAACTAGGGGTTTTAGGATGAAAATTTCCATGAAACTGGTCTACCAATACATGGCAATTTTCTTTAATTTTTCACCCACTTAAAGTCATCTTTATCCACTACAAGTCGAGAATTGCGACAGCAATTCGCTGCTTGTAGTGGATAAAGATGACAATGGTAAACTCAGACTTGAAAGGGTTAAGTAGGTAAAAATCACTCATATGTTTAATTTAAGGCTAAACATTTTAAAATCTAGATTTTAAACGTCATTTCATTCTCAATGGCAGGGCTTTATTCTGCTAGTAAGATGGAGTAAAAATGATTACCGTATTTATTCTAATTAACGGCCGGGGAGTTAATTAGAATATCCCCTGAGATTACAGGGGGTGGCGTGGGCGCTTGTTATATTAGTTTTTTAATGATCATACCATAGTGTACATGATCTTGGGTTTTATTTTCAAATCAGGGGGGTGGGCGTTTAATGGAATAATGGCATTTATTATTAATATGGTATATAGGCTGCCACTAATTTACAGCTTTGTAGTGAATAAATCAAATGACATGTGCATCAAAAATACAAGTATGGTTTCTTACCGCTCCATTTCTTTCAGCTGATGAGCCAAAAAGTCATTTTCTGTGGTCAAAGTCTGGAGCTGATCTTCAAGCTGACCTATCCGTCCATTCTGAAAATATATCAATTTGATCTGAATCTAGCAAATTGTACTAAATATAGTATCATTATTAAATTATTACAAAGAAATCCACAACATGAGTGAGTTGACCCAAAATAAATTAGATTTTACCAATAAGTACAAATAATTCTATTGCAAAATTCTATACACAAAAAAAGTCAATAAAACTGAAGTCACTCTGATAACTTTGCATTGAGAATTTATATAAAATCTCCAGAAGAATGTAAATTAAACATTAGGACTAATGTTGCTTGTACATGTATAGCATTTATATAAAGTACACTGCCTTGTTCATAAATTTAGATTTCATAAGTAGAGCATTTTCTCATCATAATTGGTGCACCAAACGACCTATCATCGATTTTAATTGATCATCAGCACATTGCTTCATGCACAGATCTACTATTGTAGAATGCTCTCTTTCTAGCACCTTTTTAATAGCATTAACTATAAAAAAAATACCAAAGTATATTCAGTCCTCATAGCAACATAATTTTCACCCGAGACACAACTTGAGATGAGTGAAAATTTAAATTCTGTTTAGCCAAAAATTAGATGTTTTTTTAATAAAGTTATCTGCAAATAAAAAAATGAAAAAAAACCCATCGTTATTGTGATAAGCTGCAATTTCTAATTTCCATAAATTTACTTAAAATATGTCATTTTGTGCATAAGGCCAGTTAATTTTTAAATTTGCTGATTCTTAGAGATGAAACTGCACATGAATCTATTACAAGTCACCTGACATAAAAATGCTGTTCTTTTAATTTTTACTTTTTTTGGTAACCAGATACAGAATCTCTATATAAAATCGATGTCAACTAAATATGATAATGTAGCTAAAAGGGAAAGCATTCCAAGGGTTAAAATCAGCTACAGACCAGTTCATCGGTGATTTTCTGGTGTTGTTCTATCTCCGCTTCTGCTGCTTCAACAACTACATTGTCCAAGTCGACCTGACAGCCTATATCCTCCGCAAGGCTTGAAGGCATGGCATGCTGACCAAAATCACGGTAGAGTCTCAGGAGGTCAGGCGGCTTAGGCATGTTTAGACCTACATCATCCCAATCTTCAAAATCCTTGCATAAAAGAAAGAAATTTAAAGAAAAATTTAAATACAAAGAAAAGTTTTAAAAAATATAAAATAATCCAATTTTCTAACCAAGGGTCATATTAGTTTGATGTTATTCCACTATCTATGATTGTTGCTCAGCTGGAAACCAGTGGGGTCAATTTTTCCTGGGTCAGTATAGAATTATAAGCAAGCCAATATGTACAAAATAATATAATGTGACCAAGAAATGAACTGTTCGTTTCTATTTTTCATTAATTAATTATTCATAAATGCTGAAAAATATTTCTATTGATGAAAAAGTGCCAAATATCAAATTCAATAATTTGATAAAATGAGCATCTACCACTTGAACTAAGAATTGATCAAATTCAGTGATATTTTCAAACACTTCAAGCGGGTATAACGTAACTTATGGTTCCACGATTTGAATCTAAACATATTCCAGTATAACAATTTTATGTTCACAAAGTAGCACATACATCTCTTTAATACTAGGGTGACAACATGATACTGACTTGATTCTCATTTTCTTCAGCAAAGGTGACTGAACTTAGTTTGTAATCACTGTTTAACATGTATTCATTCACTAAAAAATTCAGTGCTCTTTTCTCATATTGCCGAATAGGTTCTTCTGCAGAAAAATCTTCTATTTGATCCCTCTGAGACTCTGGTGTCGAGAGTTCTGTCTCTGAAAAAAGTAATTTTGTCAGCAATTGATTGATAGATTAAATATTTGAAAATATGGTTAATTCTGATGCCAAAAAAAGAATCTCTTCAATGGCTAACTTTGACAGACAACGAATTGTGGCTTGTGTACCATTACACTTGAAATACATGTATACAGAGTTAAAATTCAAAATGTGCCAAAATTACATTGTGGGCCGACTGATGGGCTATAAAAAACATTTTTTCAAAAAGATTATATCAAAGTGTAGATCAGCTCAAATCACAAGTTTATGTGATAAAATCTATAATTAGAAGATATGTTCAGCAGCAGCTTAGACGGCAAAAACAATGTAATATGTTTAAGTATATACAGTACTCTTCTCATTGAGAGGGATGCATAAAACACAAGATATCGATTTAAAGTTTCAATTCAAGAATACAAATACAGTTCCCCATACCTGCTGTTTTAGTCAGTGACGCTCTCAGAGATTTTATAGTATCTTGGGCTTTCCTGAGTTCAAACTCCAAAACTGAAACATCAATTCAAACGACAAAAAAATCAAAATTCAATAAATATTTGTGAAAACAAAGGGATGATGATGAATTCTTCATGCACACTTTGGCTGATATATATATATGTTACATTCCATATGGAATCTAACATGGTACAAAAACATAAATTGATACAAATACAGGATCATCTTTCAAACAATGTCTCATCATGTTGACATTAAAGCTACCTTATAGCTGTATAAATTTCATACACCTTGGGTTGGCAATTGTTGGATCAATTCACATCTCAAATTAAATCAAAAAAAATAGGTGGGTGTTGAGCTGGTTCATTGCGGTTAGAACTAGTATGAATTACCAGCTATAAATTTATTTCACATCTAAAATAGACAATCGATCAGTTGTTATTTTAAACAATTATTTAATAATGGCTTAAATCAATTTAGTAAGTTTCCATTTTGCTTTCAAAGCACAATAGCTATAAACTTAATTTGAAAGTCAGATTTTAAAATCATTGCTAGCTATGTCATTTGACAGACCGTTATCGGGAATGAAATAAGTGTTGTTGGTCGTGGTAATGAGACACAACTTCAAGTGGGTTAAAATTTTAATTATTTAATTTAGCGCTTCAAGGGTGAAGACAAGTACCCAGCAGACACAAGACGTTGAATCAATGTTGGTTTGACGTTGGTCCAGCATCTTAGACGGTGGGTCAATGTTAAACCAACGTTGATTCAACGTCTTGTGTCTGCTGGGTATGCTTGAAGAACAAGTAAGTTATTTATAAAATATAAACATTTAAAAATCACTGCTTTTAACATTAAATAGGGCAATATCAATAGAGAATTTGACATGGAAATCAGAAACTATATTTTAATTAAATAAATAGTATAGATGCAACTTTGTCATTTTGAAGACAAGATAGTATGCTCGAAGAACATGTAAGTTATTTATAAAAAATAAACATTCAAAGATCATTGCTTTTAACATTAATTAGGGCAATATCAATAGAGTATTTGACATGGAAATCAAAAACTATATTTTAATTAAATTAATAGTACCTGCAACTTTATTATTTTGAAGACAAGTATGCTCGAAGAACATGTAAGTTATTTATAAAAAATAAACATTCAAAGATCACTGCTTTTAACATTAATTGGGGCAATATTGATAGAGAATTTGTCATGGAAATCAGAAACTAAAATTTAATTTAATTAAGTACCTGCAACTTTATCATTTTCTTGTCGATCACCATCATCAGAATACCGGGCAAAATCAAGAGAATCAAATGTCTGGCAGCTAGAAGTTCTTGCTACAAAGAATATTTTTTAAATTGACATTATAAATATGTTTTCAATATATAATATTCACTTGTCTAGACCCCCCTATGATTTATTGAAATAGGCAAGCGAACGTTGAGGAGAATTATATTATAATAGCATAATAAAAAACTATATATCTTACGCCGTTACGCTGTATACGGTAACTAACGTTAACCCTGTGAAAATTTCATGACATGTAACTTGCAAATTATGACGCTCCTCTAAACAGGGAAAGAGTTTCTTTTGTACCGTATGGGCGATAAGATATGCATATGGCACTGCTTTTTGATCGATAAAGGCTCAGATCGGTACGCGTCGCCAGATACAGGCCGAGCCGAAGGCTACAAGTACCGATCTGAGCATTTTATAGTACGACCACCCACATGTTTAACTGATAATTAAATTATTTAGACTACAATAACAATGCGTCAGTAAACGTAAATAATTCGCAACCGCAATTAACGAATTGTGGACAAGTTTTGGTCGATACAGGAAGTTATCAGTACAAGTCTCGTGGTCGATATTACCTGTGGGAGTACGATAATAAAGGTTTCCGTCACTAGACCCTATGGCCTATGTCATTGTCATGTCCAATGCCATGCCCATGGGCGATAAAATGTGATAACTGGAGTCAATAGTCAATAGAAACTCTTTCCCCAATATTCAATAAATAATTATTTCAAATGAGCTTATTGTCACAAATTGATTTATTTAGTGACCAATTATGAAAAACCTCACGTAAAGTCAGTGCAGGTGATGACAAGTCAGTTAACTTCGTTTTCTCAAAATTAGCTGGATTCGAGAAAAAATCCCTCAAACGAGCGAGTTCATGTCCCGATTCTGTCAACTCAGTGTGAAACTCCAGAGCTGTTAAAATTAGGTTGTCTTTCAGCAATCTGGCTGCGACGTTGTCCAAGCTAATACCTTCTGCATTCGGCATCACGTCTGGTGTAGACTCCCTCTCTTTATTTTCTGAATTACTCACTATTTCATCCTCAATTGTATCATCATCTTGAAAAAATGGGTTTTGTTGATCCGCCATTTTGATGATCACGTGGAAAAAACTATTTATACATGTTATAGTAGGAAATGAAATATCGTTCAAAACATTGTGTCCACGTCGAGGAACTTTTACTGGCAAGACAGACAGCTTTAAAATAGGGTGCTGTGAAAATCATACGTTTTACCAACGAATAACGTTATCTAAGTACGGTAAATTACGTACAGCTGGCCACTGCCTTTAAAATATTATATGGTTAAAATACAAAAAAAATTATGGATAGGGCCTAAAAGGAAAACACAAGACTACGTACGCATTCCCTACATATTTTAGATCTAGCGGCTGGGTTGAAGCATTCTTAAAATAATAATACATGTACCGGTAATAATAGACGGCAAAAAGTGGTAGCAAATGGCAAATCCAGTGAGTGGACTGATGTAACTATAGTCAGATTCACATTAAATTCATCAACCAGGATTATTGAATTTCGCCGATTTCTCCGTCAATTTTCAACCAATTTTCATGAAATTTTACACACATGTCGTGACTACCCTGAAAATTTCGCGAGGTTTTGATAAGTATTTTAGAAGTTAGACCATTTGACATGTAATAAAATTCTGAGACTAAGCTAATGGCTTTATAGAGGGCAACATTTTTATTTATTTACTACATGTCAAATGGTCTAACTTTTTTATTACTTATCAAAACTCCGCGAAACTTTCAGGGTAGTCACGACATGAATGGAAAATAGTGTGTGTAAAATTTCATGAAAATTGATTGAGAATTGACGGAGAAATCGGCGAAATTCATCCACCACGGTGAATGTGTATCCTGCGATTTACTACATTGGAACGATCTAAACTATGCAAATGTGGACAGACATATATATGGCTCCTCCAGTTCCATCCCCACAAATGTCAAGCTATGACTGTATCGGAGTAAAAAAAAACCTGGTGGAACACAGTTTACCAGATCGGAAGGGGGAGAGGATTGTTTTAAATCAAGTGGATAGTGAAAAATACATCTGGGTTATAATTGGCTCAAACCTCACATTCCGAGAATACATGGCAGAATAGGTCTACTCTACTCTAGGCCCACTCCCTTAGAATTGTCTAACTCATTTTCATCTCTGGATACAACTTTACCTACAGACAAATCACCACGCCCGCCAGAACCCATCCATACTTCTACACCAAGTAGAAAACAAAGACAGCCCCAAGTAAACCCAAACCAAATTCTTTCAACGGCCCACTCAGAGTCTTTAACATAAACTTTCAATCAGTCAAAAATAAGACAATAGAACTAGAACATGTCATTCACTCCACCAAGCCTGACATAATCACGGTACAGAAACTTGGCTGAAATCGAACAATCAATTCTAATTTTCAAACCCGACTTGGGATACATGTATACCGCAAAAACAGACCGAACCAGTCATATGGTGGAGTCCTAGTTGCGGTTAAAAATGATTTATTTAGCTCTAAAGCCACTGAACTGGACACCACTTGCGAAATTCTTTGGGTCCATATAAATTAATCAGGATGCAAATCTTTACATTTCGGCGCCTACTATAGACCACCTCGAAACGATTTAGACCCACTTTTCCAATTAGACGCATCCCTCAGCAGAATCACACATACAACAAATGGTTATGTTTGGCTCGGTGGAGACTTCAATGCTCGCTTTGTCGATTGGACTACGCTGGAAGTGTCCCCCGCTGCAGGAAGTGAGCGACCCCAAAATAAAAAACTTATCGATGTATCACTCGACCACAACTTGGAGCAGGTAGTCGATAAGCCAAGCAGAAAAACAAAATTCTTGACTTACTTTTTACTAACAACAAATCTAGCCTTTAGAAAATCGAAATTCTTCCCGGTATTGGAAAATCTGATCACGAAATTGTTTTTGCAGAAATTGATACACAGCCTTGCCGTATTTCAAAACCAAAACGTAACATCTTTCCATATAGAAGACAGGGATGGCATTAGATCTAAACTAAATTCCCTTTATACTAGTATAAAAAATGCCAACCAAGGGTATTCAGCAAACGACCTTTGGAAGAAGTTCAAATCAACCTTGACATCAAGTATGGACGAGCACATTCAAATGAAAAAGCTGAATGGTAAGCACCACCTTCCCTGTGTCATGCCAAAAATTAAGAAATAGATTCGGAAAAAAAACAAAATTCACGTAAAATCCAAAAAAATAACAAAACAATCTGCCAGGATTTCGAAAATACTTAAAAATATTCGGCATAGTTTACAAAAATAAATGAGACAGGCATACTGGCAGTACATCGAAAACATTATTGACTATTCGGAAGAAGATAACAACACTGAAAGAAAATCTAAACAAAAAAAAATTGATCCTTTATCAATATGCGAAAAGACTCAGCGGGTGTTGCCCCATTGCGCAGCCAGGGAGACACTTTCAGCGAGGCCTCAGACAAAGCCAAAATATTAAACAAACAATTCAGTTCTGTGTTCACTCAAGAACCCCCGGATCCATGCCAGACAAAGGACCAAGCTCCTTTCCCTCCATGCCCCAAATTGATATTTCTACTCCTGGCGTTAAAAAACTTTTAGATAATTTAAAACCCCACAAAGCTTCAGGCCCCGATTCAATACCTCCTATGGTCTTAAAGGAACTAAGTAACGAAATTGCTCCCATTCTACAAATTATCTTCCAAATTTCTCTCACAGCTGGACAGGTACCGGACGACTGGAAAGAAGCTAACGTGACTCCAATATTCAAAAAGGGTGATAAGCACAAGCCTAGTAATTATTGCCCCGTCTCATTGACATGTATATCATCCAAAATTATGGAACCTATTATTGTAAGTAATTTAATGAAACATCTTGAAATTCAAAACATACTCTTTCCTCTTCAGCATGGTTTTCGTCGAAATCATTCATGCGAATCGTAGCTTCTTTCTCTCTTCCAGGACCTAGCCAGTAGTACAACCCAAACAGACATGCTCATAATGGATTTTAGTAAAACTTTTGTCAAGGTTCCCCACAAACGTTTAAATTACACACTTAACTGGTATGGCATCCGAAGGGATGCACTTGAGTGGATCACTGACTTTCTCTCTTCTAGATCCCGAAGGGTTGTCCTGGACGTTTCTACCTCTGACAGTGCTCCGGTATTGTCGGGGGTACCCCAAGGAACTGTCCTGGGACCCATACTTTTCCTGATCTACATCAATGACCTCCCTGATGGGGTCGTAAACAGTACAGTCCGCTTATTTGCTGATGACTGTATTATTTACCGCCCCATCAGAAGCAAAAAAAGACATCGAACTTCTCCAGTCTGACCTTGATTCTGTCGGCTCTTGGGAAAAGACTTGGCTTATGCAGTTTAATGCAGACAAGTGTTTTACCATGAGGGCCGGCAGAAGCAAAACAATAATTAATAAATCATACAAACTACATGACCACCCTCTCCAAAGTACTGATTCCGTTAAATATCTTGGCCTTACTCTAACCTCTGACCTTAAATTCAATACCCACATCAATAATGTTACAGCGAAAGCTAACAGCATCCTTGGACTCCTCCGCAAAAATCTAAAAATGTCCTCTCAAGCTGTCAAAACACAAGCATATCAGTCATTGGTTCGATCCCACCTGGAGTATGCCGCCACGGTCTTGAGTCCTGTGAGACGTTTCGCACCCACAGAAGACGTTTCGCTCCCAATGTGAGATGTTTCGCCCCCTATGTGAGACGTTTCGCCCCCTATTGAGACGTTTCGCCCCCTAGGGAAGACGTTTCGCCCCCTGGAAAAGACGTTTTGCCCCCTTTATAAATTAAGACATTTCGAATCCTTATGTGAGACGTTTCGCCCCCATTCTTATAGCGGCCAAGAAAACATTTCCACATACCACAAAACATATTATTTAGACCATCGACATCATCACAATTAATTGCAGACTATTATTATTTTTACTAATAAATAGTAGTATTTCTATCTATGAAACTTGCGCTTATATTTAAGCCTACCGTATTCTGTTTTGTAAAATTGATATTGTATAACATACAGAGTCATATAAATATATACGTTCATAGAGTAGAGTGAGAGCTGTATACTTGCATTAGGCTGCATGTACCAGGAGAGCGAATCTAAAGGGTCGGGGGGGGGGGGTATTAGGCTGATCCTGCTCAATTGCAATTAACACGGCGTGATCTACATCAGGCGTGACGACGCTATATTGTTGTGCTGTATTACGAATAATTATTTTTTCTCTATCCAAGTAGGCCTAGATATTTTCGTTCGTTTTAACCGAGACGTTGAACCAATGTGGGCATGTAATCTTCACGCATATTATACAGATTTTAAGAGTATGGTGCAGAACGTCTTTCGTAAATATAAAGAGAGGGCGAAACTTCTTCCCGAATAATACATGGGACGGCAATCTTATGCTGTTTTATAATTAGGGCGCGAAACGTCTTTCTTAAAAATGAATATCATGCTGATTGATGAATAGTGGGCAAAACATCTTTCCTAATAATGATAAGGATGCGAAACGTCTTTCCAAATTATAACTATAGGGGGCAAAACGTCTTTCTGATTAGGGGCGAAACGTCTTACCAAAATATGAAGAGGGGGCGAAACGTCTTTCCTAATAATGAAATGGGTGCGAAACGTCTTTCCTAAATATGACTTGGGTGCGAAACGTCTTTCTGAAATATGGTTTGGGTGCGAAACGTCTTTCTAAAATATAGTTTGGGTGCGAAACGTCTTCCTGAACTATGAAAACGGGGGCGAAACGTCTTTCCTATTTATGGGGTGGGGGCGAAACGTCTTTCCTAAGTATGACCTGGGGGCGAAACGTCTCACTAAAAAATGGTGCGAACTGACTATGGGGCGAAAAGTCTGTGTACCCCTGGCAAAGGTGGCTGATGCCATCCACCAGACAAGCACTTAGGTTCCATCCGTGGAGGTATATTCCACTAAGCCCGTCCAATGACCCATACAAATTCCCATTCCTACCCTCCACCATCCCCGTTTGGAACAGCCTCCCACCTCACGTTGTCTCCTCCCCCACCCTGGACTCCTTCCGTCGACAACTCACGCACATCACCTTTTTTTTCACTGCACCAATGTTTTGCTCATTATAACCTCCTGTTTTATTTTCAGGGGTTGTATTTAATCACATCAAAACCAATCCACAAAACCAATGCACCACCGCACACACACTACGGCGTGCAATACTCCATTAAGAGGAGTGATCGCTGTTATCACAAAGAAGAAGAAGAGGTCAATAAAGCATAATAAAGTGATGGGGGTGATAAGGAGAACTTACACCTACCAAGACGAAAGCACATTCTTGAGCCGGTGTGCATTCAACTCATCCCCTATAGGCCTACCAACTCATTCCCCGGTATATCTGGGGATGAGTTGGTATGGGTGTTGACGGACTTGGGATAAGTTGTTTAATTATAGCTGTTGGGGGGCTGGGGATGAGTTGGTAATGTGTGTTGCGCCTTTGGGGATGAGTTGGTATTAACTTATCTTTAATGATATTTGATTATTTTTTCATGGTGATCACTTCAATGTGTAAGATATATTTCATAATCTGACTTGAACAAAATATAATTTAAGCATATTACGCCTAATACGATCGTTGTTGTAATAATAACAGAACATTTTTTAAAAATGTTTTGTATTGTTATTTTTCCAGTCCACTGTTGTAAATAACTAATAATTCTTGATATATAGTTTTATAGTTAACTCTTCAAGTGCTAGGCACGGCTATGTTAGTGTTTAATATTAGCCGATTAATAAATCAGTTATTGGGAACGAGATGTGCGTTTTAACATCAAGCTTTTCAAATATTTTGTCTCATATCAACCAAATAATAAATAACCTATCCGCTGTTATACCTAGTTGTACTTCAGAGATAGCGCCCGTTCTAATAATATATAGTGTTTTAAAACTGTGATTATGAGAACAATTGCACTTTTAAATAACTAAGTCCGTGCAATGTTGGTGCGTTAACAGTGACTCTACCATCACACCTCCTCCTTTTGCTTGATTTTTGAACAGCGCCAAAAAATATTCGCGTTGATACCGCGGGCGACGCATAACACATCCATGCAAACACTCACGGCTTTCACAAGTCAGTATTTTCAGGGATTATCACTTATACAAATATTTTATATTTCTTAAAGACTATAGGTTACTTATTATATCAAACATCAGATATTCTAAGAGATATCCTACTGTTACTGATAATAACGGGTTTTTTCTGTTTCCCGTAAATGTGATGTCGGCGGCTTTCACAAGTCAGCGTTTCTAAGGATTATCACTTATTACTTCTACAAATATTTTATATTTCTTAAAGACTATGGGTTATTTATGAATAATATAAAACATCAGATATTGCAAGAGATATACTGACGCATAACACAGCATATATGATAATAATGTTTTTTTTCCTGTTTCTCGTCAATGTGATGTCGGCGGATTAGTTGTTTAAATAAATATATAGGCTATAATAAAATATAATTGTGATTGTACTGTTTATTGTTTGTCATCAACATTTGTGAAGGATGACAACTCAACAGAGTTATGATATATACTGCTTATTTGTTATTTAATATCAAATAGACAGAAATACCGTAAATGTCAATTGTTTTTTTGCTATAAAATACTAAAATAACAATCGTATCTGACCCCATGGACGCATTAGATTGTCGTTGACATTTCGCGAGTATAAGTGGAGCAAAATAATCAAAGACTCACAACACAGCAAAGCCGTTGGCATTTCATGAGCAGCTCTATAGCTGACAGGTACATGAAGCGACTGACGCGAGTGGTATAGTTCACAGTTAGACCCCTGGATATATTTTATTATTGTCATTGAATATGGGTCGTACTGTTAAAATATATTTTTGTTAGGTAACTGTTAATTACTTCAAATAATTTAATCGCATTTATAATCATACCGTACGGCACCTCGCATAATAAAAGGCCTCCACTAAATTATTCAATCTCTATAATTATAATCAATATAAAGTACATAATATATTCAATCTATAACCTGACATTATGTAAAAAATTTCATTTAATTTGTATTTGTTTAATAATTTATTTGAATTTCCTTGTCAATATAAAGTATATATTATATTTATTATGTAACCTTTCGATCATAACGTAAATATTTCCATTCAGTTTGTATTTGTTTATTTATTTGTATTTCCATGTCAATATAAAATACAATAAAGTACAATATTTGATGATCGATTTCATGTAATGTATAAGTGTATAATAAGTATATAATGCATAAGTTTAGGCAGGCTCCACGATAATGTGTACCACCAAACTATCGATTGGACCTAAAAATTAAATAGTCTAAATTTTTATTTTGACGTTTCAATATGTTTGCAGAATGAGCAAACAACATGTTTTTGATAAATTCGATATAATTCATAAATTTTGAAATGGCAAAAAACATTTATTAAGAGTCACTCACAAATAATTCACGTGCCATCGGTACATGAAATTCATCAATAGTAACACAAAGTATCATATTTCGATGGGTTAAAACAATAGTGTGCTAAGTGACATTTTTGGCCTTTAGAATAATAACCAGCTAAGTCATCTATGATATGTATAAAGTTTGAATTTATTCCAAATTCAGGTTAAAACAACAGATCAAGTCGACTTAGCACATTGTTATTCTCGGGAAAAAGAGGACATATCAGCATAATATCTGTTAAACACAGGATCAATTCGACTTGACACATTGTTATTCTCGTGTTATATGCTTATGGGCTCTGTTTCTGGGAGAAGAACGGTGCAAGTGCACTTAGCGCATTCTTATTCTGAGACATGTGGAGACAACACAGGGGAAATGCCTGGACTTAGTTTATTGTTGATCTAGGAACAATCTCTGTATATTCTGTGTTCCTGGTGTAACAAAGCGCTAAGTCAACTTGGTGTCTTGTTGATCCCAATTTTGCTTCTGTAAATCACTTTTGCAGGTAAAAAATACTCTGATAACTTCACTTGATCTACTGTCAAATTCCAATCGCTGTGTGTTTCATCATTATAAGTCCAAGTCTACATGCTGATAAGTGGATTTAGCAGACTGTAGTTCTAAGCAAAAAGATAAACACAATTTCGCAGTCAAGTCGACTTAACCCACTATTGTTTTAGACCATCGATTATTACCTTTATTTTGTTAAATGCTAACGTGATGTTTCAAGCTTTCTTGGACATAGGCCTACATCTGTACGTATAAATCACGTTAGCATGTAGGTAGGTATTATGTATATTTATATGGCGCACATGTCCAGAATTTTTAATTGAATATCAAAATGTCTACATGTCATAATATTTTTTTAAGTGAATTATATGTTTCATATATATTTTGTATATTTATGTATATTTCATGTTTTATAATCATGTGACCTGCTATTTTTTATTTAATGTTAATATGCTACATGTTATAATATTTTTTTTATATGAAATAAATGTTTCTAATAATAAATATGTTTTTCATTACACTCTCAAAGTATGAGTAATCGCTGCCCGTAGGTCTAATTTTAAAAAAGATCAGATAGCCTATAATATGGTCATGAGTTGGGGATGAGCTGGTAATACTTGGCCGATGGTTGGGGATGAGTTGGTCAGGCATTAACGGCCTGTGGGGATGAGTTGGTAAAACCTTCACGGTCGTTGGGGTTGAGTTGATCTACTAGGGTGTGAACTGGGGTTGAGTTGGTATGGGGGATGAGTTGGTATGGGGGATGAGTTGACTGCCATTCCTTGAGCCTATACAAAGCACGACATTCATTAAAAGACGTCGAAACAACAGAGAACGTATAGCGAAGATCAACAAAGAACATCCTAGAACTGGCTAGAATGCCCAAAAAGATCAAGGGGACTGAAGTTACCAACACTAGCATACCGTAGAGATGACTTGCGCTTCCAGTAGAGGCGGCGCCTGGGGGTCATATTTTGCCTGGATAATTTTAAATGTTTCTTTTAGCCGCACTTGCGGGAATTTGGTCTATGGTACGCAGAATTTAGCATGGCTGGGGAGTGGGATGTGGGAGATAAAATAAATTCAAATGTATTTGTCATTTCACAGTAAAAATAGGGATAGCTATAATTTATATGTGCATATCACAGCGATGCGACTAAACTTGACCAATCTTTACTTTATATTATTTTTTGATAAAAACATTATCTTATTTTTTTTAATAAAAGCAAACTAAACTAGAAATAATTATGACGTCTTAAATAACGTCTAAAGCCTGTTCAATGAAGCAGAAAACATATCTACCTTAATGGTGTCAACGGGTTGTGTATGGCATATATATAACGAATTTTCAACATTTACAAGCATTGGATGAAGGTTTCGTGTTTTCTGGAAAGGCGGGGGTTTCCATTGAAACCCATTAATTGTAATTTTACTGTAAATATTATACCATGCATTGCAGATTGTGGATCAACGTTGATTATTGCTGTTTAACGTTGGTCCACAGTCTGCAATTCATGTTATACTATTTGGCCACAATATAATATATGTATATCAGGAAAAAAAATCAATTTATCCATGACATGTATAATAGCAAAATCATGTGTGTCCGTTGATGGTCAGATCTCTGATACATTCCTGAGTCTTGTTGCGGTAAGACAAGGCGAACACGTTTTCTATATAGGACCTATAATACCTTGGTGACCTGCAACTTTTTTCATAAGATGCACACAATGGGTTGGCTGTCTTATATAAATTAAAGTATCAAGGATAGACTAGAAGAATCTTTATTGGAATACCTCAACATATCTTCATGTACTAGCCTGTTTTACGCTGATGACACTGCTTGTTGCTGAATCAGCAGAAAATTTACAGAAATCAAAAACCCTGATAAAAAAAACTATTGCAATCTCTGGAAACCAAATAATAACGTATCAAAAACAAAGATAACTATTTTCTCAAAAGGAAAAACGCGACATACCGTATCCCCAAATTCCAATTTGGTGAAACACAATTAGAATTAACCGACCAATTTAAATACCTAGGCCTTATTTTCAATTTCAACGGCAAATTTACTAAGGCCAACAAAGTTTGTTTTACTTTTGTATGACAAAGATACCAGGGCTATGTTTGCATTACTACGCAGATGCAGACAATTACAATTACCAGTATATATCATGATACACCTATTTGACACACTTGTGAAACTGATTTGTTAGTATGGTAGTAAAATTTGGGCCCGAGAAGGAGCATAATTTGTTGAAACAATAATGTTTATGTTATGAGCCAACATATGTCGAGACACTGAGAAACCTACAGACTTAATGTACAAATTGCTATATAAATTGAACGAAGAATTAATTGTGGGGTTTTATACGCTACAGTGGCGTCAGAACAGGGGGGAGGGGCAAGGGAGGTGGTCGCGTTGACGTAGGTGACCGCTTTCAATAGTGTTTAAGTAGTAACAACGTTTTGAAAATGCAACATAAGTTGAACAAAATTCCTGTTTTTACCAGCTTTTCATGACCAAAATAGAAAAATTGTATGACCCAAATAGAGTGTGAAGTGGTTAAAAATCAGGGGCAAATCCAGGATCTGAAGAAGGGGATGCCGGGGGGACTTATATGATACAATTATAGACTCCTTTCTGACCATGCCTAATTTTTTTAAAGGTAAAGTGGTTTTTCTTGACAATTCAGGTTTTGATAAATATTCTTGACTTCTACTAACGTGGAACGAAAAAGAAAAAATAATTCAACAGTACTGTTAAAGCAATGTTCTCATATACCTACTATGAGAAGGGCAATTCATGTTGTTTGAGGATGGTGGGATGGGCCGAAGTGTGTTCTTTTATCATTTAATTACCCTTTTCGAATTGTGAGTTACCTGAATAACTCATTAAAAAACACAGGCATTCAAGAGCTTACAAAAAATACTTCTGAGAAGCTCTCAGACACCACTAAATCACAAAATCCAGGTAAATGGGTGACGTGTGTGTCAATACCTAGCGCCGCAAGCGCTTGGGCCTATTTTATTTTAAGAACCAAGACATCCCACTCAAATGAATAAATAGGCCTACCTGAATGGGGGCATATAGCCCAACTTGGTTTTTTGTTTATATTATTGTTTTAATTGTCAAAACAATTCATCCGAAGCAAAAAAAATATGTTTCAGAGTTTGGTATGATAGTTCCCCAATATTTTATTGTTGTTCTTAGAGTTTAGTACCGGTATATAGGAGGAATTTCGCTGTTCGGTCGTTTAGTTGTCTTATCTTCATTTTTTACATTTTTCTTCGCTAGGCCTATAAGCCCTACGGTCACTTCAAATATTAAATGCAATTTGTGGTGGTGTGTTTGATCATATCAGAGATAACCAGTACTGTACCTCGGAATGAGTTGGTAGGCCTATGGGTGCTTGTGGACTGGGGACGAGTTGATTAGGGTGTCGGCGGTCATGTACGTACGCGTGTTGAACATTTGGTGATGAGTTGGCAGGCTAACTGGTAAATTGTTTTTAAAAATATTGCCTTGATAGTTCGGCTATCTTTATTGTTGATGAATTAAATGTCGGTTTTATTAATTGACAATTCAAGGTACGAAACCTAATTATAGCAATAAGATTGAATTAAAGCAAATTAATTACAAACCTACTTTCTAGAGGCTATAGTATGTATGGTCTTAACAGTCGTGCTTTATAAACTGAGATTTGTTGCAAAATTTTCGTCGTTATTTACCTCGCCGTTCCATTTACTGTTATTGTATACTTACTTGTACTTTCTGGAAGTTTTATAAACTGACATTTCTAATGGTGTCGTCGTTAGCTATCTTGAGGTCTAATCTACTGTCATACCAAATTGTACATGTACTTTATAAATGCTGTTGGCATACTTAGTGTAGTATTTTAAAAACTGACATTTATTACATCATCCCGCCGCCCTATCCACTATTAACATATATATAATTTTGTACTTTCTATACGCTACACATTAAGGTAGAGTGTCTCTGAAATTCACATTTATGAAGGTGACGTCGCTAGTTATCTCGCCGTTCTATTTTTACTGCTGTTTAAATTAAATTGCAATTTCCAGATTCTACAATAGTCGACTGCATGTTTTATAAACTGACAATTATAAAAGTGTCGCCATGGTTATCTCGCCGTCCTATCTCCTGGAAGTGTTGACACCATTTGAACAGTTTACTTACTCACTATCGGTGTCATCCCCTAGTGATCTGTTGAGCGAAAACGTGTTACGATAAAACTTTAAAGGACGGTGTATTACTTTTAGTACCGCTATTCTAATGTGTTTTGTACTTGCAATATAATAATTTTATCCCATGGGGTAGGCACCAGTTAACAGCTCGAATATTCTGTTGAATGATTGATTATAGTTATTGGGTCAAAATGTCACTATAATGGTCAGTAATAGCGATTAATCCATGTAAAATGTATGCACTAGACTAGTAGGCTTAGGCCTACAGTACGTCTATTACTAGACTAGTACAACAGGCTATTTATTTTTCAAGAAATGGTCGACTTTTCAGCTGAGTGCACTGAAGGAATTAAAATAACAGCACGTCATATAGTCTGTTTGTAGGCTATACGCTGACGACATTTTGCTAACCAGTCTGACTGCTACTGGTCTGCAGACTATGATTGACGTCGCAGATAAGTACACCAGCAAACATGATACATTGGACCAACGTTGGTTTACTGTTAGGTCACCGTTGTAGACGGGACATTAATGACCACGGTCTAAGGTTCAATCCGTATAAGACTGAATGTACAATATTTGATAAATGTCATTTAGATCCACCACCTGAATGGAGACTGGGAGGTACAATTCTTATATAGACCAATATAGTGGAGACTATTAATATGGTGTGACGTTATCACACTGTAAACCTCGTGAGCATGTTGATAAAACAATAGCTGCATGTAGAAGATCGAGCATATTTTGCTCTGAAAGGAGCTGATTTCAATAACAGGGTAGCTATAGGCCCTATATATATGGACGGCGGCGCGATACGTCCTTTAAACGTATGGTATATATTTATTTAGCGTTTAAGCAGGCGACCTTGAAAAATGAGAAAATTACAAACCAACAGATTCTTCAAAACAGGTATAGGAATTGACAAATTGTGTAGAGGTTCATCGATTTTAAAGGCACTGAATGCTCCGAAAATTGACAATGTAATTGAAACCAGTCCCTTGAAGTTGATAAGTGCTATATTTTCCAACTCTTCACCTGCCAAGACGTTTTATTGTCATTTTTTAAAGAAGCACCGCTCTGATAATGGTGATCAATTACGTAGCCTATTCATTCTGATCTGATAGCCAGAGTGAGAATGACCTAGGCTATATTATAACGTGAATGAAACAGTAGGCCTAAAATTAAGACAGTGTCTAGACAAACGATATTTGCGGATTGTAGCCTATAGTATATATAGAACCCACAAAAAACAGATCAGTATGCTTCAAGAGGATTTTTATTCAATAAAATGATTGATGGATTGATTGAGTAGCCATGTTACAAGTAAATCAGTTTGTTTAGGTTATGATATCACTGTAGGAAAAGCAATTAGTACAGGGACATAAGTTAATAACATACTTTCAAACTTTGACAAACTTGACCTAATTACATGAATTAGACTACAACTAATTAATGCTGATTACAGAAACGAGTTCACATCCTTCGCAAAATAATGAATAGACAAATTACTAATTAGCGGGGCTTGCTCCAAAAGGTGTGAAATACAGTACAAACGGAGTGATGTGAGTGTGAATGCTGTCTGCGTGCAGACGACGCCCCATTTTTAAATGCCTGTCACGTGATTAGG
Organism: Flabesymbios commensalis; assembly: GCA_964017125.1. Taxonomy (NCBI): domain Eukaryota; kingdom Metazoa; phylum Annelida; class Polychaeta; order Terebellida; family Flabelligeridae; genus Flabesymbios; species Flabesymbios commensalis. The sequence goes on along the minus strand of OZ024909.1, from coordinate 26,061,201 downwards.
CTGGTCACATGACAGGTCAAATACAGTGTGACTCCCAGCGTCATTCCGCGCGAAATGCCAGAAACAACAACAACGTAAGAATGGCTCAAGCTCGTGTAACCGATTTCTTCAATAATCGTAAAAGGGGTGGAGATCTAAATCCTTCTAAGCGTAGAAAAGTACAGCGAATAACAGAACCAACCGAAGAATTGCAGAATAATTTTGCACAAGCGTTGAAATCGCCGCCAATATCAGCACGGACGAGACGAAAAAATATCTCCAGCGTCCATGGAATTGAAAATCTCGACACAGAAACCGGAGGGTTGGGACTAAAATCAGTAAGTGCAACTGAAAATCTTGAAAAAACTGTTGTTATAAAAACTACCGCCACGTCAAAGAATAACACAAAGAAACAGTCATCAGTTAAAAAGTCGGTGAGATCCAAAAGTAAGAAAGCCACAAAAAACGCATCTGAAAGTTTAAACAAATCGCAATCGCTAACGTTAAATAACAATGTCAATAATATTGACATCAGAGACGCTTTAAAAAATACTGTTCAGGAATTAAAAGAGAGTATATCTATCACTGATGCCAGTAACGATGATATCTTGGATGAAGTCACTGCTTCTTGTGATGATCACACTGTCAGCCCGCCATCATCCCCGTCAAAAAGAGCTTCAAATACTAGCAGCCGCCCGACACAGACAAAGCGCAGTAAAAACACAAAATGCATACGTAAAGATCTGATAGAATCAGTAAAAAAGACACCAGAAGGCATGTTTGACTTTTCTCCTTATGCAACGTCGTCACAGGCAACACATTCCACTAGTCCTCCACCAGATTCAGGCAAACAAATTGTCAGAGGTAGGAGATTATCTGACGAAGAGAAAGATACAACAAAAGTATTTGCCTTCAGTGGGAAAAGTGTTCAGGTGAATTAGTTTTTTATTTTAATTTTGTTTGACAGATGGAAACATGTAGGCCTAACATCAGACGAAAAATTGTGTCAAGTACCCAGACTGGATCTGCTATAATTATTTATGTTATAAAGAATATAGTCTGATTAAAATATAATTTATTGACAAATGCCTAGTTGTAATCATTAAATCGGTTTGCCAGCATTATCTCAATTTCTGCTTAGTAATGGGTCTGGTTTTTGTGTGTATAATCAGTTTTCTCAACGCAACATTTTTTCTACCTCTTTATATTTCACTGTTATTTCAATACAAATCCACAACGTAGTAGGCCTAACTGCTTATTTTATGGGGAAGCAGGTTCTGCCTTTTGGCTTTGCACTAGAATGCTACCACCTTATTACATGTTTTTATTTTACTATAGAAGCCTGCAAATTTATCAAATGTGAAGGAGAAGCTTGCTAAGTGTGGCAAGTTAGCAGAATTAAAAGAGAAACTAGCGGAGTTCAACAAAGCAAAGCAACAATTGAAAAGTGAGAAATCAAGTAAAGCTCTTTCTGGCAAAGAAGATACAGCTAAAGAACTTGTGTAAGAATGTGATTTGTGAAGAAGGAATATTCCTGTCAGTCCGCCACCTAATTTTATTCAGAACATTGGTTGTCACTCAGATAATGCAAATTAAAATCTTATGTTGAGTAACATTATGTGTGAAAAATTAACTTAAAGTTAAACTGCTAAATTGCTGTCGATGTGAATAATTTTTCATTGGAAAACTGCTTTTATTTATACTGTATACTGAGTAATCTACTGACTGATTATGCATTGTCTTGTTACTTTTCAGAGAGAAAAAGGTACCAGCATATGAGAGGTTCCACTCTCTAGCAGAGCCGATTCCACCCACTCTCAGTTTGCCATTTAAATATAAAGTGCTGGCAGAGATGTTCCATGGTGTGGAGACTGTGGTCAGCATGCTAAGTAAACGATCAGAGACCTGCACATTCAGCAAGCTAAAAGCAGCTGTCCAACAAATTGCAAGAAGGTAACATCTATCTTAATTTTTGTGTTAATATATAATGTTATAATTTTGCTTTTGAAATATAAATTATACATACTAAAAACATAAAGGATTTCAAATTTGTATTCAATTTTGTCTTATACAATCAATTACTTGAATATTTTTTTGGTGTTTTTTTTTTTTTTCGGGCTGCCAAATTGGTGCATAGCATTTTTAATTAATTTAAAATTTCGGTTAATATTTTTGCCATGAAAAACAGTTTGATAAAACTATTAAAAGTATTATCTGCACTAAAAGAGGAAATTTGATAAGGCCTGAAAAAAATATTGTTCGTTTCCGATTTCGGACTGACCCTATCAAAACATGTGCGACCCAAATTTATTTCATGGATTTCCATAAAACTAACTCTGAAAAACGTTATGAAAAGGAGAGGGGGGGTCAAAAAGTGTCAAAAAATAAAATCGTTACGTGATGTTCAGATAAGACATGCGTGGAAGTGAATTTGGCGCCAAATAAAATAAAAATTCTTTCCTACCGATTGGTTTAAGTGAAAAAAAAAAAAAAATCTTACCTACCCACTGGTTGAAATGACAACAAATTGGAAACGAACATAAATTTTTTTGGCCTAAATTTGGATTTGTTAAGTGCTTTGATGATGCATGACATTTGTTATTTAACATAGTGCAATCAACATGTAGAGGGAAGCTAACAGTAACACCAATGCAGTCTATGATATATAAATAGTGATTTTCTATTTTTAAATCATTGGGGACCTTCAATCTATTTAAAGCTGTGATGTGTGACGTTTCTGGAACTTTGCCTATTGAATTCACTCTACCATCATTTCTTTGTTACTTTTTATTTAGAACATTTGAGGAAAAGAATTTGGGACAAATTAAAACTGTTTATCCAGATGCATATGTGTTCCGCCAAGAAAGGAGACTACAGTGCTATGGTAGAAAAGATGTGGGTTATAACTTAACACTAGAACCGGACATTCAAGGGATTCAAGGTGTGTATCTTTACTGATAAAAAGATAATTAATCATCTTTTTCTTAATTACTGACCCCTATGAGGGAAATCTATGTAATTTGTGTAAAGGTTGCTTTCGTTTGAAATATTAGTTACACGGATTAGTGCACATGAACCAGTAATAACCCTTACAGTGCGGGAATAGACTTTAGTCGTCAGAATCTGACGTCTGTGGAAGTCAGTTTCTGACGACTAAAGTCGATTCCCACACTGTTATATTTTTAATGGTCGCAGATCCATAACATAGGTATAGGACATTTATGATGATTTCAAATTTAGAAAAAAAAAACCCTTTAGTCTCTTTTGTTTAAACAAAAATAATTCAGCGCTTCAAGGGTTAATGCTGAGAGATAGCTTCTCAATTTTATTCTACACATTGACCCTTACAACGCTGAATTATTTTTGTTTAAACCCTGGAGACCAAATTTTTTTTTAGTTTGAAATCATCATAAATGACTTAACCCTTACACTGCTATTTGCTGTAGTCGCCGAGTAAATTCTTAAAAAAAAAAAAAAAATGATAATTTTTTTTACTTTTGTTTTGTGCTGTCTTTCTATTTGCGCTTTAAAGATAGTTAACTGACTGATTTTGTAATATATGGCTTTTAATATCAGTTGTTCATCAGATGTTTTTTTATAAAAACGTGCCAGATATTACTTAGTGGGAAACCACACATGCTGCAAATTTTATGCAGCAGTGTAAGGGTTAATTACCTCTTTCTTATTCATTTGGATACCTGTGTTATCAGTGGTTATGGGTCTACGACCATTATAAATATGTTAATCATATCACTGTGGAGATTGTCTATGTATCGTCAAAATCTGACGTCTTCACACGTGAATTATATAATTATTTAATTTTTCAGATGATTCATCACCAAAAACAGCAAAAAGTCAAGAAAAACTAGTTTTTACTGCTACAAATCTGCTACAAAGAAAGAAAATATTTCATCATTGTCTGATTGCCATTGTCAAAAATCACCATAAGGTACTTATGAGCTACAGTTAATAATTACTGTTTGAAATTTGGTGATGGTTTTTTTTAATTAAAGTTTTTTCAGACCATATCAGATAATGCTATAAGGCCTAAGGTCAGTTATTGCAATAGGCCTACATTAGAACCTGCTATGATCAACCACTCTTATGTGTAGCCAACCTTCTATACAGGTCCCCTTGGATATGAAAGTGTGAAGGCTTATACACCCTTTCATATCCAGGAGGCCAAAAATGAGCCTCCTATGGGCAGCCAGCCGTTTTGAAGGGCCACTTCTCCTGTATTCCAAAGGTGTTTGCAGGTTGTGTGTTTAATCAGATTAATTTTTAAAATTGACTTCTTAGCATACCTAGTTTTTTTTTTAATTCATTCAGTGCGGGAACCGTCTTTATATGTCAGAATCTTATATCTATTTTATTGACATCACAATCTGATATCTATAGACTTCAGATTCTGATGTGTAAAGAAGGTCCCCGCATTGAAAGGGTAAAGTGCCCTCTCATTCTTGTGCTGTTTGTAGAACAACGACTTTAGTGTTCAGGTTTTTGTTTGTAGGAATTTTTAGCTAATTTGACCAACCCCTTGTCGATACCGGACTCCAAAATTACTCGCTGGCACCCACGGTTCAGACTGGATGAGGTACCAGATATTGAGCCTTCACCTCTTCCACAACCACCAGATGTAAAGAAGTTAAATTCTGCTAAAGATGTTTTAGAAGAGGCCAGAGGAAAACTTGCTCCAAAGGTATCCACATTTGTGTCTTTAAACCTCATAAAAGCTGAAGGTACTTCTTATTACTTTAAATCTTATAACTTGACGGTTAAATGGCAAGAACCTACTTGTAATCTATCAAGTTCAGTAAGTCTTAAATTGTCATGACGCATTTTTTAAATACCTCAAATTTGAATTTTCTGAATAATTTTCCCTCACTTAGGGGTCTTGTCAAGATAAAAAATTCAGAGATTGGCTAGAAACAGGTACAAAAAAAACAAAAAAACCGGGGTTGGGACTTGACCCACCCACCCATTTCAGTTTTTCTTGGATTTTTTGATTTTTTATCCCCCGTCGTAGGGGAAAGGGGATTTTAGTCGCGCCAGGATTCTGTCTGGCGTCCAGCGTCACGTTTTCCTGTGGGCGCAAAAACTACTGGTCAAATCTTTTTGAAATTTTAACATGACATTCCTAGCAACATGGGGATGTGCAAGTGATTTTTTAAAGATGCTACCAAAATTCAAAAGGGCCGCCAGAGGTCAACTCTAAAATTTTTTGTGGGTGCAAAAACTCTAAACTTAGAAGTCGGAAATTATTCAAATTTTACTATCACATTCCCCATGATATGGAGATGTGCAGGTGACTTTTTTAAGGTTTTACTGAAATTCAAAATGGCCGCCACAGATCAACTTTAATTTTTTTGGGGGCGTAAAAACTCAAAAAAATTGTTTGGTCAATTTAGAAAAAAAAATTAACATCACATTCCTAGCAACATGGGGATGTGCAAGTGATTTTTTTGAAAATGCTACTAAAATTGAAAAGGGCCGTTAGAGGTCAACTCCAAATTTTTTTGTGAGCGCAAAAACTCCAAAACCTCAAGGCGGAAATAATTCAAATTTTACTATCACATTTCCCACGACATGGAGATGTGCAAGTGATTTTTTTAAGGTTTTACTGAAATTCAAAATGGCCGCCATGGATAAACTTCATTTTTTATTATGGGCGCAAAAACTGAAAAATTGAAATCAGTAATAATTCACATTGTACAATCACATTACCCACCATCTGGAAATGTGCATGTGATTTTACAGAAATTTAAAATGGCCACCACAAATCAACTTTTTAAATATTTGTGACCGCAAAAAGTCTAACCTAATTTATGGCGGGGGATGATATAGGACTTCAGTCTTCTTGTTTTAACTTGCCAAGACTCCTTAACCTGTGGATCGCGTGAACAGGGCAATTAATCGTTGAGTTGTGTCAGAATAACGGCAGCGTGTCAGGTTTGCTTACAACAAAAGTAATAACTGTCCATTGCACTAGCTCAGTGATCATTGAGTCACACAGATTTAAATTAAATTTAATCAGTTAGGCCTACGTCTTTTTAAAGCATTCATACTGTTACAGTATGTTGCAGACGCATTTCTATTATTCTAATCAGTAGTAATGTATTTAAAAATATATACGATATTTAGATATCGTCGTGCCCAAATATGATCATTCCAAGATGAATGTGATGGTAACCGCGTCGTCTCGGTATATAGCGGGCCGTCGCTGCATAAGGTGTCAGCCTGTGTTAACATACCAGTTACACCTTATGCCAGCGCGCATGAGTGGCGGCTTGAGAGTGGATGGGGGCTTGCACGTGCAGTGAGTTCTCAACAATGTCGCATGGCTTAATAACGGCGCCGCGGCCGAATGCGGCCGTGAAATACAGAATAACATTTTAGTGCACATAATAAACGCGCCCCAAACTTCGTCTTCGCGCCTGGCGCGTTTATTAGGGATATTACAGTAGTTTCGAGTTGGTGAAAATTTAAAAAAAATTGATCAATGGGTTAACAAATCAATATGAAGATTTATATTGATGTAATCCACCACTGTATTCTTATGAATGTATGCTCTTTACCCTTCATGTTTAGATGCAAAAGGCTTTAGAGCTTGTATATGATGAGGCTGTCAACAAAGAGAGTAACTCGGCGGGACCACCCCCTTCGGCAAAAGAATCACCGGTGAAAACAGAGCCTCCTAAAACAAACACTGCCTTGAAGGGTGTTCAATCATCCTTGCTGGATAGAGTGAGTGTCATTTCATAATAATTCTTACTTTGTGCTGGTTTGTCTTACTAACATCAGCTGCTGTCATCTTTTAACCCTTATAGCGCGGGATCGACTTTAGTCGTCAGATTGACGTCTGTAGAAGTCAGATTCTGACGACCAAAGTCGTCCCCGCACTGTAAGAGTTGTAATATTTCTAATGGCCGTAGACCGATAACATAGGTATTCAAATGAATCGGAAAGAGCTGACATTTATGATGATTTCAAATTTAGAAAACCCTTTGGTTATGATGTTTTTTACAAATTAATTCAGCGTAAAATCTTGCCTCACGACTATCAGACATTTGTTTTCCTCCAAGCGCCTGAAATTTAATCCTTGAATGAAAATGACTGTATTCTGATTGATATTTTTGTAATGTTATGAAACACATGTACTCAATTTTCAAAAATTTTGGTGTAACCCTTAAAGCGCTATATTACAACATTCAATTTAAAAATTACAGATATTTGTTTAATTTGAGACCAACATTTTGTAAATTTGGATGTTTAAACACGCTTTCCATTCGCAAAAACAGTGATTCTATTGGCTAATAAATGGAATAAAAAGACTATTCGTGCTTAGCTGTGTAAGGGTTATTGCATGTAGAAATATGTGTCGGGTGCATAGATACACCAAGGGTTACCCTACCTAGCAAATATAACATTTGTATAACATTTGTACAATGTTGGCCCAATGTCTTTGACAATGATCCAACATTGTACAAATGTTAAATACGAATGTTTTGTGTTTACTGGGTACCACTGTACATGACAATTGTGTAATATTCCATTCACTGTGAGTGTGAGTTGTTGCAGTCTCCCATCTCACACTGAATAAAAATTACTCAATTTATTGTCCGCAAAACACACACATCTGTATTAACTCTTCACCTGCTAAGTTCTATAATTTAATTTTTTTACCAGCTTGAAGTTATGGGTCGTCGAGTTAATTACTGATAAATTTAATTCAATTTGCAAATCTTTGTTTAAACACTCATTTTATAACCAATAAGAGAGATTAGATTGTCTAAAATATAAAGCAAATTAAAAGTGACTATAGTCTTGCTTAGGAGTGAAAGGGTTAAATTCTCTACAAAAATTAGATAGTTAATGTTAACAAAAAGTATCATGATTGTTTCCTGATACAGATAAGAGCGAAAGAAGCCAAGAAGACAGAAGCATCATTAATGAGGTCGCCAGAGACTGTGCAGCGTTTGGAAAGGATCAGCCGTTTGCCAGAACTTGTCAGAATTATCAGAATGTATCCTTTGTAATCACTAGAGAAATCGTGGGAAGGAAAATAACGTACTAGAAAAATTAAAAAATTGTGTGTATCTATAGAGAAAACAGTGACGTGATACCCTTTGCTTTTTATAACTTTCTAGTCATGTCTCGTAAATTTAATACCCTTTGCCATTACAGTAGTCCCCCTCTGATACGACTTTCATACTGCCAGAGAACCGAAGTCGCATCCAAGGGGTAGTCGTATCTGGGAGGGGTGAAAAAACGTAAAATGGGCCGAATTTGATGTTTAAAACAGCACCATTTAAACACCTCCATTCTCGTTGTGACACTATCAGCGCAGTTGACAGCATGTGTTAATTGCCTGTTCTACCAGTAACACGTAATTCAGAAGTACTGGAAGTGGCTTGTGTTTTCATAAGCATTGAAGCAGTGTTTTTTCCACATTTCAATATAGGCAGGCCTATGTTTTACAGTACAAAACATGCGACACTGACTGTGACAGCTATTTTCAATTGATGTCAACGTCAAAAGTTAAGACTAAAGGTTGAATACTGAGTCATAGTGTTCCATTCTGGCCTGCATTAAAACAATGTACCCTATTATCCCTAATAAACGGGCCGGTAGGGAGACATAGTTGGGTCTTGTTTATTATATACCGTATATCCCCGCGTATAGTGCGACGCCATGTATAATACGAGTTAAGATTTGAGGCCTAGGATGACCTGAAAAACGTCTACCCCTCTGTATAATACGACCTCAAATTTTGGATGTCGGCAGCGTCCCGGTCGGCAGCGTTCCGGGCCATCAAAATGTGAGGCATGGATATTATCTTATTCTACTAAATAGCGCTGTGACACCTGCATAGACGATGCTCAATGACCGGAACAGCGGCAACAGTACAGCTCTACAAAACCAAAGGGCAGTATCTGCTTACTTGTAAGGTAAGCAGATACTGTATTTCCATTTTCCACGGCAGAGTGGATGTCATCGGGACTGTCTCGATGGGCAGACATTCTGAGGCCTGCATAGACTACATATATATACACACAGATTTTAAAATACCCGTATTTATATTTCGCCGACAAATTTATATTATTTTAATTTATCTATTACAAAGACCATATTTTAACATCGTCGTGCTCAAATAAGAACATTCCAAGATGCAATGTGATTGTAAAACATTTGCAGACTAGCCCCATTGTCTAGACACAAGAGGTGTTTGGTTGTATAAGGTGTCCGGGTGCAATAACACAGCAGCGCTTCATGAACTACAGCTAACAGATACCACCATTTGCTCAATACCGTATCAGCCGCGGCAACAGCGGTAGGCGTCAATGTTATCCCAGCAATATGGACATTCTGAGACCTACATGTATAGAATTTGCGATAGAAGATATAAACAGTGATATCCTGTTATATTTCATCAACGCATTCTCTCATTCCAATAGGAAAATATCATGTTCAGATTTGTCGTACACAATAGAACACGCCCATATAAAAGGCGATCTCAGATTAAATCATTATTAATATAAATGAACAGGTCAGGAGTGTGAATTGGTTGCAGACTAACGGCGTCATATATCTGCCCGTGGTTGTCAAACGTGCCACGCGCGTCGGCGGGAACGTGAGACGGGGGCTCCCAGCAAACACGACACATTCACCCAATGCTGGTACAGTGTTGTGCCAGCGTCGCTGACGGTGGCCCAACATTGTACTTGCACTGGGTGAACGTCTCTTGTTTGCTACTAGTTGGAAAGACAGTCTTGTTGTATCGTGTGTATAGGCCTGCTTACCATACACGCCGACTAACCTACGTTTCTACCGCTAGAAAACTTACCGCTGGACTACCGCTACAGAGCTAAAAAATTGTATTAAATTCTACATCTATGTATAATACGAGGTGCCTTTTTGTGACATGAATAGCTAAGAAAAAACATCGCATTATACATGGGAATATACGGTATGTGCATCAATATGTGATCGATATTACATTACCAAATAAAAAATTAAAAACAAATGTTATGGATGTACACTGTATTCTCATTGAAATATTCAATGACAAACAGGCGAGGCAGGCGTCTTCTATGTTGACTAAGATGTGAAGTTAAACAAACAATACTGATAACCGACAACACTAGCACAAATATTATCTTAACGTGTATACACTCTGAGGCACTGTAATGCACGTGGTTGTGAATATGGTCGGCGCGAGACGTTGGTGCAGTATTGTTCTAATGCTGGGCCATCGTCGTCAATGGCCACATCGGTTTGGCGTCTCGTGGCGCCGTACCCAGTTTACGTCTATCCCCATGATGATAGACTGTTACACCTGCCTTATTTTACAAATTAATAACTTTGTGAGATTAGGAGCTATCATTATCTAATTTATATCATTATTTTCAGCGTTGAATAAGCTTTCTGATGTTATTTATTACATGTCCGTGCGACCATAATTGAAAAAGTTAGTTATTTGAAGTGGGATGTTTATCACAACTAGCTGACACACTGACAAGATTGACGTCCCCTGCTAATTAGTGTTGTAATGCACCTTGTAAAGCCAAGGGTGCACTGGATGTTAACTGCACCGTATGTAAATAAATATTTACAATGAAATCTCAATTAAACATGGTTTTAAATTAATAACAGAAAAAGTATTTAGGATACAGTAAAAATAGTTATATCACCGGAAAGCATTTTTCAGCCACTATAATCTGAAATGCATCCCCAACGATGTGACTAGAATATTAAAGTCATTATATACATTTAGTCAGCTGGAAACATTAAAAAGTCGTCTCTTGTCATCGCAGGGCCTACAGACATCTGCAGACTGGCCACAGTCTGGGAACAGCTAATTTCAAAAAGTCATATCTTTAAAAGGATATCGCTGTCTGGTACGGTGATTTGAAGCTACCAGTACACATCTTCAGTGTATTGTGTCAATGCTGGCCCACTTCATACGTCGCTGTACCAGCCTTAAGCCGACAGTGGCTTAGCATACATATCTACTGGACGGTATGTACACACAAGCAATATCATCAGACAGGCAGCTCACGCCAGGCTGATGGTGCCACTGAGCAGCTAATTTCAAAAAGTCGTATATTTAGAGGGCGGTCGCTAGGTAGTGCCATGATTTGAAGGTCGCATGTTGTGGGAGAGGGGAAGTCGCATTTAAGGGGTGCTTAACAGTGTAAAGCACGTGGTGCTCAGAAAAAAAGTCGCATGATAGGAGAAGTCAGATCTGAAGGGGGTCGCATCTGGAGGGACTACTGTATATTGTTTAACCCTTATCCCGCAAAGTTAATTTATTTGAATTTCAAACCTCTGGAAGTTGTGTCTCGCTACAACAACCCACAACCTCATATTTGTCTAATTTAAGCATAAATATTTGCAAATCTTGATGTTTAGACACGCAATTCCTTCCCAATAACTGATTTGGTTGACTAATAAAACATAATAGAAATGACTAGTCGTCATATGCAGGAGAAGAGTTGAATAATAACCAATGATAAAATTGTATCTATCAGTTTAGTATGTACCAGTAATGATCTGATAGATTTCAGCATAGTGATTTATGAATGATGATTCTAAAATTTTTTTTCTTATTTGCTGCTCATTCTTTATGTAGGCCATACTATCTGATTATCATAAGTAAAGTTAGAATTTTGAGAAGTGCACACATGTGAAATATTTTTACTAGGTTCATTTATCCTTAACTCCAAACATAGATTTTTTGTGACACAGAAAAAACCTGCACTCTTAAAAGATGATGTTATACAGAAACTTTCCGACAGCTACCGCTCATCGATGGGCATGGGTAAGTTTGTGCATTTTATCACCAATGCCTTACACCTTTTTTTATTTTTAAACACTTGTATACAAATAATGAACCTCTGTGTTTTTGCAGAATTAGCCCTCTGTCCTGCTGATTTTTTTTCACATTGCCATCCTCAAATGACGAAAGATATTTCTAGATTGCATTAGGCATATCAATAATCCTATTGACATATCTTAATTATTACATCAATTAAAGTGTCTACTGCAAACTATTTATTCTATTTCAGTGTCATTTTATTTTGTTTCAAACCTTATATATATAGGCCCAAGATGCGAAGAGGTACCGTAGGGAACATGAAGTATCATAAACACGCTACTGTAACCATATAATATCTAAAATTTATGAAATTTACCATTTGAATATGTGCAAAAAATTTGAATTCTACTTTTGATAAACATCAGGTTTTGCAAAACAATATTTTCCGTCAATAAACAATTGTAAATTAGTCCAGTAATTTCAGCTTCAAATGAATAGAAAATAATATTAAGGGACAATCTAAAGTCATCAACATTATAACAAGTGTAGAAATCATACTCTTATTGAAGGCCCCTCTATAGTAAATTTTAAACGTATACTTATATTTTTTTTTTTTTTTTTTTTTTTTTTTGTGGTAAATTTGAAAACAAAATTAGAAATAAATGTCTTACGACTTGAAAAGCAATTTTCAATAATGATTTTAATGTGTGTACAACAGAGTCTTATCACCAGATCATCATTAAACAACATATTGAAATCACTCTTGTAATCATTTTTATTATTTTTATATTCCCCTTCAGTTGTGCTTGTAGTAGTTATGAGTTTTTTAACATTGTTTCCCCAACAAAATATCCACCGACATGGGCAGCTGGAGACCATAAAATTATTAGTGGGTTTAACACAATAGAGGTGTATTTCATTCATTTGGAGCTGTTTATTGCATCAGTGATTCCAGTATTGATCTAATAACCTAGCAATCTGTTACCTAAATTAAAATTAATTATTTAGCTAAAAGCCAATAGTTCCAAGATGATAAAATTATGTGAACCTGTACAAAATATACCTACCAGGGTTTGACACAAACTTTTTTGGGCAGTGGTCCAGAGAATCTGGTGGTCCTACAATTTTTCTGGTGGTCCTGAGAATAAAGTCTCGGCACACAAATTTATACGCGTATATCATTAAAAAGTGAGTGAGTTAAAAAAAAATTAACATTGCGATTTATAGCAAGGTTGATTTTAATATTACATTCATATCATTTTGGTACCACTTGATCCTGATTTGGTAACCATTTCTTGTTTTAAAAACATTGAAATCGGAAAATATAGGCCTTAGTATAAAATGTAGTCCCTATGCTGGTAGTAGCAAGACATATGATTGACCAAGTCTGTCAGCCTCCCCCCCCCCCTCCCCTCCAGCCTGATACTCCACATAGGATGTGCTGCTGGAGTAGGCTAAAGCGTTTTGGCAACGCTCAGGGAAGGTACTAGGACCTTATATTTGAATGTGAAATAAAAAAAGCTTGATGTTTTTAAAGCACCCTTTTTTATTTTTCATATTGATAGAGTAGGCCCTATGTCCTGATGATTACAAAATATATATGTTTATATAGGGGGGGGGGGGGGGGGTATATTTTTTCATATAAAGATTGCTGGATCGAGGGGTATTATGTCTGGTGAGACAATAAACAAGCAAAGTTCAAGGTTGATGGTAGACAGGGCCTTTGTTTCCAGAGGGTGAGCTGGATGTTGTTATAGACTCCAGAAATTCAAACAGAATGGCCGCCGCTTATACTGTTCATACCAGCTTGATTCGAATTTTCAATTGTTTATCTTTTTCTAACTTCACCTTAAAAACCTATTAAAAGTGGCGGGCAGACACTTTTTCGGCGTCACAAATTGATTGTACACCACTAGTCTGACTAGACAGTCAGATGAGGGCAGGCAAACAACAAACTAGTGTTTCAGCCACTGGGGCTAATTGTGGAGGGTGGCGTTTGCTAACTATGTCAGCTGGGTTGATGGTCGATCTCGGCCTCAATAATTCGTATCCCGCATGATTATGTACACATATCTTTAGTTCTGTAAAGAGGGCGAGAGCGGATGGTCAATCTCGGCCTCAATAGTTCATGCCCAGCATCATTATAAACATTTGTTTTGTTCCGTAATTTGTATATCAAAAAACATTGTGTGTATTTGCCATGTTTAGTTTTTTATACTTTTGGAAAGTAAAGTTTATTAATTTGTTGCAGTGGATGCGGAGAAACATTTAAAATTATTAATGGAACTGGCACCCGACTTCATCAAAGAGATTTCTGTCAAGAAAGGGACATTCTTAAAACTAGATATGAACATTGATATCAATTGTGTTGTATCGAAAATAGAGAAAGTTAAAAAGCAGGAATCATAGGAGAGAAATTTTTGTTTTTAATTATGTGACGATGATGCAACTTTAAACTAACTTAATCTCTCTTGTCAGCTGGAAAGCTGCTCAAAAAGATTAAGATGGTTTGAAGTGAATCTTACACAAGTTTTGAATCTTACACCTAAAATAGTGGTATTTGCAAATTAAAACAAATAGATATCGTAATATCCTCAAATATTCTTATAACCAAAAGTTTTATATTTTCTGAACTCGCTATGTTTTTGATATTATATACAGTGGAAAATTCTCTGGGTGGTAAGCCTATTGTCAACCAACTAATTATGGAGAACTACTCACTCTATACCCAGAATGTAGTTGTGTGCAAATGATCCTCATCTTAGGGCAAACGTCTGCTGAAAATCCACTTTCTGTCTCCTCATGTGTAGCAACCTATCATCATTCGACTGTGTAGAAGAATGTCATCATCATCACCCTGGCATTAACCCTTGTGCTGCTGAAATGATTGTTTCTATTTTTCATTCATTTGAAGCTGAAATTGCTAACACAATTTCCAGCTTCAAATGACAAAAATCTGTTTATTTATGATAAATAGACATCATGTAAATTGATTTATCTCATGAATTGGGCATCTATCTCGAACAGTTTTAAGATTTTTTTCCAGTTTTGAAACATCTTTGAAACTGTGTATATCCAGGTTCAGCAGCACAAGGGCTAAAGTGTAACCTTATATCTAACTCTTATCCTGCTGATCACAACTATTGTTGTTTTTAGTCTGTTTCATTAGTCGGCCAAATCACTGTTATTGGGAATGAAATTTGTGTCTAAACATGAAGCTTTTCAAATATTTGTGCTCATATTAAACAGATATTGAGTAATTTTCAGCCACTTGAAGTTGTGGATCGCTGTAACGAGACACAACAACTTCAAGTGGCTGAAAATTTAACTTAGCAGGACAAGGGATAATATTGTTTGCTCCTTTATTATAGAATGCAAGCATGATTGTGATTAAACTGAACAAACAACATTAATATTTTATTCTGAATTTGCTGCTGATGATCATTACAGTTTGTAAAGAATGGCTCTGTGGCTGCCGTGTTGTGGGAGGAATTTTCAAAGTCATTTCAATCTTGTTCCGATTTCATTCACAGCAGTGTATTACTACAGTGTTAGTATGTGCGCGCCCCTGTACACTGCTGTGTAAAGCGAAAAGGCAGTAACTGCTTTTGCCAGTTACTGCTTTTTACCTTTTTAGAGTTGCATAGTGCAATGTTACTATAGCTGCTATCTTCATTATTGTCGAGATCTATGTAACCTGAGCTACAAAGAAACTAATTTATCACGCAAGTTTTAAAATCTTTTTTTTAGTAACAAAATATAGTTGTTTTACATATTTGTAGCTATTTTTATTGTGTATCAATTCACATTCTTGTTCAAATGACTATGCTGAGTTTGGTATGTACACTATAACTCACTGCATACTGTATCATGTTTTTAGCTCGCCTTTTGATTTTTATTTAAAAAAGGTGGGCTTTTGCAATTGAAATTGGCGGCGTCTGCGTTACCATTTACTTAACTTTTTTATGTGTGGTACTATGTAATAACCAGTTCACAGACATGTTCAATAATGGCAAACAAATTCAAATAACCAATTTAATGCGATTTTTAGCATTTTAAGACTAATTTCACCTTGTGGACGCTATGACTTCAAAAGTTTTCTATGTATCGTGCACAAATTATTTATGAATGTTACTAAAAACCAGTTCTCAGACAAGCTCAATACTGGCAGCGGGCTATTGTCGAGTGCTCTTCTCTATATAAATGTTAGTTTAAAACATTTTATTGACCAATTGAAGCAATACAGATTGTAATACATAGGCTTCGCTCGAAAAAAAAGTGAGTGATGCTTGCGGAGTCATGGTGTGAGTACTATGAGTAGCCAATGGGTGTAAATCTCGTTGGCAGAGCTAGAAAGTGTCGTAAAACAAATGCTTGGAAGTGGCTATATAAATGTTGCCTCCCTTGCAACATGTATACTATCAAATAGTATAAATTGTTGCTATGAAGAAGGAATGTACACATTTATTATTTGCGCTATCAGTTTGTATGGAAAGAAAGCATTATCATGGTAAGAGTAGCTTTATGCAGTTCAATTTTCGAAGAAAAGAATTGAAAGACCGGCTCATATAATATTAGCATGTAATATTAAATGAAAACAAGATTTTCACTGCATGGAACAGCTCTTATGGAAGACTCTTGTTCCTGAAAGTCACTATTTTAAACATGATGTGTCAAGCACAAAAGGTAGAGTGTTTCTTTAACAAGGAAAACAGCTTATTAATGTAACTGCTTACAAAATTTATATCCTTGAGAAAGTGTATCGCATGAAGACACTGATCTATTTAAAAAGCAGGAAGGTGCAATTCACATGATATCAAATAGCCTAGTATCTGGTATACATTTCTGTAATTTTAATATTGGACAATGAATGTCACTCTTAATAGAGTTAGAAATGAGTGATAATTCAGGCAACGTTTTGTTTTACAAGCTGAAATGATCTCAAAGAGACTAATTATTTGATGCTTCTTAATATGTTGTTGGACTGTTTTGCTTATTAGTGACTAGATCAAATTTATTAGGCACTTGTAATTTAACGTAGACCTAAGATTCTAACGTATAAAGACGGTCCCAGCACTGAAATAATTCAAATCATTTTAATGGTCGTAGACCCATAGCATAGGTATTAAAATTAACTGGAAAGAGCTTTGGTAGCAGAGACATTTAAAATGATTTCAAATTGGAAAAAACCCTTTCGTTTCCATGGTTTATACAAAAATAATTCAGCTTTCTAATGGTTAAGGAGGTGACATTGCTCTATATCACGGTTCACAAATATAATTCATGCTCGATGCAAATAGAAACAATTTTTTTGTCTTCAGCAGGTATTGTTAGTAATTTAATTAGCATGTTATTCTATTTTCTGAGCCTTTTAAAATGTTATACGTGTTTGCATATTTTTAATATATCACTGGTTTTAGTCAACATACAACATATTTTTTATTATATTTAAACATGCATGCGCATTGTGGTGTATTTTTTACTCCTATTTGTCATTTTTGTCCTTATTTGTAGTATGCATTTTACCGTATTGTGTTCATTCAAACTCATTAACTCAAGTAAAACCTGAGGTTCTTGCATGATGAATGTTAGATGATTTTATCTTATCATGGAAAGATGAAAAAATTAATTCCAATCTATTGTTTTATCATTCAATTAAGACATTCAATATATTTTAATCATCTCTGATATTATCGGGATGGTTATATTGTTTAGTAATCCGCAGTCCCTAGGCACAAATTATTTGCTTGTCTATTTTCACATGTGGGAAACTCTTTCCATTATTATTTTTGCATTGACCTATAAATTGTTTTTTCCTGAGATGGTCTCTCAAAAAGTTATCATTTAATTGGGGGGAAGGGGGGGGGTGTTTGCTCAAATAGGTTGAAGTACCTTTTTCCAATGTTTTTGAGGAACGATTCATTATTATACCGGGGAGGCTTTAATGTTTTGGTGTTTAAAACAGTGAGTTATAATTATGTTATTATTGTATCTTTTGCATTCCTTTCGAACGCTGTTTTTGTGCATGTTTTAGATCAAAAAAATATTGTAATTTAGTTTCATTTAATTAATCATCAGTTTAAATTGACATAAAATGTACCTTACCAATGTCCTTATTTTCAGTCTCAATAAAGTTCAGACATCCTGACCTGTTTAGAATTTGATTTTGTCCAATTTTAAAACTTGACAGCGTAATCATTCAGGTACCGCCATGTTTGGCAATCTCCTGTTTTAGGCCTAACATTTTCAGTCTTCGTGTATATTTAGCATTGACCCTTTCTTCGCAAATACTATAATGCGGGCCGTATGTATTTCCAATGGACTACACACGACAAAGATACACATATTGTATACACTCGGAACCAACGTCTATGGTGATGCAGCGTTGTACGCCAGCACAAAATCATGTACTTACCGTGCTTATACTGCAGTGACAATATTTGTTTAGACTCTGATCTGATAATTTATGTTTATATTATCTACCCGATTCGCTGACAAGTGGTGATCCATAACATTACTTAATACTTTGAAGAAAATAATAATTAACTATTAAGATAACAGATTAAAAACATAAGCTCCTTATGTGATCCCGTCAGTCAATTGTGTAATTCCGTCATGCTTCTCATACTTTGTATTGGTACTGTTAGGATTAGGCTGATGTGGAAATTTAATTTTAAAATTTTATTTAAAATCTGATCGGCAAACAAAGATTTATTTGTGTGACGAAATCGCTTTAATGTATCTTTTGAAACAGTAAATATTCTAACTTCGACCGAAACTCGTCTTCCAGTTTATTTTTTTTATGGTAAATTCGGTATACTAAGACCTACGCATCATTGTTGCATTTTTTAAATTCATAGATTTTAAGGTAGGCCAAGTAGTCTAATTGGATATATTCTGTGAAACTCGATAGCCTTCACCTACTATGTTTTCACCTAGCAATCTAATACAGTGAAGTATGAGAAATGGGGACATGCATAACATTATTTTCACCAAGTAGCCATTTAAAAGGATTTCCTTTGACGTCACAGAGTTTCACAGGATACCAGTGGCTGACCTAAGCGGGGGGGGGCAACGTTAAACCCCCCTCGAAAACAATCACTAATCTTATTTAACTATTATAGGGGTTTCGTTATGAACTGGTGACACTAAGGGACAAACGGTGCCTTAGATTGCAGGAGAAAGCCTTTGATATTCGGACACCCTGCATGCAGTGGATGTTCTTTTATCTAATTCCACCTCTCCCCTCCCCCCCCCGTCAGTGAAAAGCTAGATCCGCCCCTGTATACCGATCAACTGAAGCAAATTCTAACAGTTAATATGCACGTAAATGTATTCTCAATACAGTAGCCTAGGTCTACCATCCCTTGTGTCACACCACAAAGACTAGACGTTGGTCCAACGTTGAAATAAAGTTGGTGTCAACATTAATTCAATGTTGAGCCAACGTCTCTTGTTTGCTGGGACTCCACTATCCTTAATTACCCTATCACCATCCGAGTGAGATCTACGCCTACTTCGATCATTATGATGACACTTGTCGGATTGATTAATTATTACTTATATCAACTTATTCTCATCTTCAAGGCCAAGTATCAAAGATTAACCTTATCCAGTTCAATGCTCAACGGTTCTCCAACTCCTCCTGATCTGTGATCAGTGATATAAACCTGTAAATATTGACGTCACGAATGTGTCCACATATAGGCCTGGTACAATACAACCTTCGTGTCGGATCATGTCAATCGTCAGCATTACGTTTATACCAAGGACTAATACATTTCTGAAGATATATATTTATTATATATACAGAGAATACATTGAATATATATTTGAAATGATGTATACAATGTACGGATTTATCACAGTTCATGACATACAGAATATATTTTGCCACCCTATATTCAACGTTACTTTGCAATAGTCCACATTTATAGTCTGCCACTGGGTGGACGCATTATCTAAATGCGATGAAAATCTCATAAAATAACCAGTCTGGACCAAAATGTTTGTCTTTCGTTGAAGTGGTTATATAAGACACACACATGATATAAAAGCGCTACATTTAAAATATAAATTGTCACCTACTTGCAACGCTACCGCAAACCCAGCAAGCACGAAACATTAAGCCAATGTGGTTTCAATGTTGGGCCAGCGTCGCAGACATTGAAACAACATAGGGCTAACGTCTCGTGTCTGCTAGGAAAGCTTGGAACACTTACCCCCGCACGCAACATATAGGCGCAGATTATGGAAAAATGAAGGATGATAGCCTGCCCAGTTGAAGTTATTAATCAGGTTCAACTCTAGGTAGACACCTGACGAATTTGTCCAAGGTGGGACTGATGTACACGATTAATTGTGATACTCAAGTTCAGAAGGCAACACTAAAGTTTAGAACGCATTCCCCCGCTAGCAACAATTGTCTCTCCCGTTATGTAGGACGCGTCTTCAGATGCCAAAAACGCCACAGTACTTCCTATCTCTTCCACTTCTCCATATCTTAAACAACGAAAAAAACATCACCTATCATTAACCCTTTAACCGCCAAATTACTCAATCTGAATTTTCACCCACTTGAAGTTGTGTCTCGCTGACGCGATCCACAACTTCAAGTGAATGAAAATTATGCAGATTTGACAAAATGGAGGTCATCTGTTTTCAAATATTGCTGATTAATCTCACATTTTATCTTTAACATCTTTAAAAATTGTGCCAATATAAAATGAAAACCCGAATATATGCGACACCGGCGGTTGAAGGGTTAAAGCAAATGCTTCACCGCTATTGTAATATCTCAATCCGCTGTGTTAGGTCACAATTGCACTATTAATTTTGTAAAACTCTTTTTATATAAAAATCCTAGGCCCCTTTATATGTTATAACTAAGATTATACTGGTGAAACCCAAATATACATTCAGACAGCTAGCCTGGAAGGAAGGCTATATATAAGCCCATTATTGGATTACAAGTTCTGTGCTTTGCAAGTAATCTTATTGCTATAACGTTAAAGCTTCTAAATACGCTTTTATACCCAAAGTCGTTTCTGAGATAAGTACATTTTGTGGAGCTCCTGTACTGGGCTTAAATGATTAATCTTTAAACTCTTGAACAAGAGCTTCACAAAATACCGTTATTTGAAGAAATGACTGCTGTTTTTTAACCAATGTACGTGTGAATCATGTTTCTTATTCATTACCTTTTAATTGACATTTCGCTCATATATTTCTTGGTCATTTCTTCACATCCTGTCAGCTGTAAGCATAATTCTATATTATATATAATTGTACAGATTTGTGTATGGTATTAGACATGCATGTGAACAGACGTACATATTATCATCATTTAAAGGAGTAGTCCACTGTGTACGAACAGTGGGATACATCTGTACCCAGAAAGCACCGCGCTGATTACAGAGATAGATGCAACTGGGGTACAACTAAAACCAGAAAGATACATCGAGTAGTCTATACCTAAAGTGAGATAGAATCCGACTTAATACCAATTCCGAACAAAAAATATATTATATTATGTTTTATTCTTCTTTTTATGTATGCCCACATACGTTTTGGCTGAACTTGGTGTAGATGACCCCTGGAGCGACACCATTCACACGTATGTTCATTTCAGCACATTCTGGGGCTAAGGCCTTTGTCATTCCCAGAAGAGCTGTTTTACTTATGCTGTACGGTGCAATTTGCTGGATGTAGTATAAAAACATAAAGTCGATTATTAAAATTTTGTAAAATTATTCCTGTATTGTTAACAATGTTTAAAAATAATTCAAAAAAATTAAATAGCCTTTCTGTTTTTATGAATTTTAAAGGTGGCATTGTTTAAGGACATGTATCCTTCTTGGCAAAGAGATTAATCGCCAATAAGTCCATATTACTGTTATTTGTGCGATCTGAACGATATGAGTCCTTAAAAAATAAAATAATATTTATATTCATGGTTATTGCATTAATAAGTGCTCATTTGTTTGCTCTGTGCAGCCCATGTTCTTGAGAACACATAATTATGAAAAAATGTTTCTAAATTTATCATTAAGGTCCAATCATTGTGATATGTAGGCCTATATGTGCACAAGGCTGTCATGTTTCTACCGCGTGACTTAAATGTGGCGCACAGTTACTGGAATGAGAGACAGCCAGCCCAGCAGACACAAGACTGTGAATCAATGTTGGTTTAGTGTTGGTTCACCGTCTACGATGCTGGACCAACGTTAAACAAACATTGATTTAACGTCTTGTGTCTATTTGGAGGAGTTTAAACCATCATGAAAAGATGAGAATATTGCAGGCCTACCTCAAATACACGATATGCAGCTAATGACGACACTATGGTTATACTCCCACCTCTGTAAAATAAGAATAAGATAATAATAATGAATGGTGTAATACTACCTCACTATGCAAAGTAAGACTAATACACTGCATGGCCTTATACCGCCTCCGATTTAAAATAACAATATATACTCCATAGTCTAACACTGCAACCAATGTCAAAATAGAACATGTTGTGAATTTGTATTATAGATAGAGAGTTTCTGATTACAGCTACTGAGCTAGTCTAATTTGATGCTAGACTAGATTGAATTTAGAGAGTTTTAGAAACTCTGTAATTGAATTTTATCGCTACAACTGGACTTTTAGTCTGGTTCATTATTAGAAGCTATATTACGTAGTTGGTGCTGTCACTGTTGTTTGTCACTCATTGTCACTGCCACAGCGTCAATGACAGTGAGTGTCCAACAGCAGCTGTACCGTTTGAACGACGTTTCCCGCGAAAAGTCAGTCTTAACTGGTACAAATGTAGAGTTTTCAACGCTTACCTGTCGTTGTCTTATCGTTTTCCATGTGGAATGACGATTTTAATGTAGTTTACTATTGTTTTATCTGAAATAACTTTGCTGTTCTTTCCTTGTTAGCGTATAAATAGCTAAAGTCATTCATTTATTTGTGGTTCCTTGCCACATTCTGCACAGCGTGCGGTGTGTCAGTCATGTCACTGTCAGTGGGGAATCCTTTCGCTATGCAGTGTGGGATTGCTGTCGTCATGACAGCGTGCTATTTTTAATATTGAATGACGTCATCTTGGATTTCCCTCGTGGAATCTTTTTGTAAACAAAACCATTTGGGTTCTGAGGTTAAATTGTACACTTTTAGTGTGACTTTATTAATTATATTTATTACTCAAATATGTTATCATAATTGAGTATCAAGTATAATCGGCCATTTATTATTAATATATTCTATTTTAAAGTATGTTACTCACCGTTCTAGTGTAAATGTAAGGGTTTCGAGGGTGTTTTTGTCACACATGTCACGTGCGCGTCTGGGCACTATAAATAGAGACCCATTCATCCCAACGGGGCTCTCGCCTGTCAGTTGTTAGAAATATTTCAAATCGTCAACATCGTTCAGTGTCATTCTTCAATAGACCCTCTCATTCTTCAGGTAGACTATATAATCAGGTTAATAAGTTTGACTAGGTTAGTCAATAGACGAGCGAGTCACTCTTATTAACCAAATTTATCAATACAACAAAATTAGACCCTAATTATTATATTTCTGGTTTCCACATTTATTTTATCTAACTTTAAATTCAAGTGACAGTTTCGACGTTCTAATCACCATAGCCTAACGCTAGTCTAGTAATTTTAATAGTATCGTGACCATTGGTATCTGTGTCTGAGTATATTTTACCGATCTCATTATTCTCTGTACATTTTCAACCTGAAATAAATTACATTATTTGTATATACATTTTTCCATAGTTTGTCTTTGTTTTTCTTGTCAGCATATTGCCACGCGGCAACGCAACAATTGGTGGCAGCGGTGGGATAAATTAACATAAATAGTGGCATAAAATTGCTGAAAATAAAAAAAAAAAAAAAAGATAAATTTTCAAAATTTAATAATCTGTTAATGAAATTGAGATCGGGACACGATACAATGGCTACAAATCAAGCTGTTACTGTGGATACCAGTGATGTTGATACTGATAGTGAAATAAATAGGCCTAGGCCTACTGAAGTTATTACTCAACATAAAGGACAAGGAGAGAGCCAAGAGCACTCTACCTTCGTGAAAAGTATTCATCAGGTTACAGATCCTGTTGACTCAAATAGTCGTAATGAAGCTGACCATAGTCAATCAAACAAAATTCAGTTTGATATTTTAAAACATCAGAATGAAGTTTTAAAGCAAAAGGTTGAACAAATGGAACTATTATTTAAAACTCTCACTGACGAAAACAGAATGCAATCTATCACAAGGTGTGATGATGTCAATCCTGTTAACGCTAACCGCAGAGATCAAAACATGACACAACAAGTTAATGATGACAGGTGTCAATCTATCACAAGGTGTGATGATGTCAATCCTGTTAACACTAACCACAGAGATCAAAACATGACACAACATGTTAATGTTGACAGGTGTCAATTTATCACAAGGCGTGATGATGTCAATTCTGCTAACATTAATCAAAACATGCCGCATGGCGTTTACTCACAAAGGGTTAATGTGGACGGGAGTCATTCAATCACAAGGTGTGATGACTTAAACTCCGCTGTCAATATTAACAGGACAAATGAATGTGTAAATATCACAAGAGTTGATGGCCCTCAGCCTATAATGAATGGTATCAAATCCGCTGAGCATAACCCATCGCGATTGGTTGCAAGTGATTTTTCTCATTATAAATCGAAAACATTTGATAGTGTTGATTCTCATTTGAACACAATTCAGGAAATTAATCCAGTCTCAAGGTATGACAGATTGTTTTCTGATCAAAATTTTGCAAAAAATAAGCCTGATGATGAAATTTACACAGCTGCAAGAGCAAGCAGTATATTTCCTAATGGCAATAACGAAATTCAATATATGAATAAAACAAGGATGAATAATTCACATGAGAAAAGTCACTTACCTTCGACAAAAGCTGTACATAGTAACGCTGGATACTATGTGAATCAGGCACATTGCAATGATACATCACAATTGCAATCAGACGCACACTCAGGTCCTCAAATGGATTATGTGAAATCCTCTGATAATCATGACCATACTAATTCTCACATGTCAAGGATTGATTTAGATGAACCCAAATTGAGGTTACCAATTTACACTGGGAAAAGCACCTGGGAAGCCTATTGGGTCCAATTTGAATTAATGAGTAAAAAATATCACTGGGGACCACAAATTCAATTAGAACAATTGATATTATCTCTACGTGAGGAGGCACTCATATTTATCTCTCAGTTATCCAATAATGTACGGGGAGATATTAATCAGTTAGTCTCAGCTCTTAAACATCGTTTTGGTAGAAATGTGTTGCCACAAACTGAAAGAGCGCAATTACAGTCTATTAGAAAAAGTCCCAAAGAGCCTGTGTCTGAATATGCAAGCAGAGTTGCCACAACAGTAGCTAGAGCATACCCAGGGATTGAGGGTACCGCTCTATTCAGTGAATTGACCATTGAACATATAGTTAGTGGATTGAATGATCCTAACATTGCTTATGATGTCCTGTCTAAGAGACCTAAAACTGTATCTGAAGTGATAGATTTGGTAACATGGTTAGATTGTTGCAAATCAAATGACAATAAAAAATCGTGTATTAGACAAGTTAATATTGATGGGAATACAGATACTGTGAATCAGAATGAGCAGATCAATATACGCCAAATTGATAGACAAAAATTTGTAACTGAAGAAAGATTACAACAATTTGGTAGTGAGCTTACAAACACATTAAAGACAGAGATTAAAAAAATTAATCAGGGCAGGTATTCTAAAAGTCAAGGAAGGTCTTCCAATTTAGAGCACATTGAGTGCTATAACTGCCATAATTTTGGACATTACAGTAAATTTTGTCCACAGAAAAAAGGCAATAAGCCTGAGAAATATCCTAGTCATAAATCCGGAGAGATGAGTTCAAATAATTCGGAAAACTAGGGAGGACTGTGTCTGCCGGCCAAGGCGCAGTCCAAAGTGTACATGTCATAACTGAATGCAAACATGAAAATAAAATAGTCAGGCCAGTAGAAAGTAACACAAGTGATAATGTTACGAAATTGAAGGATAGGTTAAACACTGATATGTGGAATAGTATAGAAATTGAGAAAATAACAGATTCTTTAGAAACAAGTGTTCAGGATTGTTCCAAAGGTGAAAGGTCACCTGAACATCCAGATAATTCTTTTTCTAATGTTCAGCTAGGCGAGCAATTAAAAATCTTTTCTGAAGCAACTGTTGGGTCAAAGAAACAATTAGCGGATTGTTCTGAAAAGAATGTTGGGTGTCAGAAAGAAATAAAGAATTGCTCCCTTGAAATAGATGAACAATTAAGTAATGGTGGGACTGAAAGTGTTGTTGTGGAGGAACAATCACCGGATTGTTACCATACAGACAGCGTAGTAATAGTAAACCGAGTGGGTGCGGTGACTATGAAGGTACCTGTAACAGTAAATGGTCATAAAGTAGATGCCATAGTAGACACAGGGGCGGCTGTAAGTGTAATTAGTCAACACACTTTTTTCTCAATCTCTGAAAATGAACTTCCTGAACTTAGACAAACAAATGAGTGTCTAGTTGTGGCAGAAAAGGGTAAAACTATGAAAACATATGGAGTTGCTGATATTTCTCTGTGCATTGGTGGTCATAGTTTAACTTGTCCAGTGTTTGTAGCTCCTATCTGTGATGATTTTTTGTTAGGTGGTGATATAATACACCAAGAAAATATCACTGTTAACATGAGGAAAGGTTTGAAATTAAGAGGGAAATGGATAAAATGCAAGGTAGATACTCAAGATGGGATTGTTGGAAAGGTCTCATTAAATTGTAATATCACCATTCCTTCTGCTTCTGAATATGTAGCTAGTGCAACAGTTGAAAATACATGTACAACAACTAAGAAAAATAGATGTGTTTTGATAGAACCTACTTTTTCTGATAATAGAAAATTTAAAATAGCCAGGGTTCTAGTCCAACCGGTGAATAATCAAGTCCCAATTAGATTGGTTAATCTCTCATTTAGCCCTATAAATCTGAAGAAACATTATATCATTGGGAAAACAGTAGAAATTGATGAAAGTGATATTAGTGGAAATAACACAGAATGTCCACCTGAACAATGCACAGATTCCATTGATAGCTTTAAATGTAAAGTAAATCAGGTAAAGTCAAACAGAAAGGTCTGTGACTTACCTGACCATGTTAAAGAGTTATATGAGAAAAATGTTGCTGCATTGCCAAATGACGAATTAAAAGCAGAATTTGCTGATATCATTTCAGAATTCAGTGATGTTTTTGCTAAAGATTCAACTGATGTTGGTAGTTGTTCTGTTTTAAAACATAAATTTGACACGGGAAAAGCCCACCCTACAAAACAAGGTTTAAGAAGGACACCTCGGGAGTTTGAAGGGGAGGAGAAGAAATATCTCCAGGATCAGTTAGATGCTGGAGTTATTGTCCCATCCTCCTCAGCTTGGTCCTCGCCGGTATGTTTAGTGAGAAAGAAAGATGGTACTGTGAGGTGGTGTGTAGACTATCGCAAACTCAATGATGTAACTATCAAAGATGCATATCCCTTACCTCGAATAGATATGTGCTTGGAACACCTTCAGTCTGCAAAGTACTTTTCTACACTTGATCTCCAAAGTGGATATTGGCAGATTGAAGTTGATTCAAAAGACAGGGAAAAAACGGCATTTATTACAAAATATGGTCTCTTTGAATACAATAAAATGCCATTTGGTGTATGTAATGGGCCATCCACTTTCCAAAGGTGTATGGAATTAGTGTTGAAAGGTTTACAATGGGAAACACTTCTTATCTACTTAGATGATGTAATCCTTTATAGCTCCACTCTCGGAGAACACTTGAAACAGATTAGAATAGTTTTAAGCAGGTTCTTGAAGGCTAATTTAAAGTTGAAACCCTCTAAGTGTCATTTTTTTCAAGAGGAAGTGTTGTTTCTTGGTCATATAGTTAGTGGGGATGGTGTTAAACCAAACCCTGAACTGATAAAGGCTGTGAATGAATGGCAACCTCCTACATCTGTAAAAGAAATACAGAAGTTTTTAGGACTTTGTAATTACTATAGACAGTATGTACAGGGATTTGCAACAATAGCTCACCCTTTAACTAACTTGACTAAGAAAGATGTCAGATATAAATGGACAGATGAATGCCAGAACGCATTTGAAACTTTAAAAAGTAAATTGTGTGAAGCTCCAATACTGGCATATCCCCAGAATGATAGTATGTTCATTTTAGACACTGATGCTTCCAATTATGGTGTTGGTTGTGTCTTATCCCAAATACAAAATGACCAAGAGAAAGTAATAGCTTACTCATCCAAAAGTCTTAGTAAACAACAAAGACGCTATTGTGTAACAAAACGTGAATTACTTGCTGTGGTAGTATTTTTGACAAAATTTAGACACTATTTGTTGGGTAGAGAATTCCTTATCAGAACAGATCATAGCTCATTAAGATGGTTATGTGGATTCAAGGATCCTCAACATCAATTAGCAAGATGGTTAGAAGTCATATCTGAATACAATTACAAGATTATTCACCGCAGTGGTAATAAACATGGTAATGCAGATTCTCTTTCAAGGCAAATGTCAGATGATGAAATTTTGACATGTGAATGCTATGGGAATGGTGTACCAGTAAATGATTTACCCTGTGGTGGTTGTAAAAAATGTACCAAGATCAATGATGAGTGGTCAACGTTTTTTGAAGATGTGGATACTACAATTCCACTTGGGGTTAGGAATAATTGCAGACGGATGAACACGCGTAGTAGAACCTGTGAAAATGCTGCAAATCCTGTGAATAATAATATTCAAGCAGAGAGTGCACAACAGTTGCATACCTGGTTTGAAGGTTATTCCTCACAGGAGATAAATAAATTACAAAAAGAGGACAGTGATTTAGGGATATTACATATTTGGAATGAGGAAGGCAACAAACCTGATGCCCAAAAAATAAGTAAATATTCCCCTGCTATTAGGAAATACTGGCTTAATTGGGACAATTTAATTTGGAAAGATGGGATGTTATACCAGAAATGGATATCAACACAAGATAATATATCTTCAAAACTTCAATTATTAGTACCTAAATGTTTGAGAAAAGAAGCTTTGCATAGTTGTCATGATATCTTAATGTCAGGGCACCTAGGAATGAACAAAACCATCAAGAAGATAAAAGGGAAATTCTATTGGTACCTGATTGGTAGAGATATTAAAATGCACATTAAGAGTTGTACCGACTGTTCAAAAAACAAAATGCCCCGGAAAAAATCAAAAGCACCTCTAGTTGAGTATCAAGTGGGTTTCCCAATGGATCGGATCGCAATAGATCTGATGGGGCCATTAGTTACAACTAAACATGGCAACAAATATATACTTGTCATTGGAGATTATTTTACTCGTTGGGTGGAAGCATTTCCATTGCCAGATATAAAAGCTGAAACAGTAGCCCAGTGTTTACTTAATGAATTTATTGCTAGACTAGGAATACCCTTAGAATTACATTCCGATCAAGCTACGAATTTCGAAAGCAACCTGTTTCAGGAATTATGCAAATCCCTGGAGATAAAAAAAACAAGGACAACCCCCTATCATCCCTCTTCAAATGGAATGATAGAACGTTTTAACAGAACACTTGTTGAAATGTTGAGAAAATATGTAAATAAAAAAGGTAGCAATTGGGATGGTTATGTAAAAATGCTAACTTCAGCATATAGAAGTACTGTTCATCCTGCAACAGGATTTACTCCTAACATGATGATGTTAGGTCGGGAAATTAACCTACCATCAGATTTACTGTTCCCTTTACCAGATAAACCAAAATTTTCAAGCCCTGTGGAATATGTGTCTGAACAGATTGAGGAAATATCAAAGTGTTTTGAGCAAGCCAGAAAAGGTTTAAAATCAAACATGGAGTATCAAAAGAAAAATTATGATGTCAGGTTGGCGGAAAATAAATATAATGTGGGAGATTTAGTGTTTAAATTGAAACCAAGGCAGAGAAAATTAGATCCATTCTGGACAGGACCATTTGTAGTGTCAGCAGTCATAGGACAAGTCTTGTACAAAATAGTTAATATGAAAAGGGCACAAGTAGTGCACCATAATTTATTGAAACCTTATCAATGTGGCTATGTGCCCAAGTGGGTACATCGTATGCGCAAAACAATGAATTCTTAAACTATTGGCATGATGACATACAAAGTTGAAAGCAGAACAAAACACAAACTACTTGTTTAATTTTTTTTGCTACAGTCGTTAATCATATGACAGATAATACAGACATAGATTAAGTCATATAATATTTTAAACAAATGGGAAATAAAAAAAATATAATTATATATATGGGAATGTGTGGGTTGAAATGTTCTAAGTCGTGACTCCCAATAGTAGAGACGACTATTTTGTTTATTTTCAGGATGGGACGAGCTAGACGTCATTTGATATACACTTGTACCAAGTGCCCTTATGAAGGGAGGAAACAGGCGGCAGAATGGCACTATCTCAAGATGCATGTCCAGGAGCACAGGGTTCCCTTCTGGTGTGGACTGTGCCAATACAGAGCGACTTCCATTCAACAACTAGAAAAACATGTGACGGGGTTCAAGGCACATAAGATGAGAAAAGAAGCTACCAACCGAGTGGGGTCCGAAGATAGTCTGTTTTTCATGAAGTCTAACAACCCATACGAGGTGTCGTTTACGGAGGATGTGATACCATTGAGTCCTGGAGAATCAACGAGACGATGGAAGATGAGACGGGAAGGGAGGAACTCCATGGAAAGTCTGCAGGTCCGGGTGGAGGAAACTAGAGAGACAGTTCCTCCTAGTAGTACTCCCC
This sequence comes from Flabesymbios commensalis, assembly GCA_964017125.1. Lineage (NCBI taxonomy): Eukaryota > Metazoa > Annelida > Polychaeta > Terebellida > Flabelligeridae > Flabesymbios > Flabesymbios commensalis. The sequence goes on along the minus strand of OZ024909.1, from coordinate 26,030,511 downwards.
CGGACATCTTGTATAATATCATGAAAGAATGCGGTTTGGACCAGCAGGCTCTTTTTAACGAAGACGAGTTTATACCTGATTACGACGACATCCTGTTTTTACCTCCATCGCCGGAAACAGCACCCTTGCCTCCATCGCCGGAAACAGCACCCTTGCCTCCATCGCCGGAAACAGCACCCTTGCCTCCATCGCCGGAAACAGCACCCTTGTCTCTCTCTCCTCAGCCATCAGTGATTATCCCCTCCCCTATTGTTACTCTAAAATCTACTTCCCCTTCTATTTCATCTGCAGCTTCAAGAAAGACTCTGGCGGAGATTAAGAACGAAGTTTGCGGCATGAGAGGAGACTTACAGCATCTTCAAGCCACAGTAGAGGTCTTCTCCTCTCATGCCACAACAGAATTGAAAAAACTTCAAACTGTCATTCTGAAACAATTTAGTAGATCTACCCCTGCAGCACCACATTCTCCGAAAACTTCCATTGGTACAATATCTTCGTATGCACTTCAAGGTTTAAACGAGATGTGGGAGGACGTTCGTCTGGGCAAGGACAAAGGACTTTTCCCATATAGAACCCGCCCAATTAGCAAGTACACCCACCATGCTCCAGCCGGTTACAGATTCAAGAACTATAGATTTTAATTTTTAGAGCCACACAATCCTAATGCTATCTCTCCCATAATTCAAGTGCTAAATAAAAAAATTCTACCTTTTATAATGCAAGTGATATCAATAAAAAGTGTGATACATGATATTGGATGAATAATAATAAAAATAATATGTTTTTCTAAATGTGTAAATGCCATGAAAGTGCATTTATTGATATATATATGTCTGATATATATTTGATGACTGTAATATTATCAGTGATTATTTCTTATGTGATAATTTGGTACATGGATTATATGTACGAACAGTTTATGAATTGACTTTGTATATAGATTATTAATATTATGTGCAGGTAGGTCTACTTAACCGCTTCCCTGCCTGCTGATATCTTCTTTTCTTATATTGTGAAAGTTACATTTCAGGGACGAAATGATTTTTTTGAAGAGGGGGGTAGTGTTGTGAATTTGTATTATAGATAGAGAGTTTCTGATTACAGCTACTGAGCTAGTCTAATTTGATGCTAGACTAGATTGAATTTAGAGAGTTTTAGAAACTCTGTAATTGAATTTTATCGCTACAACTGGACTTTTAGTCTGGTTCATTATTAGAAGCTATATTACGTAGTTGGTGCTGTCACTGTTGTTTGTCACTCATTGTCACTGCCACAGCGTCAATGACAGTGAGTGTCCAACAGCAGCTGTACCGTTTGAACGACGTTTCCCGCGAAAAGTCAGTCTTAACTGGTACAAATGTAGAGTTTTCAACGCTTACCTGTCGTTGTCTTATCGTTTTCCATGTGGAATGACGATTTTAATGTAGTTTACTATTGTTTTATCTGAAATAACTTTGCTGTTCTTTCCTTGTTAGCGTATAAATAGCTAAAGTCATTCATTTATTTGTGGTTCCTTGCCACATTCTGCACAGCGTGCGGTGTGTCAGTCATGTCACTGTCAGTGGGGAATCCTTTCGCTATGCAGTGTGGGATTGCTGTCGTCATGACAGCGTGCTATTTTTAATATTGAATGACGTCATCTTGGATTTCCCTCGTGGAATCTTTTTGTAAACAAAACCATTTGGGTTCTGAGGTTAAATTGTACACTTTTAGTGTGACTTTATTAATTATATTTATTACTCAAATATGTTATCATAATTGAGTATCAAGTATAATCGGCCATTTATTATTAATATATTCTATTTTAAAGTATGTTACTCACCGTTCTAGTGTAAATGTAAGGGTTTCGAGGGTGTTTTTGTCACACATGTCACGTGCGCGTCTGGGCACTATAAATAGAGACCCATTCATCCCAACGGGGCTCTCGCCTGTCAGTTGTTAGAAATATTTCAAATCGTCAACATCGTTCAGTGTCATTCTTCAATAGACCCTCTCATTCTTCAGGTAGACTATATAATCAGGTTAATAAGTTTGACTAGGTTAGTCAATAGACGAGCGAGTCACTCTTATTAACCAAATTTATCAATACAACAAAATTAGACCCTAATTATTATATTTCTGGTTTCCACATTTATTTTATCTAACTTTAAATTCAAGTGACAGTTTCGACGTTCTAATCACCATAGCCTAACGCTAGTCTAGTAATTTTAATAGTATCGTGACCATTGGTATCTGTGTCTGAGTATATTTTACCGATCTCATTATTCTCTGTACATTTTCAACCTGAAATAAATTACATTATTTGTATATACATTTTTCCATAGTTTGTCTTTGTTTTTCTTGTCAGCATATTGCCACGCGGCAACGCAACAAACATTATACACTGTATAATCTAATACTATCCCCCCCCCCCCCCATGCATGATAACCAGTTTTTTAAAATTGAAATAAGCCTTTAATCTGGAAATAATGATATAATGTTGTGACTTGAATTTTACAAATCACATACATTTTCAGTCACTTGAAGTTGTGTATCGCGGTTGCGAGAAACAACTTCATGTGATTAGAAATTTAAAATGAATAGCTCAGTTGTCTAGGGTTTGAAGATAGGGTGATACAACTGTGGTGAAATCAGACGGAACAATATAGAATAAACTGGGAGTAAATCCCTCCGTTAGTCATAGCAGTAAACATAAAGCAATATTAAAATTTAATCCAGTTATAAGATGAGCAGAACCGGAGAGCCAATTGTAACCATGTTGTGTTATAGGAGTCCCAATATCATAAAACGAGGTATTGATAACAGCAAGGTAAACCCCCCAAAAAAAGGTAAAAACTGCATGAAGCTTGAGCGCACACTGATTAGAGTATTATTAAATGATAATTTAAAAAAATATATCCACACATAATTAAGTTTGATAAGAATATATGGTGTACTGCATATATGCTACATCCCATGTAAAATAGATATGTCTATGTAATAAGCCAATGCACAAATATAATGCATTGTCTATAATACTGCCTCCAACATGAAATAATAAATAATTTTGTGCATTAAATTTGTCTCAATTTAAAAACGTGGACTAGTCGTCATCACAGTGTTGAGGATTATGGTCTTAAATGTATATGTACATAATTATATAATTATAACAACTAATAAAGAACAAACCCATGATTTTTGAACAAAGGCAAAGCTTCTTTACATGCGAAAAACACGGCCTTCACGTTAACTTCGAACATCTACAACAAACATTAAACATTTTACAATTACATAATTTACAACAACCATTGAACATAATGACAAAAATTGAAATACAACTCGTTGAAGTGTCAGACGCAAGCCTTCGGTAAAAGGGGGAGGGAGATATTTTTATGATGAGGTTAAGCCAGAATTTTTTTTACTTTGATTTCACTCGTGAGGTTGCACAGTTTTAAGCAGTTAAGTTGAACGATTTGTTTATGACTGCCATATCAAACAAAAACTAGAGTATGTGTTTTAAGTTGTTTATCCTGAATTATTACACCGTTACATATGCACATGCAAGGGCGGGGGGCAAATGGTCAGCAGCCCTGTCATTTGAGCCTTGCTATAATTATATGTGTGGCCAACATCAGTGTTTTGAAAGGTATATAAGGAAAGCTGATAATAGTAATAGTGTGTGTTTAGTCAGTCAATGTGTTAATGTGAGGCCCTTCTTCTACAATTTATAAACATAAAAACTATGTAGCAAAAATGTAACTCCACCGTGTGAATAGGTACTATTAGTTATTACTTAGTTTAATATTAGTATCATGCTGTGCTTAAATAGGATACAGGGTGCAGACTGTCATTCGTTATAACAGCAGGGCTCCGTAAGCGTTTTACCCACCACTTAAACGCTATCCCTGCCCACCAGAAAAGGATAATCCGGAATTTCGCATCCTATTTGCCATATAAACCATCATATTCACTTAAAATTGATATTTCGCGATTATGATGGAGCGATTTTGCGGTGTATTTGGCTAATAATAAATATTCAACAGTTACATCACTTACTTTATCCCACTGTTCTTCAGAAATCTGTAAAGAAAGGAAAAACTGTGAGAATGGAGGTGACTAAACGTTGTATTTTACGAATGGAAATATGCATAGCCTAGCTATCATGATATGTAGTTACTGAAATAAATTGTCATTATGTTGAAGTTTTGAATAAACATCAACTAATTGTTACGAAATATTTCACTTTTTCTTTAGTTAATTAACCCTTTTCTCGCTAAGTTTTCTTATTTTAATATTCACCCCCTTGAAGTTGTGTCTCGCTAACGGACCCACAACTTCAAGTGGGTGAATAGAACATTACTCACATTTGTTTAATTTGACACAAAACATTTGCGAGTTGTGATGTTTAAACACACATTTAATTCACAGTAACAGTAATTTGATCGGCTAATAAAACAAATAAAAAACGACTATCGTCGTGATTAGCGGTGAAAGGGTTAATAATTTTCGCCCTTTCAAGTCTGAATTTACTATTGTCATCTTCATCCACTACAAGTCGAGAATTGCTTTCGCAATTCTCGACTCGCAGTGGATGAAGATGACTTGAAGGCTGGTGGTAAATGCAAAAAATATATCGTTATTATTAAAACAGTTCCATGTAAATTTTCATTCTTAAAAACCCTAGTTTTTAGCAAATTAAGTCATTCTTCAGAGATGCAAATTTATGATGCTTTGATGCATCGTGAGGTTTAAAAGGGTCGGGGATGGGATTTGAATCCTTACGTTAAAAACTGGCCCAATGTGATTGCTGACGGCGGCATTGGACACAAAGATACTCATCCCTCCGTGCTCATCAAGAACCTGTGGAAAATAAACAAACACAGAAGGTAAAATAAATATTTTACTCATAGATTGTTTCACAACAATAACATTGCATCTCCATGGTGTGACGCACAACTAATACCTCAGTCACAATGAACTAGCCCAGCAAATACAAAACATTTGTATAACATTTGTACAGTGTTGGTCCAACGTCGGGCCGACGTTGTACAAATGTTATACAAATGTTTTGTGGTGCAGGAAATACAAAACATTTGTATAACATTTTTACAGTGTTGGTCCAACGTCGAAGACGTTGGGCCGACGTTGTACAAATGTAATACAAATGTTTTGTATTTGCTGCAACACAAAACATTTGTATAACATTTGTACAACGTCGGCCCAACGTGCGAGAAAGTACATCTCGGCGTCTTTGTTACAATTATTGAGGATGTCATTTAAAATTTAATTTTAATGATTACATAATTTTAAAAATTAAAAACCTCATTATACTGAAAATAATCAAGATTTTTCAAAAAAAATTTCAGTAAGTGAAACGGAAAGGACACGCCTATCCGATAAAAAAATGTAATTTTTGACCTCACTGTCCTTTTCGTGTGGCGAGTCTCAAATCGTCCCCTTTGATATGAAAGGGTGTATCAGCTACTTTAGAAAGTGGCAGATACACCCGTTCATATCCAAAAGGACGAAATACTCCAAAAATTGTTAGTACGGCATTCGTACTGAGGTATAATATATTGTGTAATCCGCAGTGACGCGAGTGCTGCCGGGTCTGCCGCTGTGTGAGTTGAGCAGCCCAGCTGGCCATGTCTTCCCAGTAACACAAAACATTTGTAGAATAACTTGGCGGGGGGGGGGGGGAGCTGGTGCGGTGGTAAAAACTGCCTGCTTGGGGAGTCGGAGAACGCGGGTTCGAACCCCACCCTGGCACGAATTTCGAATTCTGTGTCTGGAGAGCAGGGTCATCTCAGTCATCTCACCATCTATAGGAGATTCTCTTTGCCCAGTTAGACTCCATGTGCACAATTTAGCCTACAGGTGGCCTAAACCCCATTCATTTCATTTAATTTGTACAATGACATTGTACAAAATGTTATACAAATGTTTTGTGTTTGCTAGGTTGTTAATTTTGAATGACGGACGGAGATCTAATCAACGTGATTGTGCCAAGATTGTGCAGAAAGCGACGTAAATTATTATTATTAATCTAATCAACAGAGTGAGTCACTCTCCAACAGGTCAGTTACATATTTCTAGATTACTGTAATTGCAATTAGTCCGAAATAGCCTATTCGACAGAGAAAGGTCAAGGGGCCATGTTCTGATGAGACGATCTTAAAGTTAAGCTGATAACTACATGTAAGTCCATCTTTACCCTGTAACTGCCGGTCCTGATTATAATCGTTGTTTTTTAAAATTGTTATTGGCACATTAAGCACCACCTTTTAAACATCCTGAAGATAAAACGTGACAATTTTCGGTAATAAATTTGAAAATAGTTAACCTCCGTTTTGGAATAATTTTTCCTCACTTGAAGTTGTGGATCGCGTCAGCGAGACACAACGTCAAGTGGGTGAAAATTGCAATTCAATAATTTGACGGTTAGAGGGTTAACCTGTACCTGTGGTGATATAGCAGCTGAGCTCGTAACTGAAACCTTATCCCGCAAAATAATAGAATTTCAATTTTTACTCACACGAAGTTGTGTCTCGCCACCGGGTTAAATGTGAACTTTTAGGATCGTCTAAGATTACTGCACAGTAGTTTACCAATGGTGGGTTAATGTTGGGCCAGCGGCAAAGAAGGTGGGCCAACATTAACCCTTAAATGAATGAAAGAATAAATAAAAGACTTATATAGCGCCTAACTCATAGGAGGGCCGAGCTCAGAGGCGCAATCCATCCTTATCAAATTCCAAAGAAGAGTCGATGGGAAATAAGCATGGTCGTCATCAGGTAGCCGGGGCACAGAGGAGCTAGGGCAAAAAAGCCAGTTCGAAGAAATGCGTTTCAAGCAGTTTTCTGAAAGAGGAAATATTTAAAAAGAAGGTGTGCAGGCAGTTAATTCCAGAGAGTAGGGCCAGAAGCAGAAAAGGCACGAGCACCGAACTTAATTAGTTCTGATACGTGGTACTTTAAGCTTATTTGTGTTGTTTGATCGTAGATGTTTTACGGAGTCTGCAGATAAAAGAAGACTTTAATAGAGGAAAATAAAAAGATTTTAATAGAGGAATAGAGCGACTAAAACGTGGAGCCTTTGTCACAATCCTTGCCAAACAGTCCTGAACACGCTGCAATTTCTATAGATCATTAGCTGGAATTTAGTGTATTTAGGAGTTACAGTACGTAGTCAAGTTTGCTTGTCATCAGTGCCACTGCAATTAGTTCAGCTAGAGGTAGACTTTTTCTAATGCGTTCAAGATCTCTAATGTGATAAAAACAGGAGCTGGACACCTGTGAAATGTGCTGACAAAAATTCAAACCACTGTCAAAAAAGACACCCAAACTCTTGCGGAATCCGCTGCTTTCATCTCATTGTCTAAAACCGCAAGAGAGAAGACGTTAATAAACTTCTCTCTCCGCGCTTTCGAGCCAATGAGAAGAAACTCAGTCTTGCTAGGCTTGACTTTTAGTTTTGATTGAACTATCTGAGCAGATACCCCGATAATACAGCTCTGAAACATTTTTAGTGACTGTGTCACCTATAATGGAGATGTAGATTTGTGTATCATCGGCGTATAAGTGATGACTGAATCCATAACGTTAAATAATGGTGCTTAGAGGAGTGGTGTACAAACTGAAAAGCAGAGGGCCAAGTACAGAACCCTGCGGCACTCCATGCTTAAGCAAACTAGGGTCAGAAAAAGATTTGTCAATTTTAATTTTTGATGCTTGCCACAAAGGTAGGATTTAAACCAAGCCAAAGCCATTCCAGATACACCATACCACTCAGCTAGTCTATTCGTTAGAGTGTTGTGGCCGCAGACAAGTGAAGTATACCAAAACTGTGACACGACCCTTGTCAAGAGAAACTGAGATGTCATTGTAAACTCTCAACAGGGCTGTCTCGGTGGAATGGAATTTTCCAGAATGTTCCAGATTTTAGAGATAAATTAATCAAAGGCTTTATGGATGTTAGTTGGAATCGGATCAAGGTCAAATGATTTTGATGTAGACTTCACAGTGATCTTCTTGACCTCGTCCTCTAATGCTGGTTCTAAATTAAAAAGTTTATTTTTTATTTTAGGCTTCAAGTGCTGAAATAGTTTTAAAAAGTCGATCCCCGGGATGAAATGTCAAAACAGCATTGGTTTAAGGTCTTGTGTAATGTTTTGTGTGAGGGGTAATTTGTTCTGGGTCGCTGATCACACCTACACTACAAAATTGTCATTCTGTGTACCAGAACCGCACGGTCTTGGTCAATAAAGCAATAGAGAGGGCTTGCTTACCATGTCAATGTTATTGTTTTTGCCATTTATTTGATCAGCGGCTCGAAATAATATAACATAATCTTTAAAAGCGAGTTGTGGGTGTGACATACGTGTTTGAATAAGTTGGTTCGATCTTCTGCTTTGCCAATATGACAGGGTACTCCAGTTACACTCAGATTTTGACTTCGTAATTTCTCCAGAGCCTCATCAACATTTCTCTGTTTGCGGCTGCATATGACAACTTTTGCTCCTTCTTTCCCCAGTCGCTCTGCTACAGCATATCCTATCCTGAAGTATAAATAGAACAGTTGTAATGTTTAACACTCAATCTGTGTTTTTACAATTTATAGTGATGGAAATTTGAACTATGCATGGAATGACGTGCATACATTATTCATATTGCTTCAGACTGGCTTGGTAACAAAACAGATCTAATATTTTCCAGATCTTCAGCAGAAAATTCGATCGCAGAGGTGATTGGAAAATATGTCCTCTTCTCGTTTTAACATTTTTGTCGATCTGCTTGGTAACAAGACAGATCAACTAAGTTATATAATGTATCACTGTAAAGCTTTCCACTGGTAAAAAAAACGGTAAATTGCCAGCAATTTATCGTAAAAACATACCTACGACAATTACCGGTACTGTAATTTACTGTGACATGCCGAATACATAGTAAGTTACTGTACCTTCATTCGAAAGTAAATACTGTAAGTCACTCGATGTAACCATTATAATTGAACCACCGTATCTGATTTTAATATCACAAAAATACTGAACTCCCAAAAATACAAATTTCCATCAAATGAACTAACTAATTCTCAAAATTTTCAAACTGATCTCACAAATGATCACATGTCTAGTCATGGTATAAACGGACAAGAACCAGTGCTGGCGGGCGTGCTCAAGGAAATTTCGTATTTAAGCTGACCAAATAAAATTAATGGGGTTTTAGGCCACCTTTGTGCACATGTAGGCTAAACTGTACCAGGAGAACCTCCTGATTCAGATGACACTGCCCTCCAGACACAGAATTCGAAATTCGAGCCTTGGCGGTCTGAGGCAGAGCACGCTACCTCCGGGCACAGAGGCTCCCCGCAAAATTGAATCTTTACAAGTGAGCGGTGAAGAAACATTTTGTTTCTTTGAAATTTGAATGCCAGATCGGTTTTCGAACCCGCGATCTCCAACTTTCCAAGCAGGCAGCTTTAACCACTGAATCAGGGGCCCGCCCATCAGCTGAACAAGTTATGCACATATAATATCAGCTGAACAATGTTATGCATAAGCAAGGTCAAAAAACTTTAAAATGATTTTCGGATTAGAATATGAGTTTGCAAAACAGTGCCGTTGTTAACAACATTTGACGTCTGTAGAAGTCAGATTCTGACGTATAAAGGCGGTCCCCGCACTGAAAGCATTAAAATATTTACATTGGTCGTAGACCCATAACATATGTATTCAATTGAACCGGAAAAAAACATTTGGTCTCCATGACTTGAACAAATATAACTCAGCGTTGTACGGGTTAAGTGTATTGAATTCACCAACAAAAAATCTCACATGCTTCGCATGATAAAGTTACATTTTCAACTGGCATGCTCTTTAAATCACACACAAAAGCTATTTTATGATCCCAAACAAAATAACATTGATGATCATCCTAAAGAAAAACTGGATGTGACCGTTACGGAAACAGCAAAAGCATACCCCGAAATCAGCGTCTCCGCTGAGTAATGCCGCCGACCACCCTCAACCTCCCTTCCAATAAATTTTATTCTGGAAAGGCTTGTACAATAACTTTAAGAACCTGGCGAGCCTCGTAAGATATAAAATGAAATGAAATGAATCGGCTTTAGGCCACTTTTGTGCACATATAGGCTAAATTGGGACAGGAGAACCTCCAGAGGATGGTGAGATGAGTGAGATGACACTGCCCTCTAGACACAGGATTCGAAATTCGAGCCCTGGCGGCCTGAGGCCGAGCACGCTACCTCTCGGTCACGGAGGCTCCCCACAATACTAAGTTTTACGAGTGGATGGGGAAGAAACATTTTTGTTTCTTTCAAACCGCCGAGACCGGGAAACGAATCCCGAACTCCAGCGGGAAAAGCAGCGGTGCTAACCACTGCTCAAAATTTAATCAGATCGTTAGAAATACATAGAGAAATGTCCTGTAGCATTTGAATACAAAAATAACGGTTTAGAAGAAACCGCTTTCACAACCTTTTTTGGAAGCCATCTTGGAACATTGACTTAACTGGCTTTGTGTCAAAAATAAATAATATTATATTGTTTTGATGCCGAGCCATGAAAGTTCATTCAGAACTGTTCATATGCTATATTATCAAAGACTATGTACAATAGTCTTTGGTATCCCCTCTCCCGGGTGTACGATGAACCTTACTGTTCTGGTTGAATCAATGCTGGCTTCATGCTGGCCCAGCGTCGCAGACGGTGGGCCAACGTTAATCCAGTATAGGTTTAATGTATCGCGTTGATTAGACAGGACACAATCGACCATGTGATTACATGAGATAACCTAATAAGATATGATTATCAGAAGGTTATCTGAGGTTAGCCGTCTCATGGAATAAAGCCTTAGGTCAAACAATGCCCAGATGCACCATGATAATAAATAGACGCAAGTCTATAACTATAATCTTCCCATAATTGAAGATAACTGGTTGTCATCAGAAACGAAAGTGTTGTCTCCATTAGTTAAAGCTACCAGTAGCTACTTCAGTAGATCTGATAAGATATTACTACTGTGAGATAATTAACAAGCAACCTTCGTCAGTAACGGGTTGCTTACTAGATCCACACGGTCCGCCGCCACCGAAGCTATTTGTTTTCTGAATAGCAAAAAAGCTATGAACAATAAAGTATTACTGATAAACTATGACAATTAACGAAGAACGTTTCGAACATGCATGGTTATTTAATTTGGTACACATGTTTCGGAATGTCAAGCAATGACCAGATTAACTTTTGGGAGCAAGCAATGTTTGCAATATTTACTTATCTCGAACACAATGCAAAATAACTGGGCCATGAATATAAAACAAAATGTAAGATCCCACACAAAGATAATGACAAATTTCGCGAAAAAATTGAAAACGGCTAGCAATGACTTGCATAAATAAAAGGAACGAACAATTTAAAAATGACAGTTTAGAGACATATTTGATTTTTCGATATTACTTATCTCGAAAAAAAAATGAAAATAGCTGGACCATGAATATGAGACAAAATGTAAGGTCTCAGACAAGCATAACCTATGACAAATTTCGGAGAAAAAACAAACATTCGCAGCCATTTTTACTCAGTTTTGGTCATTTTCTTGTAAACCTGTTGTTGGTCTATAGGCTACGAGGATAACACATTTCACAGATATAAAATGCAAAATTGCCGAATTGGTGGCCATTTTTTGTCAAATTCTCTCATTTTTTGGAACCTTGCAAGATAGGTAAAATATTAGTTTTAAATAAACTGTTCTGCGTTAGGCCTGGTAAAGGTAAAGCGTGTCACACAATTTGACAATGGTAAGTCATGACAAAATCTGAATGTAGGCCTATTACTGTAGTCGTCTTCAATTTCGCGGGTATTGAATTTCGCGCAAACGCGAATTTGAGCCGAAAGTGTTATCGTCAGCTGGACTAGGACTGAATTCAATATTGTGGGGGCCCCTCCGTGACCGAGAGGTAGCGTGCTCATCCTCAGACCGTCAGGGTTCGAATTTCGAATCATGTGTTTGGAGGATAGTGTCATATCATTTTCCCCTGGCACAGTTTAGTCTATATGTGCTCAAAAGTGGCCTAAAACCCTATTCAATTTATCTCATTTGGACTGGGGACTATATTTGTCACCTAACATACCGTAAACGCAAAACATAATAGATAACAATTTGTACAATGCTGGATCGACATTGAAGACGTTGGGCCTAGACCTAATCACCATTACGTAACGTTAAGTAGACATCCAGGTATGGGCACTAATCAGCATAGGTCTACAAATCGGCCGTCAAATGACAAAGTCTAATCCTTTTGACCCTAGCAGTCCTGCAAAAAAGATCACGATAAAATAAAACATTACATGTATATCTCTGAACGGGTGTAGCATTATTCAATTAACGATATATATAAATTTAGGTTTATTGATAATATGAAATTTTGATAAGAATTTTGTTCATCTCATAATATCAATAAAAAAATCATTCTTACTCACCCGAGAAACTCTTTCTAGCTAACCTTTATCCTGCTAAATTTAAAAAAAATCAGCCACTTGAAGTTGTGGGTCGCGGTACAACTTCAAGTGGCTGACAATTGCTGATATTTGTTTAATTGGACACCAAACATAGGAAATATTGATGTTTAAAATAGAAAATAAGCGAAAGCCCTTTTGTAAACTTTGTCCGACTCCTCAATCAACCTTTCTTTGTGGGGATGTGCAGGGGTAGGCCTACTGCATGAGATGGTTGTTAGCTGAAGTACTTTTCATATAATATTTGAATATATGTATTTGTACGTCCTTACTATGTCCTAAAGAATTCTGCGATCATTTCTTATTGTGTTATTTTATCATTTGATAGGTTAATCAGTTTTAAAATGGTAGGTGCGTTGATGATACTTGGTGATTATATTTCGAATGTATCTTTAGTAGCTTTTGAATGTTTCAATAATGTTTATAACATATATCGAATGAATTAAAAACATTTATCGAGTCTACTTGTTTAAATTCATGTGGAAGCTACAAATGAGAAATAAATGTATGTTATCCCTAATGTTGTCCCTAATATACATCTGATATACATCAGAAACAACTAAAGCAACACACTTTCATTAGAAATCCTTATGCTGGTGTATGTTTGCGCCATTCGCGAAGGTATTACTTTCAACTCTACGTGGAGTCACTGTTGAAGGTTGTCTCATGGATGTTTCCTGTTGACCACACGCACTATAGTAGGTGGCTACTTGTACACATTTGAGGCTCCCTCAGAAACATCATTATGTCCTGGGGAAATTCCATGCAGGAAAATTGGTGGCGCACAAGACAGATAATAGACAATACATTTTTTGCCATGGCCATTGATCAATGCGTTCGGTCTGACCGACAATCCGCCAGCTCTCAGGCGTTAGATGGTGGCTGGTCTCGATGTGGCGAGGATGATAACACGAGATCACATCAAAAAGACTGCTAGCATCATCACCACGGGGCCCAGTGGGGGGGGGGGGTGTCCAAGCATCATTTGTCAGCGATGTCATGCCGCTAGCGCAGTGGTTGGAGAGATATGCAGCCCATGCTTGAAATAAGCTACAGGTACCACTGTTTGGTCTCCCATCTGTGAAACCCTAATCAAAGCACAAGGAGCAAGTGACATCACATAGGAATTTTTCACGCTTCCACATATCTTGCCAAAGCAGATACCGAGATCTCAATCAATTTTTCACCTTTGAGAATCAAGCTGCCCCTCCGTCACTGCCATTAGGAGGCAAGCTGGGGCTTGGTACAAAGGTAGACATCCTTCACTGCCTTGAAAAAGGGACAACGCGACAAGTAAATCCCCCTGTCGTAAACGCCACATCCTTGGATGGTGCAGCCATAGTGCAGATGCTGAATCCCGGAACAGCAAAAACAATCTAAGATTATGCAGACATGGTGTTTACACCATATATATCTTCTTATCTAGATGTAGCCAATCGTGTCGACGTCATCTGGGATGTATACAAGCCAGAGAGTTTAAAGAGCACATCCAAGGAGAAGAGAAGCAAAGGGGTCCGAAGACAAGTAGAGTCTACTTCCTACCACAGTTATTCCCCAAAACTGTATCTGACGAGATTCTCAACCAAAGAAGGTGCGGCCATATATACACAACTTTGGAAGGGAATGTGTTGTGGTCCTTTGATAATGCCGACGTGACCAACCTGGTCCCCTGCTCCCACGAGGTAGCTGGTACCCGTCTCCTCTACATGTATGTGGCTGATGCAGGATACAAGAAAGTGTGTGTTCGCACGATACCGACTTTGTTATTCTGGGTGTCGCTCACTATAACAATATAAAATCTGATGAAATGAAATGAATTGAATGGGGTTTTAAGTCACATTTGTGTTCATATAGGCTGAACTGGGCCAGGAGAATCTCCTGAGGATGGTGAGATGAATGAGGTGGCACTGCCCTTCAGATACAGGATTTGAAATTTGCGCCCTGTCGGTCTGAGTCCGAGCACGCTGCCTCTCGGTCATGGAGGTTCCCCACAATATTGAATTTTTACGGATCAACGGGGGAGAAACATATTGTTTCTTAGAAACTTGAAGGCCACCGTTGGGTTCGAACCCACATTTCCGCCATATACACGCACCTGTCCGTAAACTGACTGATTCAACTATTGATGCAACTCGTGTATATCATGCGTTCACAGGGTGCGATATTGTTTCGTGGGGAGAGGCAAGAAAACAGCTTGGGTCATATGGCAGTCGTGCCAAAGAACTTAGATGTATAAGAAAGGACACTCCTGAGCGTCATTTATTATGCTCTAAGTTCTTTGGTCATACCCAGAAGCTATGGGTGCATTTATACACCTCCTCTCCTACAAGGTGGTTTCAGTGTCAACCATGGCAGTCCTAGATTCTCTATGACGTCCTAAGTGACATCACAAACGTTGATGATTGTAGAAAACAATTTTTCACCCGAAAATTGAAAATACTGGGTAATTTACCACCTACGAAGACAGTACTATAGTAGCATGTACAACGGGCCAGTTATCAAACCATCTTCTAGACCCAGGCCCTGACTACTAACGCCAAGCTTCCAAGCCCCGAACACTGAAGCTAGAAGAAGGATACTGTGACAGAGTGGCTACCATTCTGAACCACATTGCCAGAAGCATCACTGTCATGCTATGAATTAATTCGCTGTGGATGCTTTAAAGGATGTTGTGGCCGGTGCATATGCAAAAAAGCCGAGTTGAAATGCACTGCTTTCTGTGGCTGTGATAGTAGCCTGTGCAACAGTCCTCTCATGGCTTTTTCACTGACAGATAGTCTAAATTTACGCTAGAGACGGAATGTCTGTCTACTGTGACGGTGACTGCACTGACTGAACATTATGATCACTGACTGAACATTATGATAATAAGAGACATGTGCAATCATTAAAATAATAATTTGTAATATGTTTTATGTATGACACATCTATATTTCTACCATCACCACTTACTCTAGCTGAAGCAGATGTAACATATTTTAGCACAAAGAAAGGTCATTGACATTCAAGGTCATTTACTTTCAAGGTCAATAGTGTTAAAACTTATAATTATATATTTAAAGGGATTGGCCCAATTTCCCGCATTTCCTATTTTTGACATGGTTGTCAATAATTAGAAATCAGGAATTTCGTCTCTATATCTAGCCTAGCTGGTGAATGCGCAGCACAAAAATTATAAAAATTTGCAGTTCTAGTATATGTACATGTTTACATCATATGGTCATATTGAGAACCCGAAATAAAATCACCGATTTTTAAAAGATTTTAGCCTGGACCAGTCCCTTTAACCATAGTGTTTCAAGTTCAAACTAATAACAATTTAGCTAACAATAAAAATGTATTATGACACACGTTGCGTAGACAGCAAATTTTATATGTTCCTATTCAATGATCCCTGTCGGTCAGCAAAGGTCAAATTACGGGTGGCTCCACGTCTGAAAATAACCTTCATGGTATGTAGAATGCCTAATAAAAATTTCATTCTTTAATGATGAAGTGTACAAAACCTTCAAATTTGAGAGGCTATCCGTTGTACTATAATATTTATGGGCAGATTGCCAGCGGTGTGACTGGATTCATCCATTCAACAGTGGTGCATATTATATATCACTGATATGGTCGAGATAGGGCCTTAACCCTTTAACCGCCAAATTATTTAATCTGAATTTTCACCCACTTGAAGTTGTGTCTCGCTGACGCGATCCACAACTTCAAGTGAGTGAAAATTATTAGGATTTGACAAAATGGGGGTCAACTATTTTCAAATATTGCTGATTGATGTCACATTTTATCTTAAACATGTGTAAAAGGTGGTACTCAATGTGGTAATGAAACATGAAAAACCCGAATATATACGGCACCGGCGGTTAAAGGGTTAACCCTTACGACGCTGAAATATTTTTTTATTAACTAATTTGAAATCATCATAAATGGTCAGCTCTTTTCGCTGAATTTGAATACCTAAGTTATGGGTCTACGACCGTTTTTAGACGTCAGAATCTGTCGTCAGATTCTGTCAGATTCTGAAGTCCAAGGACGGTCCCCTCATTAAAAAGGTTAAACTAGTCCGGCAATAGAGAATTTGACATTAATTAGGTCAACCTTGGGAATAATGGAATTATCCGTCAACTAGTGTTACTCTGGGGACCATCCGACTCGAAGATAGCAGAGCTCAGATAAAACATTTTCAATATCCCAACATCACCCCACCCATGTGTGTATGGTGATCAAGTATGATGGTGATTAACATAATTTTAGTTCTACAGATATCGATTTGTTTCTTTTTGATTTTTTAAACATGGTATATAAAAATAGAAATGTTGTTCAAGCTCAAGCACATACATTATAGATGCATATGATTGAAAAGCCCCAAATGTGGTTGTTATGTTTTACGAACCATTTTTCTGTGACTGGTCATTTTCTTGTGGATTTAAGTAATAGCGTGAAATATTTGAATTAGCATAATTATATATGCGTCACTAGAACGTAGAGGGTTAATATATTGACCATATTATTTACAGATTGGTTGACTAGAATAGCAATGAGATACCTTGAAGTACGTCTGATACAAAACGACGAACTTAGCAAAAATAATACAGGGTGTAGGTCCACCCCACACCACATGGTACTGTTTTTCATGGCAAAAATATAAAGTTTGCTGGTTCGCGGCGACCAACCTGTAAATACCATTGAAAAAATATTGTAGTATGAAAGTTAATCTCCATGACATTTAATAAATGTAGCCCTGTATAAACCCCACTTTAACATTAAATTTCATGAAAATTGGTCGAGAGTTTGACTGAGACATCAGCCAATATCCTTCACCCTGCATGGTTAAGCTAACTGTGAATCCGGGTATAAAACACTTCATGCGAAGACCTGTATTATAGCGATCGCAATAATTGTCAACACAATAAATACCAAATTTAAATGAAAAATATGCATTAATTTAACCCTTTCAGCGCGGGGACCGATATCAGACTTTGGGGACCGTCAGATTTTGACGACTAAAGTCAATCCCCGCGCTGAAAGAATTAAAACAATTATAATGGTTAAGGCGATGGATCACGCTGATCGAATGTTGGTTTGGGCCGATGTCACAGTAGGGCCTATTCCAACAATGCTGTTTTACTGTTGCTCCACCGTCTACGACGCTGGCCCAACCTCAAACCAGCATTGGGTCAATGCCTCGTGTTTCCTGCATGGATGACTGTTCACTCACCCTTCCGTCGATCCCGTCACAACAGCCACCTTTCCTTCCAGCCGCCTCGCTCCTATGTCGCTAAATAATCTGGCACCTTGGCCTACCATCGCACGCGTTAACAGTGGCCGAAACATATTGTCTGACTAACAGTGATAAATCGCTGAGAAAATAGAAACAGAAGCAATGAGCCAGGAGAGATTCTGATAATTGCTGGAGTGATATCGCTTTTATACTGATCAGGATCAGGACTTTTGCCCCCCCGGGGGGGGGGGCAACTCTGACAAAAGATCCAAGTGGATGGGAGGGGGGTGGTAGAGACTGGATGCTTAGACTCCTGCCGTTCATTCAATTATAGTTTTGACTGAAAACACACTTTTGAATAAAACTATTTTGGTTGAAAACGCACCAGCGATTGGAATATGCGAAATATGTCACTTGATTATAGAAATTGGCCAGCCGTTGGATCAATGCTGTTTTGATGATAGTGCCCTCCGTCCGTGACGCTGACACGATGCTAAACCAATATTGGTTCAACGTCTCGTATTTGAGGCCAGAACAAAAGGTGGGATTGGGGGGGGGGGGGTGTGTCCCGCCTATTGTCCAACTATTGTCCAAACTTCTTTGACAAAACTTGTATTGGGACTCAGATCTGATAAAAAGACAGATTGGACGTGCTCAATATTGAGTAAATGCCGAGCTAGTGATCCAGGCACTGCCCAGCAGACACAAGACGATGAATCAATGTTGTTTTAACGTTGGTCCAACTATTGGACAATGACCCAGCTATTGGACACCATCGCTCTCCAGCAACCACGAAACTTTGGCTCAACGTTGAATGGTGGGCCAACATCAAATGACACCAATCGATATCGAACGCCAACAAAGAAAACCGTATAGTTCAACGTCTCATGTTAAGCATGGGTTTGTCCTCTACTCAAGAAGCACAAGAAGTTGATCGAATGTTGTGCTAATGTTCCAATGGCGTCATAGATGACGAGATAACATTAGCCATTATATTTGCCTGAGTTCGCAATAATGTGGATCCTCGATAGCCACCCTATTATGCAATAATGCGATTTTCAAACATTATTTTTTTTATGTATTTTAATACCTTGACATTATGCCTACCTTGGTGTCACCTTTCAGCAGTGTCACAATAAGCCTTTCAGGGCGGGAACGTTTTTTCGTCAGAATCTGACGTATAGTTTAGCAGATAAGGTAACCTATTGTGTATTCTATAATCAATGCCCCCGTCACACCATGCCACGTTCCTACATCCTGTAGTCTTCAGTTGTATTCGCTCTCAAGTGGGAAGTACACCCTGCAAATGACAGGATGCGTTCCTACGACGTCCACTAAAAAACGACAGGACGCAGTAAGGATTTGCACAACGTCGTGGGAACGCGGTAGAAACCGATTAGGGCGTGATATGGTCTCCATGGACGCGGAGGACGTAGAGGAACATTGAACATGTTTACGTAGCGAGGACGTAGTCGGGACAGACGCCGTGCGGTCTTCAAAAGGACGTAGTAAAAACGGTATTGACGACGCAGTGACGACGTAGCCCAAGCCTTGTGGCAACTTGATTGACGTAGTACAAGCGTGGCATTGACGGGAAAGATTGCATGCTTTTCTGTAAACGTTTTTTACCGGGTCTTCACTGCGCTATCACTGCGTTCTCTCCACGGAGTTGTTACCAGGTTGTCACTATAGTAGGGCAGAAAGGAGGGTCCCCAACCAACTTATATTTTTGTAACTCTTAATAGCTCTAGTAAACGACTTTTAATGTTCCCATTGCGAAATATTGTCCCATGGGGTCCATTTGGCGGCCATTTTCAACGCCATCTTGTTTTTCGACGGAAATCAATAATTGTCGTATCTTTTGAACTAGAAATCGCAGGAAGTCATGTAATACCTCTTTTCCATATATTTTGTGCATGCCAAATCGAATAACGCTATTTTCTTGATTTAACTTTTATTTTAACAAATATTGCAGAAAAACCTCTCCTGGAACCCATTTATTTTTTTACGATTACGATAAATATGTTATATTTTAGCATGAAGCAAATGCAAGTGTTGTCAACACTAAATATAATGAATATTAGTCTCCTATAAATGATGTTGGAAGCAGAGCAACAATATAACGAGATAAGAGAACAATGTGAATAATAAAAAACAAGAAGAGCTGAGGAGAATGAGGAGAATTAGAGCATGCTGGGTGAGGGACTGGCTAAAGAATGCGCTTCTTGGCTCCTCATTATTGCCCCTTCTGCTTCTTGGATCTCCCCACTTTTGGCATGTTTTGACTCATGAAGTACATTAATCGAAATGAAAACGGGTTAGAACGTGGTCGTATTTATAACAGATCGGACTGCAACACACCAAGAAGGCCGTTGTGATCGTGTTAAAGACTGCCTGAGAACGCAATGCAAACAGACAAGACTGACCATGAACTGGTTTGAACGGACAGACATGTCGTGGTGAAAACTGTGCAGAAACGGCCCAGAACGGCTCTAGAACGGGCTGAAACTTACTGGGAACGGGGTTAAACGGGAACAGGATGGATTGAAACTTGTTAAGAACGGACTGCGAACGACAGTAAACGTTACGTCTTCCCGTTCTAAACGTGGTGCGGACGTTGTACAAACTGTCTGCAATCGTAATGCACTTACTTCAAACTGTGTTGTGTCGTAGTAAAAGACAAAATTGCACGTTTCAACCAGTGCTCATCCCGTTTCATGAAATGTTCACAACGGGCAGAAACGTTCTTCGAACTGGTTCAGTGTGACTGGGCCTTAACATACGTATTCAAATGAAGCAGAAAGAGCTTACTAAGACGTTTATTATAACCCATATAATTTCAGTCAGGCACGTTTTTGTGAATAAATTGACTTTATATTATCTTTATGATAATTGTCATAACAGTTAAATGACTTTCGAATGCCAGTATGTGTTTGTGATTTATTTTTGTTTGTTATGTTTGCATTCCCATAAATTTAACTTAGGTTCCAGGAGCACGTTTTTGTGAGAATGTTGGGCAAAGAAGAAATAAATCATCATTTATTTAATGCTTTGTGTTGTGACGTTTCATCCACAAAAACCTTATAATAAAAATTGTCCCAATCTAATTACTTATCAGCTTATAGTAGGCCTATCCGGAATCTAAACAAACAACAAAATGTTGGCCTGATGTTGGCTTGATGTCGGCCATTGTCTGCGATGCTGTCCCAGAACTTAGGCAACTTTGGATGAACGTCGCGTGTTTGCTGATTGTCCTCCGAAGTGGAGCGAATTGTAAAAAATGAAATGAAATAAATGGGGTTTTAGGCCACCTTTGTGCACATATAGGCTAAACTGGGCCAGGAGAACCTCATGGGGATGGTGAGATGAATGAGGAGCACATTGTATGCCGTAGACTGTCCGTCCATAACCAGGAAGCATAAAATAATGGCCCAATGTTGTTTTGATGTTGGACCGGCGTCGCAGACAGTGAACCAACATTAAAACAACATTGGCTCAGTGTCTCGTGGACGCTAGATGATATGATTATGGGGCCATTGTCCCGCGATACAATGACTCATGACGTTTTGGCAAAAAAACATTCTAGGTCATTTACATATTTTATAATCCGCCAGACCACATCTCTTAGATAGCATGATAATTTTGATCCGACGAACAAGCCTCAAGTGGCTGATGTAATACTGAAGTCTGCCAAGATTATTGTCTCTTGTATATTAAATCAAAGAACTCTACACAGTGTTCTAGACAACTTTTATGCACATAAAAGCTAAACTGGACCAGAAGACCATCCTGAAGATGTTGAGATGAATCAGATGATACAGACATCCAGATACTATTAGATTACTGATACCAGCCCTGGCGATTTGCGGGCGAGCACGTTAATACCTCTCGACCATGGACATGATGGAGGCTTCTCACAGTCTCGGCTATTTTTGGGTGGAAAGGGGAAAAAATTACATATTTTTCAATTTGAAATCACCATAAATGTCTCAGTTTGCTCTTTCCGCTTCATTGAATACTTATGTCATGGGTCTAGGGCCATTAATAATATTATACTCTTTCGTTGCGGCGATCGACTTTATAGACAGATGACTCGGATGACGTTTATAGACAGATTTTGACGTTTAAAGTTGGTCCAAAAGTATGTTCCTTTTGTTGTATAGCAAAATGGAAGAGGCTCGTTCCATCTTCCGTACATAGTTTCTCTATGACAAAACTGGGGATTTCCTTACTCTATAATAAATTTCAACTGACACGATACGAATTTCAGATTTTAATTTCCGAAAAGCTGGTAAGCATAGACAGAACACATGTAGTTTTGTGTTGAACAAACGTATTCTAATGCATTGCCAAAACTTGATAACTGAACACTTTTGGCTTTACGCACAAGTGGAACAGCCCATGTAAATCTTGAAATAGAGATAATTTATACTGTAACTTAAAGAAAGCGAACGAGGGAAATGTATAGTTACAATAGCACACCACATCTATATCTTCAACTCAAAATGGTTTCAAAATGACCAAACAGTACAGGCAAAAGCAGGGAGCGAATGAGACAGATATCGAAGTAAGGCTCAACAGCAATCACATCCCCATTCTCTATGGATACCCAATAAAATATTCCCATTAATAGTCACTCCAATTATATATAGTTACAATCCACACTCAGTAGAAGCTAATGACTGTGTGGGTTGATCCAGCTGTGGTTACTGTAATTGATAATGACCATTTTGATTTATACCGATGTAGTTCAAGCTACATTTCTTGTAGATTAAATATTTATACAGACAGAGACATACGTCTGTCTATCTAACTCAGTGTCTGTCATGCCCCAAGAATGTAATCATTATATCGAATGATCTAGACTATTCGTGTTTTATGATAACATATCAGCTAAGAAAGTTTGAGCCATAGCCACATGTGATAAGCATATCATTTGTTCTTTAGATTAAAGCTGATAGTCTGTGGAGTAAAGGTTGTCGTTATCTAGGATAGAATGACATATACAAAGAGATACAAAAGATCTACAAAGTAGTATCAAGTATGTAAACGACGATCCATTCAGTTGTCATATAAATTAACCCCATATATTCCTGTAATATTTTTGCGTGAATTATATCACATCTTAAGCTATACCATAACGCTATGAGTTCGATGGGTTGTCAAAAAACCCATGTCTATATTTATTGCAACTTGAATAATTACATTTGGTTAGAAACAATTTTTATTTACTTATGGACAACACATGTATTCCTCAAAGCGGGTGAGTCGTTTCGCTTCACTGATCAATGATATTGACCTCGTGACGACTCACTCCTGAGAACTTTGACCATGCTGCGCATGCGGGTGGGCGTACAACTTGTGAAAATAAGCAAGCAAGCAAGCAAGCAAGCAAGCAAGCAAGCAAGCAAGCAAGCAAGCAAGCAAGCAAGCAAGCAAGCAAGCAAGCAAGCAAGCAAGCAAGCAAGCAAGCAAGCAAGCAAGCAAGCAAGCAAGCAAGCAAGCAAGCAAGCAAGCAAGCAAGCAGGCAGGCAGGCAGGCAGGCAGGCAGGCAGGCAAACAGACCTACTTGTCATTTTCATATCTGCCCATCAGTGCAAAAAGTAAGCAAGCAAGCAAGCAAGCAAGCAAGAAAGCAAACAAGCAAGCAAGCAAGAAAGCAAGCAAGCAAGAAAGCAAGCAAGCAAGCAAGAAAGCAAGCAAGCAAGCAAGCAAGCAAGCAAGCAAACAAGCCAGAAAGCAAGCAAACAGACAGGCAGGCAGGCAGGCAGGCAGGCAGGCAGGCAAACAGACCTACTTGTCATTTCACATCTGCCCACCAGTGCAAAAAGTGTAAGTGCCTGGAGGTGACATGCACAAATGTCTACTATCTGTATACGTGTAGGCTACTGCAGCATAGACTGCACTAGAATGATATGATCATAAACAGTCAGTAAATCCCTGCAGTGGTCATGAAACTACAGAGTCAGTAAACGTATTCGGCCTGTAACCGTGCTGTGTTATGAAAGTCCCCATCAAATAATATGAGGCATCGATAATATCATGAAAAAACCCGAAAACAAGATACTGGAAACAGACAACAAGCTGCTCTGATTTTATAACACACTATACACTCTGGCTAAGTTCATATTAAGCGATGTTTACATGACTCGTATCAAGCTATTTTGTTAAAACTAAAGTGTGTATTACCTTCTTAAGAAGGGATAACTTGATTTATTAGTGTTTTGTTGAGGTTGGTAGTTCATGGTTCTGGGACATAAAGCTGCGGCCTACCACGCTAGATGGTGGAGAGTTTTCGTGAGGGTTAAAATTATTGTAAGAATTCAGTTATAATTTATTTGCCATTGGTCAATCCTGTGGCTTATGAGAGTTATATGAAGTGTCGACGATTTTTTCATCGTGAGTTTATGGAATTTCATCGGATACTGGCTACTAGCTTTTAATATCTCTAGATGGCTTCTGTAATGCACATTGATATACACCAAGTCACACAACATCTGTATGAATGGAAATGTGAGAATGGAATAAACGACTTTACCTTCGTGGAATAATTGATATTCGCCTTTGTATATTTTAGAACGTTGGATATTATTTTCCATACAGATTCCCCCCTTAATTATATGTTTAGTAAAAGTAAATAACATTGCAAATCCTATCTGTCTGAGATAAGCATTATTGATAAAGTTACCTTTGTCTAGTATGTTACATGTCAAGGTGACTCATGATGACCTTCGGGAAGTTTTGGCAGAGACGCAAGTCAGGAGTCTTGAGGAGGCTTGATACATAGTTTACTATATACAGAGGGACATGCAGCTGCCTTTACAATATATACAAAAAGGGAAACCCTCTCCGTTAGGGTGTGAATTTGACAGTGCCCAAACACCTCTCTCTCACCCACAATATAGTTCATTTGTTGATTTGCGCCCGAGCGAGTTAATGGCGGGTGTCCAATCATATGGTAGAATGCAGGGCCATCATCGCACAGACTGAATCTCCTCTATCACCAGGTATAAGACGGTAACTAGCCACGACTCAATAACTAGTTACTGCTCTTAGGCCAAGTCATAGGCTCTAGAACTTCAGTGAGGTAAAAGGAAGGTATTTCGCCTAAACTTAATAGCTACATACCTTCCTTCATACGTCAATGATAGGCATAGCGTTATTATTTGAAACAGACTTTGGCACGATGCCAGTCCATCGCCTTAAGAAGCTATGCCGCCGTCATGCCAACTACAACATGCAAGACACAGTGTTGGCCCAATTATTATCCCATCTGAATACAGCTCACACCTACGTTGTTTGTGTCCCACGTTGATACGATGTTGGCCCATCATCTCCAGAAGCTGGCCCAGCGTCCAACCAACGATTGTGCAGGAGACAACATTAGTCCATTTATTATTATATTTGTATCAGACCCAATTCCTCAGCTATCGCATGACTGCTTCTGTCTTGAAATAGGAACAAGACGTTGGTTCAATCCCGGGTCAATTCTACTAGCTCGTCTTAGGAACAGGGCGTTGGCACACCGGGTCAATGCTTACAAACTCGTCTTTCATTTATATATATATATTTTAACCTTCTCCTGACTGCCAGTTCAAAATGACTGCGCTGTCAAACGAACGCCGTCTTAATAACAGCAAACCCAATTGGAATATGATTACAACTATGCGTGGCTGTAACATAGTATATCACTGATATATTACACTGTTCTTTTTTCACTAGATTATTCACATCTATTTAACCTATGTCCTAATCTCAGAAAATATATTTATTTAATAATATTGATATTTTGTCAGTTATTTATCAGGTCAAATGCGTAATATATAGCATGATGATTTGTACTAGTTCACTTGACACCCAAAGTGTATATGCACATACCAAACACACGATGTGTTCGTAATGGGCCATCATAGCAGAGGGCGGGCCAACATTAAAATCAAATATCATGTTTGCTGAGAGGCGTGTCAGTTGGCAGCATTAATATCTTTGTTTATACAGCTTAATTACAATTATTGATGGTCAATAAGGCGCGACTTTTTAATGCTTAGATATTGTCACAAACAAACCATTGCCAGACGCTCTTGGTCAAATGCTTTTGATGTTTTGGTTCTAATGGTCAGAGCAAGTGTATGGTGCACAGACCCTGATGGCTAACAAGACAAAATTAACCCTTACGGTTTTTGAAACCACTTTGGACCATGCCAAAAACAATTTTTAACATATTATTAAATTTAAACATATCATCTCTAGAAACAACCATTATATTTTATCGCACAGTGTTTAGCCTTCATGAAATAAACATTTCATTGTCTAACTGATATATTGGTTATCTTAATCTGTAGATACAAGGTATTATAATTCGATATGTTATCATGGCTATCACATTTCAAAAACGTTGTGTGGAAAAACTTTATGTAGTGTCTGGATAGCAGTATATCTAAAAAAATGCCAATTATACCAAATTTATATTATTTTGTATTTATTATCATAAAATGTATATGGAAAATAAATTATTTTATTAGATCAGTATTTGTAATAGTAATAGTAATATAACTCAAAGACTGTAATAATAGTAAAACTATCTTATTATTATCTTTCTTCAACCGCTATTTCTGACTCAGTTTACAAGTAATTTACTTCAAACCTTGGCACAATGATCCTTAGGTATACAGGTACCATGGTAAATCTAGATTCGGATTTATCTGTGATTTTTTATATTCACTTTGTGGATCAATGTTGTTTCAATGATGTACATGTCAGTTGATTGAATAAATGGCTGGTCGCTCTTCACAATGGGTCTTTGTTATCCCGACGCTGCGTTATAGGGGTGATGTGTGCGGGGCTCGACCAGCGGCTTGACCCTCTGCTTACCAGGAGGTAATAAATAAAATACATATATCCAATAATGTTTCAGTGACGAGCCAGTGTCACGAACAGTGGCCCAGCACCTCCTGAGGATTGTGAGATGAATGATTTGACAGTGGAGGAGAGACAGAAGAAAGAGAGAATGGTTGGTTAGAAGTCACAATTAGCAATAAAGTCACAAATGTTCAAAATTTCACAAATGTCACAAAAGTCCAGAATTTCACAAATGTAACTAATGTCACAATAGTCACAAATGTCACAAAAGGAACAAATGTAAAAAAGACACAAATTTCACAAATGCCACAAAAATCCCAGATTTCACAAGTGTCACAAAAGTCCCAAATTTCACAAGTTTTACAAATGTCACAAAATGTCACAGATGTCACAAATGTCACAATATCACAAATGTCACACAAGTAAGAAATGTCACAAATATCACAAAAGTCACAAATGTCACAAAAGTCACAGATTTTACAAATATCACAAAAGTCACAAATGTCACAAAGTTACAAAAGTTACAAATGTTGCAAATATTACAAAAGTAAAAATGTCACAAATGTCACAAATGTCACAAAAGTCACAAATGTTACAAATATCACAAAAGTTACAAATGTCACAAAAGTCACGAAATTTACAAATATCACAAAAGTCACAAATGTGACAAAAGTCACAAAAGAAAAAAATATCACTAATGTCACAGAAGTCACAAAAGTTACAAATATCACATAAGACACAAATGCCACAAATGTCGAAAAAGTCACCAATTTTACAAATGTCACAAATGTCACAAATTAAAAAAAGTCACAAATTTCACAAATGTCACAAATGTCACAGATCTCACAAATGTCACAAATGTCACGATATCACAAATATCACAAAAGTAAAAATGTCACAAAAGTCACAAATGTTACAAATATCACAAAAGTCACAAACGTCACAAAAGTCACAAATGTCACAAAATGTCACGGATGTCACAAATGGCACAAAAGTCACAAATGTTACAAATATGACAAAAGTCACAAATGTTACAAATGTAAAAAAAGTCACAAATGCTAGAAATGTCACAAATGTCACAGATCTCACAAATGGCACAAATGTTACGATATCACAAATATCACAAAAGTAAAAAATGTCACAAATGTCACAAAAGCCACAAATAAATAGTGAAAAATGTCACACATGTCACAAAAGTCACAAATGCCACAAAAGTGAGAAAAAAGTCGCAAAATTTACAATTGTCTCAACGTTGAAAGTCACAAAAGTCGCATATGTTGCAAAAAAAAAAGTTTAAAATGTACTCCAAACTTAATTATTGTTACTTGTCACAGTTTTTCTAGTTATGATTGTTTCGCAATTTATATTTCCGTTAGGCTTTTGGTATATAGCAAAAATGGCTGCTTGTTTTACCATTTTTTCATTTAGCGAATGTAGGTTATTACATCCTATATATGTATATGTCAATGTGTCAACAACCAATTCTCTATTGTATGAACCACGAGATTTTATATCCAGAAAGTAAGTGACATTGAATCAATGTCGAGTCAATGGTGGCCCAACATCACTCTAACATTAGCTCAACATTTCGTGTTTACTTGGATATCCTTGGACTGTTTCGTGGGCGGGGGGCCTAGGGTAGTGGTTAGCACCGCTGCCTTTCACGCTGGAGTTCGGGGTTCAGTTCCCGGTCTCGGCGGTTTGAAAGAAACAAAATGTCTCTTCCCCATCCACGTGTGAAACTCAGTATTGTGGGGAGCCTCCGTGACTGAGAGGTAGCGTGCTCGGCCTCAGACCGTCAGGGCTCGAATTTCGAATCCTGTGTCTGGATAACAGTGTCATCTTATTTATCTCACCATCCTCAGGAGGTTCTCCTGGCCCAGTTTAGCCTATATATGCACACTGGTGGCCTAAAGCCCGATTCATTTCATGTTTTGGACTGTTTCGCGCATTTCAGAAGGTGGCAAGAATATATGGTCTGCTTAATAATGATTTAGAGCTGACAATAACATTATAAAATATGATATTTTAAAATTATATAACGTTTAATAATGTCCAGAACCATTAATGTCTCATATATTATAGCATGACGACATTCATGTTATTGGTTCGTTATTATAAACATAGTATTGCCAACAAAAAACACATTACCTTAAATACAACAAGACCAAATTGATGTTGTTATTAGAGAAGGATGAGGAGAAAAAAATAAGGAGGAGGAGGAGTAGAAGAAGAAGGAGGAGAAGAAGCAGGTGTTGAAGCTGGACGAGGAAAAGGAAGATGAGGAGGAGCTAAAATGTTATTTTACAATTAAATCATTCTCGTACAGTTGCATCGAAATATAAGTCGTTATATCGACTTATAGTAAGTCATTTTAATGAGATATAAGTTGTGCTATTGACTTATATATAGCTCGTTCAGTGAGCTATTGGGGTTTGAAACGAGAACATGATAGTTTTGATCCCCTGTGATACACTAAGGCCGTGAAAAGGTTTAAAAAATAAAGGTGTCAGTTTATAGTCTGATATTCAAATCTAAAGACGTATCATCGTTTTTTTTATACTTTACGCCCCCCCCCTCTGGTCCCTTGACCTGTTCATTCGCGTGCCATTTCGCAGCAATTTCAGCGCGTTGAACTTATCGTAGACATTGCCATCTCTGTCATACCAGGTACTCATTTACACCTGAGTCAAGTGAAGCATGTGAGAGTAAAGTGCAATGCCCAAGGACACAAACATGGAAACAATGTACCAACGTTGAGAGGTGTGAAACATGATATTTCTCTGAAAACCGGGGTTTGAACCCACAAGACAAGCAGCGGCGATTACAAAGTGTCACCCTAGAACCATGGCCCCACGTCACTCCCTATATCCGCATTTGAATGCAAACTAATTGTCTTTCTAGAAATATGTTGAGGGCAGTGTCATCTCATTCATCTCACCTTTCTCATGAGGTTCTCATGGCCCTTTTGAGCCTATATGTGAAAAATATGTGAGCCTATAATATGACTAATATAATACCGTTTCCACGAAAGAATCTCATATAGGCCTACCGTAGTTCATCCGCGTGGAAACCATTATACTTGAAAGCGGAGAGCAGAATTTAAAATCATGGAGTAGAACTATTATGTTAGCATTGGTGACCTGGTTAAGGTGGTAACGATATTTTTTCATTAATTTGAGCAATGTACTTTTTCACTGTTACCAGTCCCTTTGTTCAAAGTAGATAAGAAATTACTGATTACTATGCTGCCAAAACTCAGTACTGCCGTTTGGATTTGCAGAGCAGTCTAGACTTTGACATGGATGACAGTACCGTACCTGGGCGCCTATAGGGTCAGTGGACTGTTGTGGCAACGAGGATGAAGTGGTTTCCTAAATTATGTTCACATGTACGGTGGATTGATATATATTGCAACTCTACTTGAGATCTACAAGAAGATGACATGTATAATGTTATCTCATCCTACCTCAACTCAACGACCATTCAGGGGGGGGGGGTGCCACCTTTGGATATTGAGGGGGGATGGGAGTTTTTTTAAATATACAATTGAAGTAGTAATTCGATATTGGGTATCAAAAAGTAATTTGGTTAGCTTCATGAAATAAAATCATTGAAATAACAGTTCAACTATTAAATAAATAAATGTATGCTTTGACCTTTTTTCCAGTACCGTCCGTACCAATTACCGATGCTCATGCACATTTAATTAATGGATGTACCCTTGTGAGCAGGTTTGCATGAAGACAGTTGTCATCCAGGTGTGATATGGTGAGATTTACTCTAATGAGCTTCCGTACGAATCTATGCTGAAGCTTCGTACGAAGCCACGTGGGCTATAGTCCAGGCACCTATTCGTCCGGCCAGACCCAGCTGGTTATGGTGAGATCATAATGATCTCCTGAGCGACACAGACCAGCTTGGGTGGAAAGCTGAATTGAACAATCAACAAAATGAAATGAATCGG
Organism: Flabesymbios commensalis; assembly: GCA_964017125.1. NCBI lineage: Eukaryota > Metazoa > Annelida > Polychaeta > Terebellida > Flabelligeridae > Flabesymbios > Flabesymbios commensalis. The sequence continues at coordinate 25,999,950 of OZ024909.1, read as the reverse complement.
CCATTGGGCCACCTTTGTGCACATATAGGCTAAACTGGGCCAGGAGAACATCCTGAGGATGGTGAGATGATTGAGATGACACTGTCCTCCAGACACAGGATTCAAAATTCGAGCCCTGGCGGTCTGAGACCGAGTACGCTACCTCTCGGTCACGGAGGCTCCCCACAATACTGACTTTCACACGTGGATGAGGAAGAAACATTTTTTGCTTCTTTAAAACCCCCGAGACCGGGAACCGAACCCCGAACTCTGGCGTGAAAGGCAGCGGTGCTAACCACTACCCTAGGGCCTCCGCCCGAACAATCAACAGGTGTCACGGACCGCCAGGAATTGAATGTTTCTTAGAATATGAAGTATTATTGTACGTCATGCACTGTAAGCCTATATTAAAATTAGCCACAAGTATCACTTACAAAATAATTGTTTTTTCAATGTAGGTTATTCATCTGGAGATATTTTTTATCTATAGGCTTAACCCTTTAAAAGCCTTTAAAAACTATGGAGAACAAAGGTTTTTTTTAATTTGAAATCATCATAAATGTCTTAGTTAGCTCTCCCCGATCATTTGATTACCTCTGTTATGTCTACGGCCATTATTAATATCTCAATAATTTATTTTTTCAGCGCGCTGACAGACTAGTGTTACTAATCTTAACCATAACACAGTCATGTAAGCATGAACTGTACTGCTGCACTATGTAGCTTATCTTTGGCTGTTATCTATCCGATTATTCAATACAGTTTAATATCATCAGATACTACTAAATTATATTCGATTGACATTGTATGACATGATAAGTCAGTGTGACCTGGGATCATTGTCACACCGGACGGTCTACACAAAAAGCCTGACGGATATATTAATATAATAAGACATCATCATACTTCAATATATTCCAGGGTTTTCGATAAAATGTTTTCTTTTAATATTATGTCCTTATTATTACAAAAAAGTTGATGTAAGAAGCTTTACTGTTCACGTCATGACAAAAGTAATTGCAATTATTTTGTCAGAAAGTGATAGGACATGCTGAAAAGGACGACAGCAAATTTTGAGCTCACAATAATTAAATACAGAGTTTTCGTAAAATGAAAGCTCTTTTTATCGGACACAAAATAGATTATTAATCTTAGGCGAATCCCAAGATATGTAATTCGTGGTTTGTTCGGATCTCGATTTGTTTGTAACGGTCTCTTTTAGCAATAAAATCTTGAGGGTGATCCAAACCAAAAATTAATCCGAAAGAAATATAAATTTATATAGCAGATTCTATGTCTATCAAGAAAATCTTGTATTTTAAATACGTTTCAATAGTTCTTTTATATGATAGATATAGTTTTGCATTGTTTTTGAATATGTTCAACCATGTGTCAGTGGTTTTTTAGATTATGACTTCGATTGACATCGCCGACATCAATCCCGTCGCAGTCACGTGGTTAAGTCCACTTCAAATTCTTATATTATCGCTCACGCTGAATTCGTGTTTTTATTAACTATTATTAATAGTATTATCCGTACGCGCTGTTAATCAAATGTCAAAGTTACTGGAGTCTAGATATAGTCTAGACTCGGCTCTAATTGTTACTCTAACTGTTACTGTTAGTAGACTCAGACTATACTATAGTTTAGTATAGACTATGGAATAAAAATTAAAATATATGATGTAGACTAGTCTACCATTAGACTGGTTGAATCGTCATTATTAGTGTAATAGTCGGCAGCACTTCCAGTCACCAGGTCACTAGTGACATATTTTTGGAGTGACAAATTCATAATACAAAATTCATCTGGATTAAATTTGGTTTGGACTGTTCTTTCATGATTTTAATAAAATGTAGACTAAAAAATATACAATCTTAGAAATTTAAGCGCTAGTGTTAACTTTAAATTAAGTTAAAAGCACAATGACCATATAATTTTGATTTAATTTAAATCAATGAGAGTGGTGATAGTTCACCAGTTTTAAATTTGATTTAAAATACAAGATTTGATGAACTTTTCGAGGCGATAACCAATTGCACATTAAAAATTTGTAGCTGTCTATACTTTATTTTTTTATGATTATAAAGATCTATAAATAAAATTTATGTTACAAATATTTTTAATAGTTTGTGTATATATTTGATAACAGCTTTGCGTGGTTTTTATTGAATCTGTCTGACCAATTATTTGGATTATGACCCTTATCTTTGTCTCATTGACATTGTTGGCTTTCCATGTGGTCTAGTCAGTCTCAAAACCTTACATTATCGTTCACTCATTCTTTGTTTCAATCATGAATTTCCGTTGTTATTAAATTATCAAATTTAACAAATTGAGCATAAAACAAGAATTCTCATAATGCAGAGGTGAGAGTAACACTGATCGGTTTCTCATTTATCAAACATTTGCGGAATGACATAATGAAAAAATCATTTGCATTTTTGCATCCAAATTTGGGTTTGGATGATGCTTCCATAACTTTTAATATGTCAAGGGGGATGGAAAATAGTTTCATCTTTGTTATATAAAAAATTTGGTTTCATTCAGGTGAAAAAGTACTATGTTAACTTGTTGTGATTCGCTGAGTAAAAATTTGAGATGGCGTTCACTTTAGACAATATTAATTTTATAAATCAACGATAATTGTGTCAGAGAATTTGTTTAACAAAGATTGATTAACTCTTGAGGCGATAACCACTTTAGCTGCTTTTATGCTTTTATGCTAGTTTGTGGTTGACTCACTGATTCCTTTCAGGAACTGTTTTTCCTGTGGGCCATTCTTTGGCATTGCCACTGCGGCCTTATGGGGTTTCAGATAGGTCTTGTTGTCAGGAACATATGTTTTTGGCCTTTTTCCTCGTTGGGAGTTTCATCTTTGTTACTTAAATTTTTTTGGGTACATTTTATTGTGTGATTTGCAGGGTCAACTTTATAAATTATCTTAATAAGAAGATTGATTCTTGTTGTGATTCGCTGAGTAAACATTTGAGATGGTGCTCGCTTTAATGCAATAGACAATATTAATTTTATAAATCAATGATAATTGTCTCAGAGAATTTGTTTAACAAAGATTGATTAACTCTGGAGGCGATAACCACTTTGGCTGCTTTTATGCATTTATGCCAATTTGTGGTTGACTCACTGATTCCTTTCAGGAACTGTTTTCCTGTGGGCCATTCTTTGGCATTGCCACTGCGGCCTTATGGGGTTTCAGATAGGTCTTGTTGTCAGGAACATATGTTTTTGGCCTTTTTCCTCATTTTTTGGAGTTTCATCTTTGTTACTTAAATTTTTTGGGTACATTTTATCGTGTGATTTGTAGGGCAAAAATTTACAAATAATATAAATAAATAAGAGGAGCAATTGTTGTTTCTAGGATTTGATTTAGCAAGAATTGATAAACTCTGGAGGCGATGATCACATTGGCTGATGCCAATTTGTGGTGGACCCACTGATTCCTGTCAGGATGTGTTTCCTGTGGGCTATTTTCTGGCCTCGCCAGTACAGCTTTCGGTTTCAGATAGGTCTTTGTCAAAACTATGTTTTTGGCACCTTTCCTCTTTGAATGGAGTTTTCTTTTTTTGTTACTTTTGGTCAATGAAGCATACATACCAGCCACTCTTAATCTCAAATTAAAATATACAATATTAGTGCTCATAAAGATATTTAAAAATAATTCATGTTAGGAAGTTAAGATTTAACGTTCTCATTAGTAATAATTTAAATTAATGAGAAGAGATATAGTTGATAATCTCTTGATTTCATTTTATATAATTAATGCAATTATTCCAATTTGTGATGACTCTGGAATAATCCCAGGGGCTGGTTTTCCTGTAGGCCATTCTCTGGCTTTGCCAAAGTGACCTTAGGTTTCAAGTGGATCCTACGAAATTATGTTTTGGGTCACCTTTTTCTTTCTAAGTTTTCTTCTTTGTTGTTTGTTTTGTAAAGCTTAGTGATCCAGCTGCTTTGAAATTAAATAATAATAACAAACAAAAAAAAAAAAAAAAAAAAAAAAAAAAAAAAAATGGCCACAAGAATTAAATCTTTCATCATTTTTACTTAGATATATATATATAATAAATAATTTGTAAATTAAAATAATTCGGAAGAGTATCCAAGTGTAGGAGTGTAAGGTAAAAGCAATATAATTATTCAATTAAACTACTGCAAGAACATATTATTAGTCAATAAATACAAGGTCAGTTACAACAAAACTTGGCCAGTTGTTACAGGCCGCAGTAATTATCGCATGCCTTATACGCCAACTACATGATGCTCTCTGTCTAGCTTGATTAATCTAGCATCAGGACTTGCGCCAGCTGCTGAAATCAGTGCTAGTAATGATAGACAGGATGCATCCGGACTTGCGCCAGATGCAATGAACTTCATGAAGAACCAAACATATGATTATTCATTTGTTAGTTCAGCAGGACTTGCGCCAGCTGTTCTAACTATAGCAAACATGATGGGGAGTGATTTGCCAACTGGATTTGGGCCAGTTGGTTTTTGATACAATATCCACAAGCTCTTTCTTACAGGTGGAATTAGTTTAATCTAGCATCAGGATTTGCGACAGCTGCTGAAATCAGTGCTAGCAAGGATGGGCAGGATGCATCCGGACTTGCGCCAGATGCAATAAACTTTGTGAAGAACCAAACATATGATTTTCCATTTGTTAGTTCGGCAGGACTTGCGCCAGCTGTTCTAACAATGGAAAACATGATGGGGAGTGATTTGCCAACCCGATTTCGGCCAGTCGGTTTTTGATACAATATCCACAAGCTCATTCTTACAGGTGGAATTAGTTTATTCTAGCATCAGGATTTGCGCCAGCTGCTGAAATCAGTGCTAGCAAGTATGGGCAGGATGCATCCGGACTTGCGCCAGATGCAATAAACTTTGTGAAGAACCAAACATGATTTTCCATTTGTTAGTTCGGCAGGACTTGCGCCAGCTGTTCTAACAATGGAAAACATGATGGGGAGTGATTTGCCAACCCGATTTCGGCCAGTCGGTTTTTGATACAATATCCACAAGCTTATTCTTACAGGTGGAATTACTTTAAATGTGAATGATTTATGTCCTTTTTCTTCTCCCGTAGAAGAGAAGAAAAAGCAAAAATTTTGCTTTTTCGTCAATAACTGCGTGAGTAAGAAATTATTATTATTATTATTATTTTTTTTTTTTTTTTTAGAATTCTTTAGATATTGCTTTTGAATGTATATGTAAACACCATTTTTAGTGAATACAGCAATACTCAAGATGTGGACCATTTCCTCATGTTCCTAATTTGCTTCAAATCCTTCTAAATCTATGTTTTGTGGTCTTCTTATGTTTTCAAAGTGTGTCTGCAATACCTAGGTCAGCTCAAAATGAGGTCTGTATACTTCTGTGGTCAGATTTTACACTTACAGAAAATAAAATTCCACTGACATATAAATCCAGCCAGTCAAAACACTACTCAGACTTGCTTCAGGAATTATAAATACAATAGATGTTATGATAATGTGTCCCTTATTATCTACATTTGGAAATTTTAATTATTTGGTTATCTATTCAATACATGTAAATTTCAAGTTTCACTTCTGTAGACATCCTAATTTCAATTTAAAAACTAAATTTCAGACTATATAGCACTTCACTATTTAGAATTAGTGTTGTTTTTGATGCCGCAAATAATGGTGGATTAGACAGATGAGAGGTTGGAATTCATATGTGCTCTTACGATGCATTCGTAAGTTTGTGTTGTGGGGGTCAGACACTTTGTGTCTGTGTGCCGTTTTCATACCCTCCTCAACAACAGATAATCTTGTTTGATAATGTTATTGATAGATTTTGTCAATATTATGTAATTTGTATGTAATGATACAAGAGTCAATGTTCATTAATATATTAATGTGAACAATTAGTAGATTGTTATTGATAGGTTTGGTTTTGTGTGAACAATTACTAGATTGTTATTGATAGTTTGGTTGATATTATCTAATTTGTTTGTAATGATACAAGAGTCAAAGTTCACATTTAAATAGTAGATTAGATCAATCAGAGACATGTATAAATATTCATAGTAGATTAGATCAATCAGAGACATGTATAAATAGTCCTAGTAGATTTGATCAATTTGAGACATGTATAAATATTCATAGTAGATTAGATCAATTAGAGACATGTATAAATATTCACTGGTTAATCCTGTTAACTGACTGTCAAGTAAATTTATACCTATTTTGGTCTTAGGGCTTCACTCTGTTACAACCACGTTTACATTAACAACATTTGAAGTGAAGCCCTTTTTATTTGTAGTCGTTTAATTTGATGTTTATTTTTAATAAACAAATTTTCCCCATTCTATGTGTCTGTTTTGTGTACGATAAAAACAGAGTTTTCGTAAAATGAAAGCTCTTTTTATCGGACACAAAATAGATTATTAATCTTAGGCGAATCCCAAGATATGTAATTCGTGGTTTGTTCGGATCTCGATTTGTTTGTAACGGTCTCTTTTAGCAATAAAATCTTGAGGGTGATCCAAACCAAAAATTAATCCGAAAGAAATATAAATTTATATAGCAGATTCTATGTCTATCAAGAAAATCCCACCTCCTCCCGCTTCCATCCGCTGCAAGTTTTTTGTTCATTTTTCTTCTGACCGTTTTCATACCCTCCTCAACAACAGATAATCTTGTTTAATAATGTTATTGATAGATTTTGTCAATATTATGTAATTTGTATGTAATGATACAAGAGTCAATGTTCATTAATATATTAATGTGAACAATTAGTAGATTGTTATTGATAGGTTTGGTTTTGTGTGAACAATTACTAGATTGTTATTGATAGTTTGGTTGATATTATCTAATATGTTTGTAATGATACAAGAATCAAAGTTCACATTTAAATAGTAGATTAGATCAATCAGAGACATGTATAAATATTCATAGTAGATTAGATCAATCAGAGACATGTATAAATAGTCCTAGTAGATTTGATCAATTTGAGACATGTATAAATATTCATAGTAGATTAGATCAATTAGAGACATGTATAAATATTCACTGGTTAATCCTGTTAACTGACTGTCAAGTAAATTTATACCTATTTTGGTCTTAGGGCTTCACTCTGTTACAACCACGTTTACATTAACAACATTTGAAGTGAAGCCCTTTTTATTTGTAGTCGTTTAATTTGATGTTTATTTTTAATAAACAAATTTTCCCCATTTTATGTGTCTGTTTTGTGTACGATAAATAAACAGTTGTAATGTTCATTTACAGGGAAATGCGACGAAAAATAGTCTTAATTTGCGCGTCCGGTTATATAATTCTAAAATATAACGCTAAAGAACCTGACTAATAAATAGCCATTCGGGAATGGTCACAAAGCACCTAATATGACACATTTTATTTTGTGTTAATGCTATCAATTTTACTAAGTAATCATATAATGTTTAATACATATTCGTATAAAACTGTACCATCAGCGGGAATTCAGCAAAATCAAACTTATAAAAAAATCAAATTAAAAGTTAAAAAAGTGTATAAAAAATTGATCAAAATAAAGTTTTTATAGCTTTCGCAAAAGTGTATTTTTTATTTTATTCATGGTTGCGCATGTATACATTTGTTTAGCATATTTTAGCTGAATGTTTAATAAAATAGTATAACCCAGATAAAAAATTCTGATTGAATAATATTTTTTTAGTTTTATGAATTTTCTTAGGGTCTAGTGATTAAAGTGTCTTAATTATGGTTTTTAGACACCGAAATTTTTGGTTAATGTTTCGAATATTAAAGCTGATATATTTTCCAATAATAACAAACAAAGAAACTTATGTCGCAGAGTTAGGGTGCAACGAAATCGTGTTTTTAGCAGGCTTTCGCAAATCAGCCCCAGGCCCATTAATTTCTGGGTAGCTAAAGATATTAGTATCGCTGCACTATGAATATTTCGCTGTTATCATCATACCAATAAGTAAAAGTATTACTAGTAGGCCCATATTTTGATTGGCATTGTATGAGAGGACTAGGTCAGTGTGTTAAGGATCGGGCTCACGTGTTGTCCTAAAATTGGATCGGCGGATCAATTATCTGCACAATTGGTCTCAATGTATAAAACCAGTGCGCCGCTAGATGTAGGCCTGACCCGATAAGACGTTGAATCAATGTTGTTTTAACTTTGGCCAACGTCGTAGAGGGTGGACCAACGTTAAGCCAACATTGATTCAACGTCTGCACGGTTTAAAACAAGTTATAATTTTAATAAAATGCACTGAAATTGAAAGAAAATGGTTGTGGTAGATACTCAGGTAATCAAAACATGCAATTCTGGAGACTTCGTCATTTGAAGCTGGTAATTATTACGTTAGTAATCACAGCTTTAAATGAAGGAAGAATAGCAACAAACAACTCAGCAGCACAAGGGGTAGGTATAACTGTATGTACGAACAACTTCGTAATGTTTCCCATGACTTTTTTGTCTGTTTATTATATTTCGATGTACTTTTTGAATGTTTTAGTAGGCCTATATGTGACTCTCGCGACTCAAATTAATTCTGAGTGATCTCTGTATTAAAGAGAGTGACATGATCTGGAATACATTTTTTTATGCCAGATCCACAGTACCTAACGTTATACCACACCATTAACCACGTGATGTGCCGCACGACAATAAGATCACATCACGTGGTTGTGGTGTGGTATGCATTTATAACGTCATCGGCTTTGGTTTCACCAGCCAGCACGATTGCTTAGCACATATTGTGGACCCACCCGCATGCCCATCGTGGTCAACATTCTGAGGAGTGGGGTCGTTAAAAGATACAAATTATTAATCAGAGAAGCGAAACGACCCACCTGTTTCAGCTGCGTATTTTTGCTTCACTGAACCATAATACTTGCATTGCGGTGGGCCCCAATGCTGTGAGCGTCAATCTTGCTGCGCATGCGTGTGGAGCTCACAATGTGTACTCAATGACGACCCACCTAATGTGTACTGAGCCAATCATGACAACTCACCTATTTTAAGTCATTTTTTCTTCACTATCAACACACACGATAAAGTCTCGACCAATCAGTGAGCTTAACCCTTTCAGCGCGGGGACTGTCTTTACATTATAATTATAGCAAAATCGGACGTCTGTAGACGTCAGATTCTGACGTATATAGCTTAAAGACAATTCCCGCACTGGAATAATCACAATATTTCTGATAGTCATAACATAGGTATTCAAATGAAGGGGGAAGAGCTACATGTAATTAAGACATTTATGGTGATTTAAAATTGAAAAAAACCCTTTGGTTTCCATGGTTTATGCAAAAATATTTCAGGGTTTCACTGTTGCTTAGCTGTCTGGTTGGTGATTCCGGGGCCAGGTGTTATCAAAATACCAGTATGCAAAAACGGTACTTGTATATTTTGATTGACATTGTATGGTAGGACTAGGTCAGTGTGTTAACAAGGCTCACGTGGTTTTCTAGATAAGATTTAGATCAGGCTGATCTACAAGATTGGCCTCCATGTATTAACCCCTATTGAAATCCCCCCCCCCCCACTTGAGTTTGTGTCTCGCTACCGCGATCCACAACTTCAAGTGGTTGATAATTACTCATTTGTTTAAATCTAGACCAAACAATTACAAATATTGATGTTTAAATAATCATTTCATTCCCAATAACAGTAATTTAATCGGCTAATAAAACCGCCGCAAGCACTCAAACACCCTTCGGCTGATGCAGTGACTCAAAATCTCGATATGCCAATCATCGAAGATCAATGATAAAATCAAGGTGGCCGCCAGTCCGCTATAGCCTCGGTTTGCATCGCACATGAAAACGGACAATGCCATTAGACTCGCACTCTGAAAAAACATGGTTCAACGCCTTTTGCTGAAAATAAGAATAAATAATTAAAATTGATAAAACCAAAATGGCCGGCGTGGCCACGTTTTCGGTCTCACATGAAAACGGACAATGCCAATAGACTCACAGACTCTGAAAACCTATATATCACATGTTTCAAAGGGATTAAAAAAATTAAGTTGAAAAAAATTTAGTTGGTCGCTGGTGGCCATTTTGAGTATCCGTGGAAAACTGAAAATCTGGTCATCTCCATAGTCATGGGCAATTTTACATAAAAAATAACCATAACACAGTCATATAAGCATGAACTGTACTGCTGCACTATGTAGCTTATCTTTGGCTGTTATCAATCCGATTATTCAACACAGTTTAATATCATCAGATACTACTAAATTATATTCGATTGACATTGTATGACATGATAAGTCAGTGTGACCTGGGACATTGTCACACCGGACGGTCTACACAAAAAGCCTGACGGCTATATTAATATAATAAGACATCATCATACTTCAATATATTCCAGGGTTTTTGATAAAATGTTTTCTTTTAATATTATGTCCTTATTATTACAAAAAAGTTGATGTAAGATGCTTCACTGTTCACGTCATGACGAAAGTAATTGCAATTATTTTGTCAGAAAGTGATAGGACATGCTGAAAAGAACGACAGCCAATTTTGAGCTCACATTAATTAAATAAACAGTTGTAATGTTCATTTACAGGGAAATGCGACGAAAAATAGTCTTAATTGCGCGTCCAGTAAATATAATGCTAAAATATAACGCTAAGGAACCTGACTAATAAATAGCCATCCGGGGATGGTCACAAAGCACCTAATATGACACATTTCGGGATGTTTTATTTTGTGTAAATGCTATCAATTTTACTATGTAATCATATAATGTTTAATACATATTCGTATAAAACTGTACCATCAGCGGGAATTCAGCAAAATCAAACTTAAAAAAAATCAAATTAAAAGTTAAAAAAGTGTATAAAAAATTGATCAAAATAAAGTTTTTACAGCTTTCGCAAAAGTGTAATTTTTATTTTATTCATGGTTGCGCATGTATACATTTGTTTAGCGTATTTTAGCTGAATGTTTAATAAAATAGTATAACCCAGATAAAAAATTCTGATTGAATAATATTTTTTTAGTTTTATGAATTTTCTTAGGGTCTAGTGATTAAAGTGTCTCAATTATGGTTTTTAGACACCGAAATTTTTGGTTAATGTTTCGAATATTAAAGCTGATATATTTTCCAATAATAACAAACAAAGAAACTTATGTCGCAGAGGTAGGGTGCAACGAAATCGTGTTTTTAGCAGGCTTTCGCAAATCAGCCCCAGGCCCATTAATTTCTGGGTAGCTAAAGATATTAGTATCGCTGCACTATGAATATTTCGCTGTTATCATCATACCAGTAAGTAAAAGTATTACTAGTAGGCCCATATTTTGATTGGCATTGTATGAGAGGACTAGGTCAGTGTGTTAAGGATCGGGCTCACGTGTTGTCCTAAAATTGGATCGGCGGATCGATTATCTACACAATTGGTCTCAATGTATAAAACCAGTGCGCCGCTAGATGAAGGCCTGACCCGATAAGTCATTAAATCAATGTTGTTTTAACTTTGGCCAACGTCGTAGAGGGTGGACCAGCGTTAAGCCAACATTGATTCAACGTCTGCACGGTTTAAAACAAGTTATAATCTTAATAAAATGCACTGAAATTGAAAGAAAATGGTTGTGGTAGATACTCAGGTAATCAAAACATGCAATTCTGGAGACTTCGTCATTTGAAGCTAGTAATTATTACTTTAGTAATCGCAGCTTTAAATGAATGAAGAATAGCAACAAACAATTCAGCAGCCAAGGGATAGTTAGAACTGTATGTACGAACAACTTCGTAATGTTTTCCATGACTTTTCTTGTCTGTTTATTATATTTTGATGTACGTTTTGAATGTTTTAGTAGGCCTATATGTGTCTCTCGCAACTCAAATTAATTCTGAGTGATCTCTGTAAGAGAGTGACATGATCTGGAATACATTTTTTAAGCCAGATCCACAGTACCTAACGTTATACCACACCATTAACCAATTGATGTGCCGCACGACAATCAGATCACATCACGTAGTTGTGGTGTGGTATGCATTTATAACGTCATCGGCTTTGGTTTCACCAGCCAGCACGATTGCTTAGCACATATTGTGGACCCACCCGCATGCGCATCGTGGTCAACATTCTGAGGAGTGGGGTCGTTAGACTTCACTGAACCATAATACTTGCATTGCGGTGGGCCCCACAGCTGTGAACGTCAATCTTGCTGCGCATGCGTGTGGAGCTCACAATGTGTACTCAATGACGACCCACCTAATGTGTACTGAGCCAATCATGACAACTCACCTATTTTAAGTCATTTTTTCTTAACTATCAACACGATAAAGTCTCGACCAATCAGTGAGCTTAACCCTTTCAGCGCGGGGACTGTCTTTATATTATAATTATAGCAAAATCTGACGTCTGTAGACGTCAGATTCTGACGTATATAGCTTAAAGATAATTCCCGCACTGGAATAATCACAATATTTCTGATAGTCATAACATAGGTATTCAAATGAAGGGGGAAAAGCTAATTAAGACATTTATGGTGATTTCAAATTGAAAAAAACCCCTTTGGTTTCCATGGTTTATGCAAAAATATTTCAGGGTTTCACTGTTGCTTGGCTGTCTGGTTGGTGATTCCGGGGCCAGGTGGTATCAAACTACCAGTATGCAAAAACGGTACTTGTATATTTTGATTGACATTGTATGGTAGGACTAGGTCAGTGTGTTAACAAGGCTCACGTGGTTCTCTAGATAAGATTTAGATCAGGCTGATCTACAAGATTAGCCTCCATGTATTAACCCCTATTGAAATTCCCCCCCCCCCCACTTGAGTTTGTGTCTCGCTACCGCGATCCACAACTTCAAGTGGTTGATAATCACTCATTTGTTTAAATCTAGACCAAACAATTACAGATATTGATGTTTAAATAAATATTTCATTCCCAATAACAGTAATTTAATCGGATAATAAAACCGCCGCAAGCACTCAAACACCCCTCGGCTGATGCATTGACTCAAAATCTCGATATGCCAATCATCGAAGATCAATGATAAAATCAAGGTGGCCGCCAGTCCGCTATAGCCTCGGTTTGCATCGCACATGAAAACGGACAATGCCATTAGACTCGTACTCTGAAAAAACATGGTTCAACGCCTTTAGCTGAAAATAAGAATGAATAATTAAAATTGATAAAACCAAAATGGCCACGTTTTCGGTCTCACATGAAAACGGACAATGACAATAGACTCACAGACTCTGAAAACCTATATATCACATGTTTCAAAGGGATTAAAAAAATTAAGTTGAAAAAAATTTAGTTGGTCGCTGGTGGCCATCTTGAGTATCCGTGGAAAACTGAAAATCTGGTCATCTCCATACTCATGGGCAATTTTACATAAGAAATTGGTGAGATTCAATAATTATTTTTCAAGTTATCGCGTTAACAAGGCATTTTTAAATTAAATAATCAAGATGGCCGCCATAGCTTCATTTTCAGTCGAGCATGAAAACGGACAATAATGCCAATAGACCCCGAAAACCTATATGTACCAGGTTTCAAGGGAATTTTGAAAAAAATTAGGTGAAAAAAAAAATTTATTGACCAGGTGGCGGCTATTTTGATTATCAGCGAATTTCAAGGATGAGCTTCAAAGTGCTTCTGATCACTGAACGTCTGGTATTATATATTTGTCCTGGTATTGGACTTATGGGACTCGTCAGTGAAAGAGCCATAAGAGGTCTGTTGCACAGGCTAAGGCCACAATGTTTTTTCCTCTGTGTTAGATGAGCGCGCTTATTACATTTAGGCAGCGCATTACCAAAAAAAAACATGTGTTTTTTTCTGCCCGCGCATTGGATTGTTGCCGATTTCCAAAAAAACAGTTCATTTCGGGAGCTAGAAAAAACATTCTGAAAAAAAACGAGTTTATAATCCTACTATGTTTTTTTTGCTTGTTTTTTTTGTCACCCTAATTACCTTATCAAATAGATCAATTTTTTTTCTTTATTTCGTCGCCCTCTTTAACTTTTCTAAAAAATAGTACAATGTTTTTTTTATTTCGTCGCCCTCATTTACTTTACCAAAAATATGTTCAATGCTTTTTTTCTTAAATGATTTTTACCACCCTCCCTCACTTGATTTTGATTTTTTTCTGATTTAAAACAGAGAAATTAAACATAGGGGCCTAACTTATGTGAGGCAATTTCACTCCATTCGCCCTCCAAGGGTTTTCAACGTCAAATACGATAAGGTTACACCCCCGTTATTCAATAAAATATCTGCTCATGTCCCAAGCCCTTGAAATTCTTGCAACAAAAACAACTGGAATCATCTATACCATCTTCCCTTGGCCAGTCTCACGCGAGTGCTATCTTATTGGATGTTTCAGATTTATTAAAAGGTCATGAAGAATTGACCTCTTGTTCAGCTCTTAGCACAGTTACCTGTTTCCGTTGCTAGATGATTTAAACAAGTTGGGAATCTCACATCTTGAACAGTGAGTTGTACCAAACTCCCTCATGGCGGCCAGTAATCATATAGTGGCCATCATCAGGTAGTTTGGTACACAATGACATCAGCGTGATCAGCTTTTCTATATCTATCATATCAACGGGAACAAGCAAGCTCTGCGCTCAGGCAGCTGTCAAGCACTGTCTGATTGGCCGGTCTTGAGACGCATCACGCTCAACATTCAAGGTATCTCGCTATTTAAAATAGTTGAACGCTATAGGTTCGATACAGCAAGGTATCGCCCTGCGGGCTCGTGGGTAAGATAACTTGTTAGGGAAGATGGTCTATACCAGCAGGCAACCTACCCATCCTCAGTACAATTTATACTACCATGTAAAACGGTAGTGTCTCCTAGTGGCTAGAAAGATTGAACCTTATAAGAATACCCCCAAACCAGTGTAATTTCAGCTATTCAAGATGGCATCTAAAATAGTCATCGGCGTAGAGTCAGATTCAGGAACTTGTGTGCATATCTATAAAACTTTGCTATTCTGAACGAAAAACATGAAGAAAATTCAAACAAAAAATGTCTTTGCTCTGCCGATTTTCTCTGGGCGAGCAGCTGATAGACGGTTCATCTGCTATGCACAACATCTAGGCTACCCCACCTAGTGATATATGAAAAAATACAATAGACTCGCGAGATGGGGTTAGTGCATGTCAAAATGTGACATTTATACTCCATAAAGATGTGTATATACATGTATAATTAGTTTGATTTTGTTGTTGTTCTGCACCAAAAGGATACTACAAATCAAATGAAATCGGGTTTGAATTTTGCCGGGGTTATTTTGCCTATTTTGTAACCCTCTGAAACAATGGTGGATCCCTATACTATATGATTTTTCAACTTTATAGGAGAGGGTCTTGCAGCGGCTCATCTGTCGGTAATGGTGAGTGGAATAAACTTTGCAATAGAACGCATAGGTTAGGCTAAAGCAATACTTACCCGTCAAGGGGGTAAACAGGAGGTCACTAAGATGTAAGTTAAGGTTATCAGTGTACATAGTGGTGTCATTGTAGTTCCGTGGCAAAGGGGACCAAAGATAGGCCCCTATGTCTGAAAGTGAATTCGAGGTGCTTGCAATGTTTAGAAAAAATAAACCCCTATGTCCCTCTCAATAAACCAGACAAACTCAAAACGATAGCAATGTCCAAGATAGTCGCCACCTGTACATTTGGAACAAAATATTGCGTAATTATGTCTTTTTCCACTATTATATAGGCTGGCAGTCAGAAAAGTCGCTTAAAAAAGCAGTTGTGTGGCACCCCCTGCCTACATTTGTTGTGAGGTACCATTTCTGAGCCAGGGTGTGCGCTTGTATCTACACATATAAGAAAGTTAAAGGGCATTGACATCATAATGACAGGGTCGAACTCGGGGGGGGGGGGGGAGGGGGGTGTCAGGCGAGTCATTTTAAGTAATTTATGACGCGCTGGACGTATAACGAAAAAGAACACGTCTATAGAATGATTTTTTTTAATTACACCAGTATTTAAAACATGTTTCATATATTAAATTAATAAAAATAAAAATATTTTTTACATTTTTTTGGTGAAAATACTCCTAAAATTTAAGTAATGGTCAATGAAAACACAAACAACTTATATACTATCTTAATTCTTGTTTTTATTTATTCATTGACAGATGATCCTGGTGTATAAAAATTTCTCTGTTGCGAGCTAACTTGTTTATGTACATTCTTCAGATGAGCAGCTACATCTTCCTATACAATGAGCCAATTTGCACTTACAGCTGACAATTTCTAGAAGTGAACAAGGAGCTGGCTATTGTGTCATTTATTAATGGATGAATAGTCCCTTCAAATATTCCCCATCCATTTCCTTGTGGTGATGGCATATCGGGTTGAGGTACAAGTGCATTTCGTAAAATCAAGCATTGATAGCTGGCTCTCTCTATGTTCAAACTGTGGCCAACATCAGTTGGTGTGAGAGCCTCATTTGTACCTGTTTTGTTACAAAACATAGCCTATTAAACCTGAGAAAATTAACATCATCACTGTGTTAATCATTGGCAAACATTTGACATATCATTGTGAGACACGCCGGTTTTGTTTCCTGGCTGACCTGAACTGACGTGCCAAGCTGTTATAAGGCCAGTGCTTCCAATGAAAAGGTTTCACTTCACCCACGGAGAACAAACAACTGGTGGAATCAGAGCCAGTGAGAGCCAGTGAGAGCATGTATTGCAGGCAAGATGCCACAGACATCTACACCAATGTTTTCAGAAGATTGATTGACTGGAATATATCTCGTTCTATCTTTGACACCAGTTTTAAAACCCACAAAACCACATTAGGCTGCTGTACGTAGTGGATGCAGAATATTGCGACATTTGTGTCTGGTGACCAGATGACAATATTTTGAAAAGTTCTGACTTGCATCCGCAGCGTGGAGCAGTACACGTGTATCTGCCTCTTCTTGGGAACTTTATACATTGCCAATATCTGCGACTTTACTTCTAGGAATTGCACGAGTAATTTTGCTATGTTCAAAACCCACCAGGAAGAGAAGTACCTTGCCATCCCTCGTGGGGGAGCTTCCCACGCATGTGTTGCAGGGAAATAAAGTCAGTCCTTTTTTGTTTATAGAACTTCCCATAAAATGATTCTAGACTTAACGAAGTGGTGTGTTTTGTCCGTGGATCATGACCTCTATGCTATCAACCTCGTGGCGTCTGGCTTTATTAAATGACTTGATGGCATTTGGATGTTCATAGCAATCAAATACTATATCTAACCAGGAACACTGTGCATGATGCAATGGTGTCAGTATCATATCTAATATTTTCTCACTAAACTGGTCAAATGTAGATGCTCCTCTGATATCTGATTGAAGTCATATGCAGAATAACCATTTCATCTATAATCCACGTAGTTGACTCACTGGTTGGGGGGTGAATTTCGGAATTCAATACCTCGTTCTTGCTCGGCCAACATAGAACTCTTGGAAGCTTTGCACATAGAGCCATCTACATGTGGACACCAGAGAATGTGGTACAGATGATAGTTCATGGGGAAATACTTCATTCAAGTTGATTTCTCTTGTCTTTGCTAGAACGACAATCCTGCTGAAGAGTTCTCTATCAGCATTGACGGAGGTAATATTGTTCGCTATAGTGTTGTTCACCTAGTTTCTATCACTTCCTGATATAAATGTCTTCAATTTCATTTTCGAAGTGGGTCATAAAAGTGGGTCATATGTTTAGCCTTTCTTCAACAAAATTCAACATGGTTGTTGGTCGACGTATTTAGTTGGTCTGGAGAAATGGATTGTTCATATTATCTAGAACTATATTTATGATTTTCTGCACGTCCTGCTCGTTTTGCAACATCCTCGTTGCTCCCATATATTTGTGTTTGTGATCTTCTGCTTTTTCATCACTCCCCCCCCCCCCCCCTTAGCCCAGTCATTTGTTTTGTAGCTGTGGTGAGTGTTGCACGCTCATATGCTGTGAAAAACCACCTTGTTAATGCACCTGGGCGTATACTAAAGCCAAAAATCCTTACTTTTGTCCTGCTATCTCTGGTTACACTCTGTTCTATAGCCATGTCACTCCAAACTTGAATTTATTTTCGATTTGATCTCTTAATATGGTGATCGCCTTTTAGAAATTTATCATGAACAGTCGGTGCTGTTAATGATAGCTTCCTAATATCGGCAAAATATACACAGCCCCACCGTGCATAGTGTGTTTGATCTGCAGCTAAACAATTGGGTATCATTGTCGCAACAGCATTCAAATGTAGATCACAAAGGCCTTCTCTCTAGACACGAAGGGAGTATAGAAGACACCTCAACATATCCAGATAATTGTTCCAGTAAGAAAAAATCATTGATTGCGTACCTCCTTCTTCACAAAATTGTTCCAGTAAATTCTGAATATCATCCATCTCAGATGAAAGTTCACGTACAACTTCGTAGAGCTCACTGACTTTTCCCCCAGCACATAAGCTACTGCAAGGCTCCACTTATTTCAAATTGTTTCTTCATTGCAGTTGGTAGTATCGACCTGTTGTATTTTCCACTCAACAAAGCCTTTATTTGCAGTCTCATCAATGCTTCCATCAAGAATTTGTGAACCCTTATGGTTCTTTTGTAAGAGCGACCCTTAATCAATTGGTTTAATGTAGTGCTTCCATAGATATCTGACTCAACCAAAACATCTTCCAATCCACTGCTTTCAAAAAATTACCGATAGATGTCAAAAAGGCCATTCATAAGAATCGAGCAATATCCAATGTTGGTGACAGGAGATTGGTTTGTGCTGATTGCTACATTAAATGCTGTCCAACTTGGTACATTTTATCTGATTTTTGAATCAAGGTTAATTTCAAATAATTTTTGTGGGCAGAGACGACATAACATTAAAGCACTGTAAGGGTTACGACATGCTATGTTTCTGTTGGCTGCTGTAAACAAATCAGAAGAAAAATTTCGCATTGAATCTAGTGGCATTGGTTGTCTATCGACTGCGCTAAAATATTCTAATGTATGAATATGATCATCTGTAATTGAGCTTGCTCTGTTGCTTGAACTGCTTCTTTGTGCTGCAAAGCTACCCCTTACCGGGGTGTTTGATTGGTAGAGGACAAGTGTTGTTGCATGTGTTGTGGTTTTTTTTTCCATCCAACGTTTCCTCTACCAAACCATCATTATCAGCTGCTGCTTGAACAAAGACGCCTTGTACAATGTTTGATGGTATCACATCTGAATGTTTTTTTGCTTGTTCTAACTGGCCATTGACAATAGCTGTATCTGCTCATTCCAAATCATCATAGCTGCAACAATGCCCAAATCTGTTGGGAAGTGACAATAATTGTTTGCTTCCTGTAAGATGACACACTGTAACAGGCCAGTGTGCCTTGATGTGTTGATGTTACTTCTGGACCGGATGTAACGATGAAGTTTTTCAGACCGTGTTTTTGATGGCTGATGTTCACTATCAAATTCAGCTAATCAGCTAAATTCAGCCTTTAAAGAAGTCAAGAAGCATCCGTGAAAATGTGAATACTTGTTCTTAAACCATGTCTTCAGTACATGAATTACTAACAAATGAAATGAATCGGGCTTTAGGCCACCTTTGTGCACATATAGGCTAAACTGGGCCAGGAGAACCTCCTGAGGATGGTGAGATGATTGAGATGACACTGTCCTCCAGACACAGGATTCGAAATTCGAGCCCTGGCGGTCTGAGGCCGAGCACGCTACCTCTCGGTCACGGAGGCTCCCCACAATACTAACTTTCACACGTGGATGGGGAAGAAACAATTTTTGTTTCTTTCAAACCGCCGAGACCGGGAACCGAACCCCGGACTCTGGCGTGAAAGGCAGCGGTGCTAACCACTACCCTAGGGCCCCCGCCCGAATTACTAACAACCTATTGGGTTAACGTCAGTAGTGTAGAAGTGGCTTACCGTACACGGATTGAGCCGTACCCATACACTTCCCCACCCCCTCCCCTGGGGCGCTTACCGTACACTGGCACTACAATGCTGGTACAACGTTGCCACAACGTTGTACAACGAACATTCCTTACCGTACACAAAATGGTTGTAAGATGGTTGGCAATGCTGGCAAGGCCCCAATGCTGGTACAACGTTGGCACAACGCTTCATCACAAGCGTAAACTGCCCCACCCCATCCCTCGGGTAGCTTACCGTACACTGATACTACAATGTTGGTACAACGTTGGCACAACATTGTATCACATCTATTCCTAACTATACACTGGAATTGGCTGTAAGATGGCTGGTAATGCTCGCAAGTCCCCAATGTTGTTTTAATGTTGGCACAACGTAGTACCACAATCATTCCTAACCGTAAACTGCGCCACCCAACTCCCCTGGGTAGCCGACCGTACACTGACCCCACAATGCTGGTACATTATAGCAAGAATTTATTAACCAAGAATGTAGCACTGAATATATGCTGATATTCCAATTTATTTTATTTTTGAAAGTACTGTAGTTCCGTTGTTTGTGGGCCGATTTTGATTTTTAAAAGCGCGATTTGGAGAGATGTATGCCCACTTGTCCATGGTAGTTTGAGTTTCGCAGTTTAGTTAACACGTACACGCTAGGCGTCGCTTGAATCACAGTGGTATACCGCTGCTGATGCATCTTTCCCGCGATGCATGCACACTGTCTGTCGACTACTCCAATGGGGATCTCGCCTAATTATCATAATATATGACTGAGCTGTTTCCTATTGGAGGAGCGGTGCACACGTCAGACTACGGAATAAGCTGGTGGAACACGTGCGCGTTCAGCACATGGCTAGGACACGCTCGCATGCAATTGAGATGGTGTTTGTGTTTATAGCGACCGGGCATGCTGGGAGTTCAGCCAGAAGTTTCATGCAGTCAGGAAAATAATAAGCTTATGAAACGCAGCCGGGATAGATGCTCAGAACTGTGAATTTAAATCGTTTAATGCCCCGTTTTTGCAGTCAAAATACATAATACACAAAAATATGACCAAAAACCTAACCTAAACCATCCTCATAGTCCCGTTTTTTTCGAAGAATAATGACTTTATTCCCAACTCCACTGAGACATCATAGCCGTTCTCAAATGACACACTTGAACATGCATGCTCCGCACACGCGATCAAGTCACCCTCTCATTGGTCAAGTTATGTTTGTTTGTTTGTTGAGTTAGCGAGCCCTATAACCGGTCTGCCCGGGCCTTACGACAAGTGTCAATTGCTTTGAAACCTAGCCACGAGACCAAGAGCTACAAACAATCAGATCACTAAGTAACAAGCTAGACAACCACACTGTGAGTAGGCCTAGCTAAGAATTCACCCCTCGGTCCGCACGAGGCTTGCCAGTGTACTGTCACGCTGGGGTTAGAGTAGGCATACCCCGACCTCGGCCCCCATGTTAATTTCCGAGGAGGAAGCCAGAGGGAGCTGAACTTCACTATTGCTGTGAATAGGTCAAAAACGCCCCTGATATTGTGGTATCACCACCCTAAACTGTCAGTGCGCTGTCTGTGATCATTTTCGAGGTTTGTTTTGTAGGTCTACTGTCTGGCACTCCCAGGAGTGTTAAAATATCGCGGGAAATCCCGTCATTATTGTTGTTTTCGTTACTTTTCAGTTATTGTTTTCATTTATTTTAACCTAGTGCTGAACGATTTTGCTAGTTTAGGTATGAAGATAGGCATTTTTAAATTGTTCTGCCCGAATACTATGAACTATATCGCATATAAAGCTCGACTTTCAAAATGAATAAATGTAGGCCCTATCACTGACACGCAGGTCGGATGCCTCACCAAATTTAAAATAGCATGTTTTCGGTGTTGGCTCATTTTTTTGGACACAAATGTTTCACTGAACCAATTACATTTTTATGTGGCTTAGAATATTGGGTTCAACCCCTTTGGATTGGCTACGACCACCGGTTTCAGACAAAAAAATTATACAATTTTTGCTGATCCTTGTCAGCACATGCTGTCACAATTTACAGTAGCCATTTGTATCCTCGTTTACGACCACTTATAACAAATTATGTAGGCGATTTGACTTTGCAGAATACACAAATAAGTGAACTAAGAGGGTGCTCTGTATTCAAATTTTTTTGGCCCACGGGGGAATTTTGGAATCGCTCGAGATGCATCTAGTGTAGCCGTGAAACCTGTTTCAGCCACTGGGGCTACATCCAGTGCACTTTTCCTACTTTCACATTAGCAGGGGTGAATGAATTTCGCTGATTTACATGTAAATTTTTAATGAATTTTCCACACAATAAGCTGAGACGCAGCTGCAGGCCGTGGCCCAGTTGATTCGCCCCACTGACGTCGGCTACCGCTACTAGCTTGATTCGCCCCACTGACTTCGGCTACCGCTACTAGCTAGACCTATCCTATAGTCTAGGTCCTATAATATGCCAATTTAGTGTGTATGACTAGGCCTATAAGCTAGACCTATACATACGCCGGTAGGCTTCAATACATTTTTGGGTAGGCCTATACAAATGCAAGAGGTCTTGCAGACCCCCCCCCCCCCCCCCCCTCACACACACACACCCAGGATGCAGACAGTTGACAGAACAGTCAATTGCCATTCTATGCATATTTTCGGAGCCCACATCTAGGCCAGCCTGTAACGTTAGGCCTAGCCAGTCTTTAGGCCTAGCTACTCTCTGAACAATCGTATTAGCCCACTGGTAGGCTTAATCACTGATAGCCTGTAGCCTAAATCATGCATATTATAGGCCTGCATAATTACGAGGGTGCACATGGGTCCTGGAAATTATGGATTATTCCCAGCTCACTTTTTACCCAGCTATTCGCTTTTTATAAGGGAAAAATGATATAAATATAGATAAAAATATATATAAATTTTAAGATTCAGTTTTTACACTATTTATAAGCTGAAATCCTCGATGTGCGGACCCTAAGAACAGGCGATTCGCCGTTCGTTTTTTAACCCATGTGCACCCTCAATTATATAGATGTTACTAGTGGCTGTGTTTGGAGGCTATACTTGCTACTGTTACAAGAATATCGCCCTCCACTACGCATAGGCCTAACACTTTGTGAACCTTTGTGGAGGGTGGAATTTGCTGATTAAAGTGTAGTCTAGGCCTACACTACACTGGTACAGAAAATATAAGGTCTCACACCACCCCATCCGCACGTTAGCGTATTAAAAAAAAAAATTGTAAAAAATATAATCAAAAAAGAGGCCAACGAATTTATGATCTAGGCCTGAATTGCGGTGATCCGTTATCTGAAGAGAAGGGGGCGCCACAGGGGTTTGCCCTGCATTTTTTAAGGGAGGCTTATAAGTTTGGCAAAACATAGGGTGCCCTTCTCCCCTTGGATCCACCACTGCTAACCTCTACCCATGCAAACACCAATTTTGTCTATCAATATTACAAAAAATATGTGAAAAACCAACAGAAAGCATAGGGCCTGGACCTATTTGGTAAATTGATCGCTCAAAATGGTGCATTTATTAATATAGGGGACTATTAAAAACATTTTGCGAAAAAACGAATATCCTACCTGGATCGGGCGAAAAAACTGTCACTTTCAAGATCACTATATGGGAGCCTATGACAAAAGGATGATATGTCTGAAGTTGCGGAATAAGTTCTCCGAAAATTTGTTTGTCCCCGAAAAAATTTAAAAACAAATCCTGTTGACTTACAATTTAGGTCTAGATGTGACTCCAACCTAGGAAACATTCACTGATTTTTAAGCAGGAGGTCAACCTTGCTATTGACTATAAGTATTTTAAAATTAGATTGATTGAACAGGAATAAACAAAATGTTTCAATTTTATTTCACACTCATTATCAATACATATATATTATACATTTTTCAAGTAGGCCTATCTGGAATAATTTCTCATCTGTCCCAGCAATATTTTTTTCTGTGACAAATAAATTTGGTCAGCAACAAATTATTGCAATATATTGCTAATTTAAAAAAAAAATACACAGTAATATCCCTTGCTAATTATCAAGCATATTATTTCTAGAATGTGAGAGTAGAAAACTTCAGACTTAATTTACATTTCTAGAATTCTTAACATTAGTTTTCATCCACATTTGTTACCCTATTTTTCAGTTCTGATATTCCTCTCATTATATTATTACATTTGTTGAAAGATATTGCATGTAGTGTATGCCCTATACACAATTAAGGAATGAAAAACACACACTGAACTGCACAAAAAACTTAAATACTAATATATAATGATAATATTAAGCAGGCCTACAACATGTACAATGTGTATTGTAATTGTTGTTTTTATATGCAATCAGAGCATTCACCATTAATAAATACACTACACCAGATGAATTATAACTCATTTGTAGAGGCTATCATACATGGCGGCCATTTTAAATTTCGGTAAAACCTTGAAAAATCACATGCACATCTCCATATCGCGGGGAATGTGATAGTAAAAATTAAGTAATATACGACCTAAGTTTATTAATTTTTGCGATCTCAAAAAAATTGAAATTGATCCGTGGCGGCTATTTTGAATTTCGGTAAAACCTTGAAAAAATCAACTGCACATCTCCATATTGTGGGGAGTGTGATTGTAAAATTTGACTAATTTAAGACGTTCAGTTTTAAAGTTTTTGCGCCCACAAAAAATTTTGGAGTTGACTTCTGGCGGCCATGTTGAATTTGGGTAGCATTTTTCAAAAATCGCTTGCACATCCACATGTTGCTGGGAATGTGTTTTAAAATTAAAAAAAAACTGGCCAAAATATTTTTTTAAGTTTCAGCGACCACCAAAAAATTCAAGTTGAACCGTGGCGGGCATTTTGAATTTCAGTGAAACCTTAAAAAAGTCACCTGCACATCTCCATATGGTGGGGAATGTGATAGTAAAATTCGAATAATTTCAGACGTTAAGTTTTAAAAGTTTTTGCGCTCACAAAAAATTTTAGAGTCGACTTCTGGTGGCGATATTGAATTCTGGTAGCATCTTAAAAAATCACTTGCACATCCCCATGTTGCTAAGAATGTCATGTTAAAATTAAAAAAAAAATTAACTGGTAGGTTTTGATTTTTTGCGCCAACAAGAAAACCTGACGCCGGACAGAATCCTGGCGCAACTAAAATCCCTCTTCCCCTACGGGCAGGGGATAAAAAAACTGGCATTAATAATCATTCTATGAATTAAGCTAAATTAGTTAAATATCTATTTTTGATCAATATTTAATAAATATTATGGATATATGATTTGAAGCTGGAATTTACATAAATGCATAGGACAATGGTTGAATCACAATTTTAACCTTTATATATACCGGTAACTAAGGAGTTGTAATTTTATATATTGTCATAACTTGATTACATGTGTGCTCATTCTCACTCACTTTGTTTATCACTTTATGCCATTAATTTATATAGGTTGTATCAATCAACTACCTTTTGCTATTATCTAAACATACCTTTTCTTATCAGCTGAATACATGCATACATATTTTCAATAGAAATTTTAATACCTAATATCTGAATATGATGTACTTTTTCATGTATGATGTGTATTAACCTATTAAAGGGCTAATTTTTAATTGGTACCCCTTAGCAAAGATGTTAAAAGTGGCATAGATTTAACATGTTTACAGATCAATACATGATATCCAATTACTACTCAACATTGTCATTTACAACTGTTTCCATTAGAAAATGACAGATGAAAAAACATCACTATATAGGAATGCATGACACAATGTAGACAGTTTGAAGAAGCATTACATTTTTACTTCCACCATATTTCTCATAAATAATCGCAATTCAAATATTCCTAACTTTCACATGCCTTTTAATTTAGTGTAAGATATCACATTTTGAGTCAGAATTGCCTAATTATATCACTGCAAATTGTCTAAACATTATTTGACACTCCAAATTACCATGGGGTCCCTCAAAACCAAGTTAATTAGCTGAAAAGATTAAAAAATCATTGTTTGACAATTCATTATTAAATTGATCATTACATGTACATTCATTGCCTGGAGGCCTACTACCAAATTTGTATATGATCATACCAAGCAAAATAATTCATGAACATTAACCTAGGCTTCTACTTGTAGTTTCAATTTTAATACATACATGTACATCCTCATTATGATTGTGATGTAATATACTACTACAATTGATCAAAAGAATATTACCGGAATTCAAAATATACAAGATGTGGGTCAAACATGTGAAATGTGAAAAATATGTGCTATTTAATATCTCATTTGAAAATGTGCATTGCGACAGATTCTACTACAAAACACTGGTTGATATGCCAATTAAAAATTTCATTGTGGTGAAGTGTAAGGTGAGAGAGATAACAGGTTGAATATGACTGTTGTAGCAATCTTGTGATGCACATGTTTTTTTCCAATGAGCAGTTCACCATGGTCACTTCTTTCCATTGAACTTGTTGCATGAAGAAACATCATGTCTGCAAATATATATATTTCATTGTTTAAATATAGAAGTATTTTTTCTTTCATTTGAAATGATAGCAACAAATTTTAGTCAATATGTTGTACCTGTCTTTCCCACACTGAAATTTTTGGGAGTTATTATTCAATGTTATGCCTAAAAGATGAAAACATAGAAATAATAAGATAATTTACCAACTGTTATTCAACTTTTCATCCACTTTGAAGGAAATTAATCATATATAGCTAATTTGATGCACACTCATTTCATTTCCAATAACTGCTCTAACCTGCTATTAAATAAAAAAGATTAAAATCAACTGAAGTGCTGATTAGCAGTGGAAGTGTTAATCGATTTTACTTACCATAATGTTAAGCATGTTAATATAACTGTGAAACCTCATACAACAATGTAGCACAGACCAGATTTTCTGCCTTTATCTCACTGCCTAGTTTACATCTGAAATAGAAACAAAAACTATCATTGAATTGAATTTGTCTAAAAATAAATGCAGTAAAACACCCCAAATGTTACTCATTTTTCATTAACATGAAATTTTCTATAATTATAATTACTGAGAAAAATAACAGTTCTGAACTTCATAATGTTGGAAGCACAATTTTGAATACATTTAGAAAATTGACAATTTATATGTCAGTGCAAGGGTTGAATTATTTGAGATTATTACAATGTACATAATATGCACAATTTCTAATTTAGTGCAAGTGGTGAATTACTTCAGATCTAATCTAGTTAATAGTTATCATTTACTTTGTAATATACAATTCTCAGTATCAAATGAGAGGAAATTAGTTATACAGAATACAGATTTATACACCTGTGCACTTTTTTAATTAGAATTTAGACAAATAAATAATAAAAAGTTAAGCAAAAATATTAATATTAAGTAGGGATGTTAACCTGGGTTTTTTTTAATGGGGCACAATGTGAATTTAGTTGGCCTTGTTCCTTTTGTGTCTGATATACTGAGTTTGAGATTCCTCTCAAGGAAATTTTGGTTGTCAATAAATGATTTTCGATAGATTTTCAGAAAATTCCTTTTGAAAATGAGGTTCAGTACCCCTTTACCACCTAGTATATGGATCCACTACTGATAATCATATATGGGTAGCATGAGCCACTGTCTTAGCTAGGATTTGACAACTGCCCTTTTTTCCAATTACATATTGCATATTATGTAAAGGAAGAAAATGCACCTAACTGGCTACAGGTGCATTTTCTTTCTTTACAGTGTAGTTTGGACAATTTTCCTGTCTTGATACCCATCCAAAAAATGGGTCGCTGGCTAACACAGTGGTATCAGCATAATAATAGATTTTACTTGCATTACATAATTTATGACACATGCAAATATCGATTATGTGTGTAAAGTTGTGTAAAATGTGTGTAAAGTTTTGTAATGAAGTAATGATTCCTCCATTATAAAAATTAAAATATAATCCATGAAATATTTTACCACATTTGTTTGACATTTATTTGAGGTAAATGCTATTGCATGAAGGTAGAAAAAAAAATCGGTGGTGAAATGGTTAACTTAACATTACTGTAGATCTCGTAATTTTTGCGTGTTCAGATTTTCGCTAATTTGTGATTTTACACGAAGTCTAGAATTCGCAAATTATTTATTTCGATGATAGGTAGAGCTATTATAATATTTATTAATTTCGCGGGACTCCTATATTCGTGAATTTGTCCTCCTCTTGAAATTCGCGAAAATTAAAACCTTGCAAAAATTACCAGATCTACAGTATTATAAACTGGGATGGGGCTATTCTTATTCTGTTGGTTTAAACATCTCTATTTTTTTATTGGAACAATAAAAAAAATGTAATACAAGGCTCCTATCAAGGAGGCAATATTCTCAATCCCATTTAGTGGCACAGCTAGCTTAACAGGCGGCAGGCAGACACAGGCAGGCTATCACCGCCACAGATCTGAATAAGCCTAATAAGCGGTTGGTGGGTGGAGGTAGTAGTGACACAGTTCAAATAGGTAGTATTAAACTGTTAAAGGACAAAAGTATTGCAATTATAAAGTTTAGCTGATGAAATAAAGCAGTTTAAGGAACTGGCTCAGACTAAAATCATTAAAAAATCGGTGATTTTATTTTGGCTTATTAATATGACCATATAATGTAAACATGTCCATAGACTAGAACTGCAAAAGTTTTTTATTTTTTGTGCTGCGCATTTACCAGTTAGACTAGATATATGGAGACGTAATTCCCGTATTTCTCATTTTTGACATGGCTGTCCAAAATAAGAAATCAGAAATTTCGTCTCTTTATCTAGCCTAACTGGTAAATTCGCAGCACAAAAAATTTAAAAAAATTGCCTTTCTAGTCTGTGGACTGACATGTTTACATCATATGGCGATCATGTTAATATAAAGTCAAACTAAAAGCACTGATTTTTTAAAGATTTTAGCCTGAGCCAGTCATTTTAAACTTATTCTGCTGGGTGCATTGATTGCCCAAATGTACACATATATATATAAGGATCCATGAAAAAACAGTTTAGCAGGTCAACTTTTAAATTTATGTAGGTGTATTTTCCACTCTTTTAAGATTTCTGTCACAATTGAAAAACATAATCAAAGCTGATTTATCAAGTAGTTCAAGTACAATTTATATTCAGGGATATGTAGACCTCTAACTATATCATGTAGATGCAATATGCCATATCATATATTCTGTAGGCCTAATATTAGACCTAGCTAGGCTATTTCACACATTTTAAATTTAATTACATTAAATAGTGGTTTGGCTGGAGAAGTATATAACTTGGCCACACCTGTTCTAATGTCTGGTAAATTATACAGACCCGACCTTGAAGCCTAAAATATTCACGAATTACAAGACCATAGATTTTGGATCACATTCAGTATCTAGACGAGAGTCCTTGCAGTCATTGAATTCAATTCTATCCTGACAGTCCAACCGAGCTTTTCGGTATTTACTCTGTCAATACTCATGAAATTTGGGCCATGTAGGCATCTATCCTGAAAATTTTGTAAAAAATATTTTAAAAGACAGACCATTTGACATGTAGACTTTGTAGACTAGTTAGCAAATTTATTAATTATAAGGCCCCTCTATAAAGTTAAAAAAAAAACATTTTTAAACTTCATTCCGGTTTACTCTCCAAATTGTATTACTGTTATGTACCTGTATGTCAAATGGTCTGACTTTTGAAATACTCTGTCTATGGGAAGTTCGCAAAATTTTCAGGGATGTTGCCAAATGGTCCAACTTACAAATAGTCTGTGTGTACAACAAAATTCCACAAAACTTCCAGCGATGTTGTCATTGTTGAGGGAAGATGAAAAAATGACCCCAAAAAATTTCACTCTCAAATTTCGAATAGCGCCTTTATCTACTCCCACAGACTGTAGACGGTAGGTCTCGACACTTAACCGTTGCCGTTTCCCCGGGGCAACCGACTTTATGGTGGCAAGTAAAAAAATTCAGACAGTGGCCCCCTGGGCAATAGCTTCAATTTTCACCATTTTAAATTTGAGCGACTGTCACAACAGACATTAGCATGTCAATGGCAAGTCGGGCAAGTGATAAACTTGGGGGGCAAGTATCCCAAAAATGTTCTCGCCTTCGGGCAGTTAGTGTCAAATGGTCAAACTTTTAAAATATACAATATTTTGTTATAAAATTTTCAGGATCGATGCCAAATGACTAGAAAATAATAGGCCTAGACCAGGCTAGGGTTTACTATTTTTCATGAAATTCGCTTGAGAATTTAACCTTTAAATATTGAATGACTGGATACTGAAAAGCTAACTTTCATTTTGGACCATCCTCCACCGTCGGACAGACTATAGAATAAGCTAGCACTTGACCAGCAGGACAGCAGTATTAGCACTGAGTAGCAGGTCGGCCGAATCTAATCACTGACACTGACTGACTGAAAGAGTATCAGAATCTGGGTAGGCCTAGGACTAGGAGACTGTCACTGTCAGTGAGTGGGAATGACTCTCACTGTCTCAGTCTCACAGTCACTGTCTCAGACAGATCTACGAGGGGGTGGGGGGGAGATGGGTAGCGGTTGCAACCCCCCCTCTTGCTGGCCCATGATGTGCCTGTGAGCATCTACAAATTCGAAATTTTCTGGGGGAGGGCCCCCAGACCACCCGCAACCCCTCCTTTCATTTAAACCTGGATCCGCGCCTGGTAGTCCAGTGGTAGGCATACTCTTGACTTAAGTCTGTCAGTTTCAGTGATTCAGATTGTGATGCGACTGAGTCACTGATGACACTGACAGTGTCACTGTGACTGGTGACTGTGTCAGTGCTGACTGATGCCAGTGTCACTGTCAGTGATGGTGATTGGTGCTGTCAGCGTCAGTGACAGAGTCACTGACTGTCAGTGTCAGTGATGTGATGATTATTATACTCGCCGTCAAATCAACCAGGATCGCATGATTTTCGGCGATTTTCCCGTCAATTGTGAACCGATTTTCTTCAAATTTTACAAAGGCCATTTTCTATTCAAATTCTAACCGCCCTGAAAACTTCGTAAACTTATATAGCGTATTTCAAAAGTTAGACCATTTGACATGTAATGAATTTAAATTATAACGTTCCTCTTTAAACCCATTAAAATAATTTTAGAATTTTATTACATGGCAAATGGTCTAACTTTTAAAATATTAAATATTATTTTGCGAATTTTTTACCCCTGTAAGGATTTTAATAGAAAATGGCCTCTGCAAAATTTCAAAGAAAAATCGATTAAAATCTTTGGAGAAATTGCCGAAAAGCATGCGATCCTGGTTGATCATTTTTAATTTGACGGCGAGTAGGGCCTATAGGCCTAGTATTACCCGAGGCTGAGTCTGCCTGAGAGTGGCAATTATTATTAGGCACTCTAACTTGTGTTGTGAGGGTAGGCCCATCGTGACATGAGGCATGCAGTGGCGGATCCAGAATGTGCAAGAGGAGGGGGCGTAAAGCCACATCTTGGCTGAAAAACTTCAAAAAAGGGGTGTTAATGTTAGCTTCACTTCATTAAAAAAAATGCATGAAAATTCAATATTTTCACCAATAACGGGGGGGGGGGGCGTACGCCGGGTACGCCCTATGCTGGATCCGCCACTGGCATGACCATGTCATGATGATGACATTAAGATTAGGCCTCGAGGGGCCTGAGCGATAATCGAAGTGATTACATTTACAGTGACAGTCTGGCCGACGCCGGCGACGGTGGAAGCAGGCCTGGTTAGATCTAATTAGACTACTTTAAAAGTTATTAATGAAATCAAATAATACATACCAATCCATAGTTAAACCTTGTTGTTTGATCTGTTGATGGTCTTCTTACATTTCTTAAAACATGATTCCAAAACCAAATTGTCAAAATATTTTCACGTGACAAATCTTGGAGTTGGACTTGGACTCAGTGAGTGGTCTTGGTCAGTTGGTGACCTTATTTTTTTAAATACCCTACCTTTAAAACTTAAATTCATTAGTAATCTTAAACTTGGTAAATGTCCCTAATATTTGTTTTTATGCATCTTACAGGTTGAATTGTAATTTTGGTAGTCTTTTTTAAAAATGGAAATTTGACCGATGAGAAGAAAAATTAATCGCGTGTGCGGAGCATGCATTTCCAAGTGTGTCAGCTGGGAACGGCTGTGATGTCTCAGTCAAGTAGGGAATAAAGTAATTATTCTTGGAAAAAAGCGGGACTATGAGGGTGGTATAGGCTGGGTATCGGTCATATTTTAGTGTAATGAATATTTTGACTGCAAAAATATGTCTATTAAACGCTTTAAATACACATATGAGAACATCGATCCGGGTTCGGTGAAAATTCGTTTCATAAGCTGTTTCTTTTTTAAAACTCTGGGTCTCAGATCCGGTTCAATCTCCGGTCACTAAGTGTCCCCATCTATATCTCAATTGCAGGCGAGCGTGGGCTAGGATCTCACAAAGGCGTCATTGTCAGCTTGTCTTATCTGGTGCTGTGGTTAAGTACATATCTGATACAGATGGGATCTGCTCCTGGTATCCACACGAGTATTCATGAGCATATATCTACCAACAAGATGCTGCTATACATAGCCCACTTCCCCCGATCGAAAGCCAGTCACTCTGCTGGACGATTATATATAGGTCTAAACCCTTTGAAAGTTGTGGCTCGTAAACAGTTCAGTAGCAGGTTTTAAAATCACCATGATCGTGTATCTGTACTATCAGATTATAGAGCCTATCAATGATGCTAAATATACATGATGCCATATGTCTATTAATATAATTGTGGACGTGAAGTCATGAATACAAATACTCCCTTTAAAAATGTATTTGAATACGAATACATCACTGTCCAGATGTAATCGAATACAAATACATGTAAAATATACCTATAGTGGCAAGATGTAATGAAAAAGCAGTAATAATAGAAGAATAATAATGTAATGCATGAGGAAGGTAAAATTATGTCATTCACAGAAATAGTGTGTTTTTATGTATCCTGATACATTGGTTCAACATTGAATTAATGTTTAGAATGTAGGTACAGACGAATAAGTCTGTGATGACTTGTCTTTGTGTCAACAAAATATTGTCTGTCTGTTCGTAGTACAGCATTAAATGCCGTTTACCACTAGTGAAATACGATGACATTTAGGGCTATACTAAGTCCCAGTTGTAGACCCATATAATAAATTCTGCGACGCTGGCCCAACATAAATCTAACACTGCATGGATCAACTTATCGTGTTTTACTGAGAAGGTGAGGAGGATGTTGTTGGAGGCCTGGAGACGATGACGGCCGTGGTTTGTGAGTACGGTACTCTTATCACATATTGCAATGTTGTCATCAAAAAGAGGGTGAACGGATTTGTCTGTTAACATGTTAAGGGAGTAGGCTCAGGCATAGTATTATGTCACAGCGCACAGGCCGCAGATTTATGACACACACATCTTTAGTCAATCGCTCTTTTTCAAAACTTACCTGTACAACGTTATGCGTGTAAGATCCTAGCAAGAAGAAAATATATAGGAGCTTAAATCAGTTGTGTTTCAATAACACGTTTTATTGTTCCACTTCTCGGTTTTGATAAATACAGGAATTTTAAATAGTATTTAAATACAATACGAATACTTGTATTCATAATTTGTCATGAATACTCAGAAAATTGTCAGGAGCCACCATTCAATCTCCAATGGGGGACTGGAGTATATTTGAAATAAATACTTTGAGATTGATTTTTCATGGAATAAATAATTGTCTGAAGGATATGCTGTAACTAAATATTTAATCACCTTAAAAAACTTTTTTTTTTCTTGTCTCCGCCCGGCAACTTAAAAAGATGCCTAAATTGGTGAAAACACATTGATAAACTGATCGGAAACTACTCGGTGATAAAGGGTTAATCTGGATCACGTTCGCCAATTATACAGACTGTAGGGAAGCATGTCTTCGACTTTTGCCGCAAACAACATCAGCCATGCGTCAACCAACCACATTACCAGCCTGTCACATCACCTTCACCCCGTATGATACGACAGAACGATTTGACACAGTGGTGAGATGATCAAAATTGAAGATATTGGCCAAATGGTAAACAATCCTTGGGTAAACCAACAGTGATTGCTGGATGAGGATGTAGATGTCGATCCGGGGGAGAAGGGGGGGGGGGATAGAGAAACCACCCGACCGGCACGAGGCAGCCCAGTAAACACAAAATATTTGTATATCATTCATACAACGTTGGTCCAACGTCTTTCGTTGGTCCTAAATTGAATAAATATTATACATATGTTTTGTGTTTCCTGTGAATGGCTCATTAGATATTGTTTTAATGTTGGTACATCGCTCAGGACCTTATTGTGGCTGAATGTTTACACGGAATAAAATTTCGTTGATGGATTTTTTTTAATTTAGTAAGAAACTACACTGTGACGCGTTTGCTTCATGGTATAAAGTTAGTCCTATCACTATTGTGAGCGAGGAAGTGTGTGTGTGTGGGGGGGATTTCACCTTTAGCTAAAATAATATCTTAGCAAAAAGGGACGACGTAGCCGCATCAATTGTGATGGATATGCGATTTAAACATCTACAACAATTATTGGCAACGCTTGGTATGTTAATGCGCATTTATTATTGGGCAAATGTACTTGAATAAATGACTAACCTTTCACATCTCAAATAAATAACATTCACTAATGATGCACAAAAATACAGTATATCTTTGCTACGTGGACTCGAAGGGTGGATAGGATTACTGGAAGATGGTCCTATGTCCTCTGTAGTCGCCCTTTTAACGGAATGTCTAGATTTCGTCTACTTGTAAATCTTGCACGGTGATACATCTGGTTACATTCAGCACACCTGTTATCTCTTTCTAGCACAAGGTTCCTCTCATCTCTAGTGGCATTTGTGCGAAGTGTGTACCATTTTAAACATTTTTTTGCTGGCAACTCGATTGAATGGCACATTTTTCTCAATAACTTAATTTGGGAACATATCTCACACCAGAACAAACAGCCTGAAATTCCGTTTCAGACACACCAGAACAGAATACATAAGCTGGCCTAAGCTTTTCCAGAAGTTTGCCAGTTTTTTCCAAGTCGACAAAGTTACCTTCATTGATACAGACTCTATGACGTCACCAGCAACAATTAGATCTGCTTATCCTGCGTCAGTTACGCGTACAACAGTAACAGTTGCTGGTCCACCACGCTGAGGTGGAATGTCGGCCTTTATGCGCGAAATCTCAATGGCATGATGCTGGTCAAACTAACCCCAGACTAGAGAGCGCACTTGTAGAACGGGAAAGTTGACACTAACATAAGCGGCTATCTTGCATAATCCTGGATTAATTATATGAACTTTTCGAAGTCCCACAGTTTGACAAGAACGATCCATCGCACAAAAACAAAATACACTAAGCACTCATCCGAAAATAGTGTTGACGAAGGAAAGAAAAATAATAAGCTCGGTTTACAGGTAGGACTATTAAATACACGATTGAGAACCGTCTCAAACTACCAAGTTGACAGACTGAGCATTTCATTAACGTGGGCTTATTATATATATATATATATATATATATATATATATATATATATATATATATATATATTAGTGTATGCTACATAAAGCATAAAAAATATTGAGAACATCTAAACAGTTTGTGTCGGTGGATGTAGGCCTATCGACTAATATAATTGTACAGGTGAACAACGATATAACGCGAATCGTTACAACACGGATCGGTTATAACACGGTAAGGTCATGGACCCCAAAATTTAGGACCCCTTTTCTGGCTTTTTTACAGAATACCGTGTTATAATTTCCAAATCTACAAGATTTATTGAAAGGGTAAACAGTATGTGCATCGCGTAGACTAATCGCTATCGCCGACAACGCCAACACGCATCATGTTAACTCAGCTAATGCTAAACGTTACGCCCAGCATTGAAACAATGTTTGGCCAACGCTGGGTCTACACATATGAACGCAGAACAGTGTGCCGTGTTATGTCATAACACCGGGCAGTGAGGCGAGAATAAGTGGCCCGCTGGAGACGCTTTGATATCTTCGTAATTTATAATACGGCATAATATAATTCACTCATAAAAATCGTGTCATAAAATTGTAAAGAACGTATTGTATTCGAATAGATAATTATTAGTCCAATGATCGTGTTATAAATTTCTGTAGATCGTGTTTTAAATTTCCGAAGATCGTGTTATAAATTGAATGAAGATCGTGTTTTTATTATGTCATAATGCCGGGCAGTGAGGCGAGAATAAGTGGCCCGCTGGAGACACTTTGATATCTTTGTATATTATAATGCGGTATAATAATATTTCATAGAAATCGTGTTATAAATTTGTAAAGAACGTATTGTATAACACGATTCACTTATAACACGATTTGACTCATAGGACCCCAACGATCGTGTTATAACGATGTTCACCTGTACTAAGTGGCCAATGAGTTTCAATTGAATTTCTTTGATGTGACTTACACTTCCCCAGTTAACATGTCGACCCGTTGTTGTGTTAATGTTTGCCCACCGTCTTCGACGGTGGCCCAACATTAACCCAACATTGGGTGGAGGTCTGATGTTTGCTGGGTTGCCATAAACCCCGCAAGTTTACAACGTTGTCCCGATGTTGTTTCAATGCTGTCACCCTTTGCAACACATTGGCACAGTATTGAAAATATTAACGTTCGGTCAACGTATCTGTCGTGTTTGCTGGGCAACATTGGAGACTAGCAGTTACAGTATGTGTTTTATGATCTATCAGCATAGGTCAGGGAGAGAGCATCACAGGGTCATCTTAGGGGTATATTGGAGCTCTGTAGTTTTATGACGGATGTGATGCTGCTGCTGACAATAACATCCAACAGTAGGGGCAGCAGCAACGATGTTTATCAACATGTGCCAAATTTGGCACAGCTGCATAATTAGAGACTGCAGCGCACCGTTGCGAGAAACTGGTGTACTGAGACAGCATCCGACACCCTTAGTTTTTGATGGAATAAACGGCTGAGAGTAGTCCCCTTTCAGAGAAGTTATACCCTCCGATGTATCAGCTAGTGACAAAAAAATACCTTCCATATGTAGACAGGATGATAATCTACAAGTGGATATGTTTGATATCGCTGTGCGTTGTATAGTTTTTATCACAGGGGACATTAGTTTTCGGCATTTTACAGCATCTCAAGTGCTACATTCTGGGGGTTCTTGATTATAGGCATAACATTGTGGACATCCCCCGTACACTGGGATCGATCCCCGTACACCAGCACCATCCCCTCACTTCCATGCAACTCACATTAAACGAAAGTAATTTATTTTTTGGAGAATATAACTTTTTTGTAGTAATATTATTTATTTTCTTAGGTGGATTTTACACTCCATTTCAATATTTTTTAACCCAATTATATGAATCTTTTGTATTTACACAAATATTATTTTTAAAAACTGTAGTTATGCATAGATATTTTTGTTTTGTAGTTATAATATACTTATTTTCCACAACTTATTATTCTTGTGTTTTTTACACATGGTTGTCAATGCTGGGAAGACCCACCAATTGTGCTACAATGTTGGTACAATGCTGAATAGACATTGCCAGAATATCCCCGTACAGTTATCAATCACTGAGTCAGTAACCTTGGTCACGGTTACCACCGCTTTCACTCATGTATCAGCCCCAAATGAGTTTGATCGATTGCAGGTGCGGTTTGTAGGCCTATGTATTTAATTTCACATGGTGAAATGTTGCAAAGATCGCCTATTTATACACCACTCCGAACGAGATAATTAAAGATATTTAAAATAAAAGCTGTCTTTGCTCTATGCAGATTCACCGTATTTCTCTCTCCAGATGTGCAGCCTGTTCATCTGCTATACACAACACCTCAGCTAACCCACCTAGTGATATATGAAAAAATACAATAGACTCACTAGATGGAGTTAGTGCATGTCAAAATGTGACATTTATAAAGACCTTATAGTCCCAGAGCTAGGGGGTTTTATTTGTGTTGAAAGGTCCATACGATCCAAGAGTTCCACCTATAGTGAAATTTTTATATTTCTCAAGAATCCGAATCTGCGCGTCTTACAAAAATCATCCTGTCCAAAAATACCGTAAAAACCCTTTAAACACTAGTACCGTCAAAATCGCAAACCGCAATTTGAAATATTGCGTATGGAGTGATTGTTTGCTAAAATTGTGGTAATTTTCTATTTAAATAATTTTTTAATTATTTATTATCCTCACATATGACACAGGCTTTCACATGGATGTAAAATATTTTGTGTCAGATCAATGACAAATACACAATATAGCTTTAAGTTGGTATTTTAACACGTAATTTTACTCATTTTTCATACTTTTTCACTAAATAAACAAAATACTTTTCTCTCAGCCGATTTTTGTATAGTATAAATGTTTAGTTTTGATTCAAACATGTTCTAGAACTATTGTTGACTTAAAATTAACCCATTTGGAATAAAAATAATGAGTTATGTGAACATATTACTCGTTTTTTCGTTAGACGTAAAATTAGCTCGCTTTTCTTCAGGCTCGTGAAAATTGACCATATCTCACATTTTTGCCCACTGAGTAGTCAAATTTTAAGCTATATCAATATATTTGATATCAATAGAAAGCTACTGGCACAGGCCGTCACATGGATGTAAAATATTTTGTATCTGATCATTGCACTTTTCTTCCAGCCCGGGGAAATTGACAGTGTTTCACATTTTTGTCCAATGAGTACCCGGTACCCAAAATAAAAAAATGTACCAACATCTTTGATATCAGTTAAAAGTAACTATCAAGGGCTTTAACGTGGGTACATAATATTTTATTTCTGTTAAATACGAAATGTACAACAATTAAGCGCTAACTTTGTATTTTATCCCTCCATTTGAACAATTTCCAGCGTTTTCTTAGTGAATACCAGCAAGCCTTCTCGCTCATGTTAACTTTATATGGTATAAATGTTTGTTATTACTTTTACATTCTCTGGAGCCATTTTTCAAAAGTTATCTTGACGACTGAAGAAGTGATCACAGCCATAAGCGACTACAAAAGTGATCTTGACCTGTGAAGAAGTGGTTACAATAACTTTGAAAGTTATCTCAGCCACTACAAAAGTTATCTTAGCCACCGAAGAAGTGATCATCACAAATTTAAACGTCATCTCAGCCACTACAAATGTGATCTTGGCCAGTGAAGAAGTTATCACAGCGACTTTAAAAGTTATCTCAGTCACTACAAAAGTGATCTTGGCCACTGAAGAAGTGATTACAACCACATTAAAAGTTACCTCAATCACTACAAAAATTATCTTGGCCACTGAAGAAGTGAACACAGCGACTTTAAAAGTTATCCCAGCCCCTACAAAAGTGATCTTGGTCACTGATGAAATGATCACAGCAACTTAAAAAGTCATCTCGCCAATGCAACAGTTATCTTGGCGAGTGAAGAAGTGATCACAGCCACTTTAGAAGTTATCTCAGCCACTACAAAGGTGATCTTGGCCACTGACAAACTGGTGTCAGCCAATTTACAGGTTATCTAAGCCACTACAAAGTCATCTGGGCCACTGAAGAAGTGATCACAGCCACTTTTAAAAATCTCTAAGCGACTACAAAAGTGATCTTGACCTGTGAAGAAGTGGTTACAATAACTTTGAAAGTTATCTCTGCCACTATAAAAATGATCTTGGTCACTGACAAAGTGCTCACAGCGACTTTAAAAGTGATCTCAGCCACTACAACAGTGATCTTGGCCACTGAAGAAGTGATCTCAGTCACTTTAAAAGTTATCTCAGCCACTACAAAAGTGATCTTTACCACTAACAATCTTATGTCAGCCCGTAAAAGTGATCTTGGGCACAAAAAACTGATCTTGTCCACCGTAGAAGTGATCACATTCACTTTAAAAGTCATCTCAGCCGATACAAAAGTGATATTGGCCACTAATAAGCTTATGTCAGTCCCTAAGAAAATGATCTAGGTCACTACAAAAGTGATCTTGACCACTTAAGAAGCCATCACAGCCATTATAAAAATCATCCAATCCGCCATAAAGCTGATTTTGGTCACAAACAAACTGATCTTGTCCACTAAAGAAGTGATCACAGCAACTTTGTAGTGGTTAAGATAACTTTTTAAGTGGCTGTGATCATTTCTTCAGTGGCCAACATCACTTTGTAGTGGCTTAGATAATTTTGTAAGTGGCTGACAACATTTTGTTACTGACCAAGATCATCTTTGCAATGGCTGAGATAACCTTTAAAGTGGCTGTGATCCCTTCTTCAGTAGCCAAGATCACTTTTGTAGTGGCTGAGATAACGTTTAAAGTGGCTATGATTACTTCTTCAGTGGCCAAGATCACTTTTGTAGTGGCTGTGATAACTTTAAGAATCGCTGTGATCACTTCTTCAGTGACTAAGATCTTTTTTTTGTGGCCAAGATCACTTTCACGGTCTGACATAAGACTGTTAGTGGTCAAGATCACTTTTGTAGTGGCTGAGATAACTTTGACTGTGACTGAGATCACTTCTTAAGTGTCAAAGATCACTTTTGTAGTGGCTGAGATCACTTTTAAAGTCGTTATGAGCACTTCTTCAGTGGCCAATATCACTTTTGTAGTCGTTTAGATATGTTTAAAAGTGGCTGTTATCACTTCTTCAGTGGCCCAGATCACTTTGTAGTGGCTTAGATAACCTTTAAATTGGCTGACACCAGTTTGTAAGTGGCCAAGATCACCTTTGTAGTGGCTGAGATAACTTCTAACGTGGCTGTGATCACATCTTCACTCGCCAAGATAACTTTTTGCATTGGCGAGGTAACTTTTTAGGTTGTGTGATCATTTCATCAGTGACCAAGTTCACATTTGTAGTAGATGAAAAAACTGTTAAAGTCGCTGTATTTACTTCTTCAGTGGCCAAGATAGCTTTTGTAGTGGTTGAGGTAACTTTTAAGATGGTTGTTATCACTTCTGCAGTGGCCAAGATCACTTTTGTAGTGGCTGAGATAGCGATTAAAGTTGCTATGATCACTTCTTCAGTCGCTAAAATAACTTTTGTAGTGGCTGAGATAACTTTAAAAATGGCTGTGATCACTTCTTCAGTCGTCAAGATAACTTTTGAAAAATGGCTCCAGAGAATGTAAAAGTAATAACAAACATTTATACCATATAAAGTTAACATGAGCGAGAAGTCTTGATGGTATTGACCAAGAAAACGTTTGAAATTGTTCAAATGGAGGGATAAAATACAAAGTTAGCGCTTAATTGCTGTACATTTCGTATTTAACATAAATAAAATATTATGTATCCACGTTAAAGCCCTTGATAGTTACTTTTACCTGATATTAAAGATGTTTGTACATTTTTTTAAATTTGGGTAACCAGTACTCATTGGGCAAAAATGTGAAACACTGTCAATTTCCCCGGGGGGGGGGGGGGGAAGAAAAGTGCCCAAATTGTGTAGCTCATTATTTTTTATATTCCAAATGGGTTTATTTTAAGCCAAC
Source organism: Flabesymbios commensalis (assembly GCA_964017125.1). NCBI lineage: Eukaryota > Metazoa > Annelida > Polychaeta > Terebellida > Flabelligeridae > Flabesymbios > Flabesymbios commensalis. The sequence continues at coordinate 25,958,504 of OZ024909.1, read as the reverse complement.
AATAATTCTAGATGTTTGAATCAAAACTAAATATTTATTATACACAAAAATCAGTTGAGAAAAAAGCGAGTAATATGTTCACATAGCTCATTATTTTTATTCCAAATGGGTTAATTTTAAGTCAACAATAGTTCTAGAACATGTTTGAATCAAAACTAAACATTTATACTATACAAAAATCGGCTGAGAGAAAAGTATTTTGTCTATTTATTGAAAAAGTATGAGAAATGAGTAAAATCACGTGTTAAAATACCAACTTAAAGCTATATTGTGTATTTGTCATTGATCAGACACAAAATATTTTACATCCATGTGAAAGCCTGTGTCATATGTGAGGATAATAAATAATAAAAAAAATATTTAAATAGGAAATTACCACAATTTTAGCTAACAATCACTTCATACGCAATATTTCAAATTGCGGTTTGCGATTTTGACGGTACTAGTGTTTAAAGGGTTTTTACGGTACTTTTGGACAGGATGATTTTTGTAAGACGCGCAGATTCGGATTCCTGAGAAAATTTCACTATAGGTGGAACTCTTAGATCGTATGGACCTTTCAACACAAATAAAACCCCCCTAGCTCTGGGACCATTAGGGTCTTCTTGATCAGCTCTAGAATCATCATACCTGAAGGTCCCCTAGACCCGCCGAAAACCAGAAAAAGAGCTCCAGTAATAATAGTCTACCTGAAGATAAGCTGCTGCAGTTGAGTTGTACTGGATAGTGTACAACTCATGAACAATGATGAAACAAAGAAGAGGGGGAGGGACCGATCCAAAGGAGTGAACCCTATAAACGCAAGGTAAGAAGGGGAGTAGAAATACAAATTTAAAAGGTGGGAGGGGGTAAGGGAGTGGGTACATCGGTGGATGCTCGCTTATCCGGCCCATTTACTCCGAAAGGAGGTAGGAAGCTTGGAGACGCTGTAGCCCTGCAGAGCAGGACACCATAGATGGCTACGAGATTAGCTCGCAGTGAGTCGGTACTCTTCATCCTGCAGTTTTTTCAAATTTAAGGTGAGGGTGTTGTAGCGACACATCTGTCGGTAATGTTGGATAGAATAAACTTTGCAACAAAACTGCATAGGTTAGGCTGAAGTAATATTTATTCCCAGGAAGCTGACAACGAGTCATCGATTTGATTATTTTCTTCTAAAGATAGTTTTTTATAATTTACTAGCCGTAATCTATGACAAAAAGTTCTAAACTCATATTAGGATAAGTATGTAAGGTCTCAGATGTATCGCATCGTCAAAGACCTTTCTAGTTTAACTACAATGTCATCAGGAAAGCGCCAATTATCGGCACTTTTTCTACGGATCTCACCTTCCCGAACACTAAGGTTCAAAACACCTAAATTCGGCCAATTGACATATTTTACATCTTTGCGGGACATCGTGAACATCGCCAAAATACACAGATTATATTCATGGGATGTTCTGGGCAGGTGTAGTGACGAAAAGAAAGCGATTTTCCTCAGTGTTGATCCTTTCAAAGAAAAAAACAAATCAACATCGGACCCTTCTTCTAGACATCCAGCGGCTTGGTCAAAGCCATTATAATAAAGAGATGGTTATTATTAATTGTATGAAGATTCCGAAATACACACTTAATTATTGGGTACATATCTCCTTCAAATGGAGGGCGAAGAAAGATAATATAGATTTACGATGATATAAGCCTAAATTACACAAATTTAAACTTGTCAACTTTTTAAGTACGGGGGCAGTTGGGCCTGTCACTTTAAATAATTTATTCCCCCAATAAATCATTTCAACACTTTACAACACAAAAATTTTACCACACATACATTACAGTTTTCTATTATGAGGTTATAATCTAAGTCGAATAGTTACATTGCAAAAAAAGCCATTAGGGAAATTACACTCAGTAATTATACATCGCACACTGAACCAATTTTTAAACGCTTAGATACATTACAAATGGAAGACATATTCAGACCCCTGTTATTCCTTAAATCTGCTGCAGGCCCAACTCCTCGAAATTATTGTAAAAACAACTGGAATCATCTGTACAAGCGGCCATAGATCTAGCTTCCCATCCTCGCTACCATTTATAAGACTAAAATGGTAGCCACTCTGGAAATGGTAGCACCTCATATTGGCTAGAGAGGTTGAACCATGAAAGAATACCCCTAAACCTCTGCCCCAAAACCAGGTTATTGAGGATTTTTAGCTATTCAAGATGGCGTCTAAAATACCACTGCCGTAGAGTAAGATTCAGGAACTTGTGTAATTTTTAGCTCAATTTTAATTTGTAATATTTCACCTAGTTTGGTGGTCAGTGAATTCATATACACCACTCCAAACAAGATAATTGAAAAAATTTAAAATAAAAGCTGTCTTTGCTCTATGCAGATTCACCGTATTTCTCTCTCCAGATGAGCAGCCTGTTCATCTGCTATACACAACACCTCAGCTAACCCACCTAGTGATATATGAAAAAATGCAATAGACTCACTAGATGGAGTTAGTGCATGTCAAAATGTAACATTTATAGAAACCTTAGGGTCTTCTTGATCAGCTCGAGAACCATCAAACCTGAATGTCACCAGCTAGACCCGCCAAAAAGCAAAAAAAGAAGTCCAGTAATAATAGTCTATCTAAAGATAAGCTGCTGGGTGAGTAAATAGGTGGATGCTCGCTTATCCGGCTCATTTACTCCGAAAGGAGGTAGGAAGTTTGGAGACGCTGTAGCCCTGCGGAGCAGGACACCGTAGACGGCTAAGAGATTAGCTCGCAGTGATTCGGTACTCTTTATCCTGCTGTCTTTTCAACTTTAAGGTGAGGGTGTTGTAGCGACACATCTGTCGGTAATGGTGAGTGGAATAAACTTTGCAAAAAAACGTATAGACTAGGCTGAAGTAGTATCTATTCCCAGGGGATAAACAATAGGTCATTAAGATGTACTTTAAATTGGAAATAATTCTTGGTAGTTCTTTAGTAGACAGACAGACAGACAGACAGACAGACAGACGGGTGGATGGATGTATGGATGGATGGATGGATGGATGGATGGATGGATGGATGGATGGATGGATGGATGGATGGATGGATGGATGGATGGATGGATGGATGGATGGATGGATGGATGGATGGATGGATGGATGGATAAATGGATGGATGGATGGATGGATGGATGGATGGATGGATGGATGGATGGATGGATGGATGGATGGATGGATGGATGGATGGATGGATGGATGGATGGATGGATGGATGGATGGATGGATGGGTTACTGATCCACATGGCACATTTAATTCCATGATAGTTATTTTAGTTTAATTCCTTTTAAAAAATATATTTGACAGGGGAGACGGATGTGACAAAAATTATCAATTTTTCAAATTTGTGATATCAGAGTACACTATTCAAGTAGATGCAGTTTCTGGGAAAAAATCGTCCTGCTTCATAATTATAGGTATAATTGCTGGCTATCGCAATTAAATAGTTGTTCCAAATCTAAACATTTTTGAGGACCATGATCCAAAATCTATGTAATGCCTCAAATTATCGAAAAACATCGCACAGCACACTTGGAACATTCTTAGTGAAGATAGTTACAAACCAGAGTAGGCCTACCCATGGTGAATACCAAAATAAACTGCATGACTTATTCCTGAAATGAACATAAAGTACATAATTTCAATCTTGTTCGTAATAAAATATGAAGCTGTGTAAATCTGGAAAAATTATTAGGCCTACATGCCATTTTTGGTAATTCAAGGGGAATATTTGTTTTAAAATGACAAAAAATCGGCTTGGTTAATATTTAAAAAAAATACTTAAAATTGTGAGTGACTGTGGATTCTGATTTCAAATCATGGGAATCATGTAAAAAATCATAAATTACATACTCAAGCATGATATTATACATATCTCGTCTAAAATGACCACTTTTCGTGCAACAGGCCATAACGAATTGGGTAAGGATAGGCCCTACATGAAAAACTTTTCAACTTCCCAGTTACCGTGCCCACAAATAAATATTAACAACGATGCCGACGCCGAACTTGAATTGCAATAGCCAACATTTTTAAAGGGTTAAAAAATAAGAGGCGGCTGAAAATGATATTTTTTCTGTGACTTTAAGCCCTCGCGATGCAATAAAGCATAATTTTACATCATTGAAAACAGACTTTATTTTCTCACAACTAAGGGTTTTAGAAGGCAAATTTTGATGAAATAGTTTTAGGAATACATGGTAATTTTCTTTAATTTATCACCCACTTCCAGTCATCTTTATCCACTAATTGTAGTGGCTGAAGATGACAATTGTAAATTCAGGCTTGAAAGGGTTAATTAGTAGCCTACTGGGGATAATCATATTCAAGATGCACGTGAATTCGCATACATAATGCTATACCAGTAATATATGGTGGTATATGGCTATAACAATAGTTACAAGTCTAAAAATAATCGCATGACAATTCAAATTATAATATATATATACAATTCAAAAATATATTTCTTTTGTTTGCATTTTCTATTAGCAAACACTGCAACCATACGTATGGTAAAGTGCAGTATTCTGAGATATACATGGTACTGATAGTATACATGGTACTGTAAAAGTAATAACTAAACTAAACTATAAGAAATATACATCAACACTCAACTTCAGAATCTGACGATTACGGTTATGATAGCATGTCATTTTTATTTATCGATTATGATTACGATTAAGATTATTCGTCATTATAATTATCCATTACGATTATGATTCCGATTAGGGGGTGTACATGTCATCAAAAATGATCAATTATGATTTTGATTAGGTCATAGATACTCCATTTTTCCAGTTACGATAATAATATGACGTAATAATAATAATAATAATAATAATTTCCCCTTAATATCTTAGAAATCATAACCATGACAATAATAGCAGTAATATTTTTATTTTCACTCCTATCTCAGAGCATTGAAAAAATAATTTAATATTATGTTTTTTGCTAAGGTTTTGAATATCTTGGCACAAAGTTACGAATGAAAACGTTAAAGAAGGTAACTATGTCTAATATACGTCAGCACTTACTACCTTTTGAAAGATCTTGCCGGTTCCAAACTTTAAACTGTTATTTATAACTCGGTCAATATATAGCAGCTAGACTTACAAAAGTGCTACCTACGCACTCAGCGGCTCACGGCGCATCGATCCGTTTAACAAGGAAATGACGCAAAATAATATGCTTTACAACGAAAGCACATATGGTTTAGCACCTTTATTTCAATACATATATATATATACCACGCGACGCAGTAGGGCCACGGGATCACGTTGCACCTAAAATTAACCCTCTAGCCCCAAAACCCGCCGAGATATAGAGCTTTCATTTTCTGAATGATACGAATGATATGAATAATGATATGATATATAGTCCATGGGCATTAACTTATAATAATAATAATAATAATAATAATAATAATAATAATAATAATAATAATAATAATAATAATAATAATAATAATAATAATAATATTAATAATAATAATAATAATAATAATAATAATAATAATAATAATAATAATAATAATAATAATAATAATAATAATAATAATATTAATAATAATAATAATAATAATAATAATAATAATAATAATAATAATAATAATAATAATAATAATAATAATAATAATAATAATAATAATAATAATAATAATAATAATAATAATAATAATATCTTTATTTCAAGAGGGTAAATCCAATGAGCATTCACTTCACTCACTCATTATGCAAATAAAATGAAATGAAAATAAACTGAACAATAAATAATAATAATAATAATAATAATAATAATAATAATAATAATAATAATAATAATAATAATAATAATAATAATAATAATAATAATAATAATAATAATAATAATATCTTTATTTCAAGAGGGTAAACCCAATGAGCATTCACTTCACTCACTCATTATACAGATAAAATGAAATGAATATAAACAGAAAAATGAATGTATGGTATGTACAGGCAAACATGACGAACGAAATTATGTAAAATAATAAATTTACTATACTTATTAACAACATAAGCCTACGTTCATACGTTTCTACATACGTTCTACATACGCTAGCTAGCTAGATATTTTAATGACATGGATAGTTTGGTAAAATCACATACAGAATTAAAATATCAAGTGGCATTGCCTTAATAAAACACTCCATGGATGTTTTGAAAATATAAATGTTGACTACTTAAAATGTAATTAACTGGCAATAAATAAAATATAAAGACAGATGTTTCCCGCTCCAAAACCGGAGATCAAATAGCTACTATATATATGTATAATACAAATATGATATGTAGGAGAAAAAAATGCCCTGGAAGGCGTATAAAAACCTAAAGATATATAATGATGCATAATTATGTTTATTAAAGTATGTAGGCCTCTTAAAACTTCATTATCACACGTACCTGTTCCCAGCAATAATCATATATCGTGCATGATTACAGTCACGATTGCGGGTGATTAAAAATATCTTAGAAATTCTTATTAATCGAATCTATACTAAGAATAAGACAGTATGAAAATATATTTGCTATTGGATTATTTTTTACAATTGAACTAAGTAAAATCGGCGATATTTAGGAATTTCGGAGATATAATAACGTGTTGTTTTTCATTTGGCAGATAGGCCTATATAAGATCAATCTTGTCGTTAAAAATGTGTAGGGTGGGAACACTAATAGCAGCTGCAATTCATATCACCATCTTCGGGATGTTTTCCGGGCCCATGCAGTTTAGCCTATATGCACAAAGGTGGCCTAAAACCCACATTTATTTCATTTCATTTACGGCTGACTCACCGTCTGCGACCCTGGCCCAACAGTAGGCCAATATTGGATCAACGAGCCGTGTTTGCTGTTTCCGAGGACGTGCAACACGTTTTGTATATACAGTTTGAATGAATTAAACATGCCATTATTCTCCTTCCTATTTTTGCATTTAGTTATACTATTGAGGTATCTTCCAATATAGATTACGATATAGGCCTAATGATATTTCACCGCTAAGCATCAGATGAAAGTTATCGCAAAATAGATACATTTGAAATCGAATTGCAAGCCTAGCTGTGGTTATAACTTAAATCTTTAAAATGAAAATAATATACCCAGTAAAATATAATATTATTGCTCCGGACAGTTTTAAATTAGCTGAGAACGACAAAACTATAATAGTATTCACATAAATATAAAAGCATCAGATATATAGTCATGTATAATATACTAAGTTGAAGGTAATAATAAACACAATATTCAGAAGAGCATGCACAGAAAATTGAAAAACGCGCCTTTAATAGACCTTTTTAGTTTTTGTGACACTTTCATTCACATGGAAAACAAAAACAACATGTCTTTCTGTACCAACGTAACAAACACAATCATATTTTATGCATATCAGATATAGTCATGCAATGTAGAATATAATTAACTTGATATTACATTACAATGCTAAGAAGAATGCGCATAATTGGATAAAACATAGCTTTTTTAGACATATACTATAGGTATATAATTATACTGGAAATCAAATTAAATATATTTACTTGTAGTGCATACATTTTTTCGCAGATTTCTCAGTCTCAACTGATTTCGCAAGGAAGAATTGACCTTTTTGCAGTTTCGCATAATTAATATGCTTGTTATTTACCTTTTATGTTTCTATATGTTCTAAAGATCTCAAACCATATATTATGTATTCATTTGTAGCTTCTAATTAGATGAATTTATATTTCTAAATATATGCTGAAGATGCACAAGTAGCCTATATTTCTTGAGTACGAGAACCTAGGTGTAGACACCTATAAAGTATGTATATGATTTAGCGTTTGACATACTTAATAATTAAGTCAATTGCATGCTTACATAACTGTTGTAGAGATGTAGGCATATAACCATTTTAAATGGATTCCTTGGGTTGGAAAACATCTGGGTCTAGACACCAAAAATAAGCCCTCTATGTAGATTATTGAGGAATATATTGGCGGTTTAGTGATTGACATAACAAAAGTAATATGCGGATTATGCTAATTGAGAAAAATATTGGACACAGGCGAATAAGCATCTGGTAGTTTCTGGATCCGTATGCATGGCGTATATACTTCCATTCCAACTATAAAACCTTACAGGAATCACCATTTCTAAGTTAACATACAGAGCCAATGGGGTGTCAAAATTGTTACGTAGGCCCTATACGCAATCATTATCCCGTATACGTATATACTCAATTTATTCCGTAAAGGCATGGAGTGTACAGTGCTGCCTATGGTACTATGCACTATAAAGAACCCTTGAAATCATTCGAAATAAGAGTAGTGCATAGTCCCGGCTTCGGGCTTCCTTCTGTCGCGATATTGCCATGCTTGTGCAGAAAGCGACGTAAAGCAATATAGGGCCTACATATACATATATTATCACAGAAATGTTCGAATTATAATTTAACTTAAATTAGTTACATCAGTTAAATTAGTTACATTCAAGCATAATTTTCGTATAAATGGTTTATATCGAGGTTTTGTAGGCCTTTATTTAATGAAAATGTCCATGCTTCAGGAAGCTACTGCCCGACTACACTCGACCAAGCAAAGAGTGGTTCAGCCTGTCACAAGAGCACGAGGCACTTTCCTTACGGATCGGCACGGCCAGTGGCTACCAGTACAGGCGTGAGCGCGTGGGCGCAGGGGGGGCATAGGTGTTAGCGGGGTGGGGTCCGGCACAGAGCCACTGACCACTCCATCCTTCTCCATAGGCTATGGAGGGGGGTAGCCCGCAGGATGCAACGGCGATCGCGAGCCAATTGTGGAAGATATATTTTCAATATGGTAATTGGTCAAGGGAATGCAAGTTCGTTAACGTTTTAACCACGCCCTGATCGAGATATAGGCCTACACTGGTACAAATTAATGTGTTTATATTTGTTTTATACGAACTAGTTCTGTAACAGATAATTACAGAGATAGAGATAGATATTTATTGACATAAATAAAAGTCATTACTGACTTATTTGTCATAAAAATGATAGAATATATGTACATGTATATACAATATGGTTAATTTGCTAAAATCACACGACAATTTACATGGTATCACATACAGAGTTAAAATCATGTTAAAAGGCATTGCCATAGTAAAACACTGGATATTGCGATAAAATAACAGATAATTGATTACTACTTGAACTACTTAGTCTCTGGAGTAATGAAGAAGGGGGAAAGTCTTCTAATATGCAAACTCATTAACCCTTTAACCACCAAATTATTGAATTTGAATTTTCACCCACTATAAGTTGCGTCTCGCTGACGCGATCCATAACTTCAAGTGGGTGAAAAATTATTCAGATATGACGAAATGGAGGTCAACGATTTTCAAGTCTTACTGATTGATGTCACGTTTCATCTTTAACGTGTTTACAATGTGGTTAATAATGTGCTAATAAAACAATCAGAACTCGAATATGATCGACACTGGCGGATAAAGAGTTAATAGATGTTGGACCTTTAGTAAACACACACATTCTGGTACTCCGAGCATTTATGAAACAGCTGCTACAGCCCTACTATCACACTTTTAAATGTGCTTGTAGCACATTACAGGATGTAATAACAGACGATGATCAAGTATGCTGTAGCTCCAACATTTAATATTTGCAAGGTTTCAATTTTCGCGAATCTCACGACAATTATTATTATAATATAGCGCTGCTAAATAAAAAGTAATATTTCGCGAATTCAAAACTTCAAGTCCCAAAATCAGAAATGCGCGGAAATTTTAACACGCGAAATTACCAGATCTACAGTATATTATAAAAATATAAACGTGTTCTATGGGTGGATACAAAGTATTTTGAATAACAACACAGAACATGCATTTTACAAATTCGTGCATTATCACATTTAATTGATATTCACTGAAACAGATATTGGCATTTACTGTTTTCGTCCATGTTTTCGTCCATATCCAACGTTTGTGCAGATGGGTGTTATATTGTCATCGTTATAACAATTATTCGTTTATTGGAAAAATCTTGTTGTTTGTCATAGAGTGAACAGCCTTGTAGAACTATAAGGTAATTTTTATCACAATTAAGCTGTGTGTTAATTTCGAGGAGTATACAAATTGCAGATATTGCGAGATATGCCGTCAAAGTAGTTAATGTGAAGAACATTTTTATATTTTTTAAACAAGCCATCATTACGTAACGTGCTACGTACAGCGCTTATCTTTAATCACCTTTTGACATTGTAAGTACCAGAGCGCCGGCACACAGAGTCCATCATTTGTAATGCGCCTGTATATTACATTAAACTGAATCACTGTTATTGTATATACTTTCAAAAGGGAAGAGTATATGTATTTAAAATTATATGGGTCATTAACACTTCAATAATATTCAGTTCAATTCCCTGTTTAAGCCATTGACAATAATTGTTTCTCAGGTGCTAAATGGTCACATGATTGCCTCGCACCATCTCAATCATCGTGACGTAAAGTACCGATTAAACATGACAACACATTTCTTTTGATGACCGTTAGACGTTCTAGGTACCAGGCGGACAGATATTTGTCAAAATGAGGCGTAATTCGCACTTTAAGAAACAATGATAGGCCCTTAAAAGCTAATATGATTTTAATTTTAAAATTAGATTTATTACATTAAGTCGTGAGGTCAGGATTTCTTTTACTAACCCAATTTCGGTGTCCTGGATAAAAAAACTACTGTTTTCCAAGCTCTGTTTTGACCCTTTAGTCCCTAGGTCGTGATTGAAATGTAATGAATTAAACAATATAGATAATTAAAATAAGCTGTAATGTTCAGGTCAGGTTCATGTCCTGTGTGAATGGCACAAATAATGTTTCTTTTTTTTATGTCCACTTTGTTTGTTTCTTAGTTTAATGGGTTAAAGGGCTATATAAAATTTACGCAAAAAATATTTTTAAATCAGTAGGGCCTCTATTTGTGTCACTTTGTCACATCTTTCAACAGAAAACAAAATATAACAGTCGTTTTAGTATTATCAGGGAAATATAATTGTGCTATTCTATGGAATTCCATTACAGATTTGATTGATCATTCGTGTAGTTTTAATACTTTTAAATTTCATCTAAAACAATATATAATAAAAATTTAATTATAATTTTATAATATTACGGGTGTGTTAACATGGTTATTGCCACAGACATGACACACAGCTTTCAACGTTGGTCCAGCATTTGCCTGGCATTGGATCATTGTCTTGTGTTTTTCTGGAATGATTCTGGTGTACGATTTTATACACTTCCCAGTGGGCACGGATCTCTCGTGTGGCATTGGCGCAATGCTTGTCCAACGTCGAAGACGTTGGGCCGGCGCTGAATAAATGTTGTACGGGTGTTTTGTATTTACTGGGTCTACAACAACAGTATATGAGGTCACTATAACATTAATATGATACCACTAAATTACATGCACTTGTTTTATGACACTTTCTAGCTCTGCCAACGAGATTTACACCTATGCCTCATTGTATTCACACCATGACTCCGCAAACATCGCTCACTTTTTTTTCTGAACGAAGCCATGTATTACAATCTTGTATTGCTTCAATTGGACAATAAGATATGTTTAAACTAAGTACATGGCTGGTTTTTAGTCACGTCTCAGCATCATATTAAGTGTCAAAATATGACACCTCCTCTGTTAGATCCCAACTCTCGCCGTGATCATGATTATGACACTCAGGCCAAACCACGTAATTTCTTGGATGATTTAAATAACGCTGCTTCAGCAGCTTGGCGTGATGAGATGAAACTACACCTCCCACCCCAATATAAAAATGTTCCTATTTATCAACATATATGTAATCTTTATCTGGGTATTTGTAGTTGTAAGTCATTTATCAGTAAAGGTCAACCATACTTATGTAAGCATTTATACGCCGTGCACGCCAGTCGTCATAACCTCAAATGTGAAGAAAAGATTTTGAATCTGGGTAAGTATATGGTGCCCTGACTCTCACACCTTATCTGGCTGAATACTTGAAAATAAATAATCACCTCGAAATGTTCGGCAAATCAAATCAAAATGTAGTTAACAATTTTATAGCGCAATCACACGAGGCTAGTACTACTGAGGTTAACTTAGCAAAACAAGGTAAAACTCTCACAACTCTACACAGCGGACCTTTTCAATCCACAACTTTTAATGGGACACCTCCAAAACGAGCTTCACACAACGCCGGCAAGAGACGGGTGGGAGACGAGATGGGTCAATCATCGCCGTTATCAAGTTGTTATATAAATCAGGTATAGAAGGCCAGACATGAGCCAGTGTAACCCTCCAGATTATACCCCCCCCCCCTTGGTTCAGGATCTACCCCGGGGTAGATTCAGAGGCGCCCACAATCTACCCAGTTATATTCTGGGAGGGGGGTATATTTTCAGACTCCGTGATATCTACGCAAATTTTACATTGTTAGCATAATAACCTAAGTCTTGTATTATAAGCCACGCCCACTCCGTTTTTCGTATACCCAGCAAACACGAAATATTGAGCTAATGCACTGGTGTCGTAAACGGTGACCCAACATTAAACCGGCAATTTATATTTATTATAATGCATGTTATACTATTTGATATCTAACTTGAAAGATATCTTTATAACAATATTATATCTTCAAATTAAATCTAATTCCAGGGGTCCAGATACCCACAAAAAACTCTGGTAGCCATGTGGACCCTTCAGATGTCCACTTAATCATATAGATTAACATGATTATTGCCTATAAAAAAATTGAACCTGGTATATTATAAAGATAATGACGTCATCATTTTGAGGATAGGCCTAAATGTGGGCTTGTCAAATCTCGGAAAATATCACTCTCGACGCGAGATCGTACGAGACATTTCAATCACACTGACCAATCAGAGTTTGTACATGCCTGTCAATCAACCCTTTTGGTTAGCTATCGATACTGCATGATAGTGATCCGTGTCAGCATATAAATATATTTATACACCTTTAAATCTATTAACTCTTCCATCACCAAATTCGCATTTATGCGAAATCCACAAGTGTATGTACTTGCATTAATTGCAAAGGGAGACATTTCCTTACATGCGTGGTTGAAAATCGCCAACCAGCATGGTCAGTGCCCTACAATGTTCTCTGGCATTTTTTAATTTGTGTGATGTGCGCATGCGCATATCTATTGCCTGTATTGCGTCCAGGGGCTACCTCAGGGGTCCTCCTTAAAAAAGAAGTCGGTTTCTAGGGATAGTTTTATCAGGGGAAAGTCGGTAAAGGAAGAGTTAGGCTAATATAATTTATAAATTATTTAATAAAAGAACATGTTTATTCAAATCGTGTAACAAAACACGAAATAACACGAAATAACAATCTTTTTAAAGCGGACAATAAAACATCACAACAGGAGCGCAATATTCCCTTACATTTATCTATTTAAATCGTGTAATAAAACATTACAACACGAACACGATGTCTTTTTTAATTTTTTTATATCGCGCAATTAAGCACTACAACACTAATATTATGTTTTTCCAAATCGTGTAATAAAACATCATATCACTGATGTTATATTATTCATATGATAACTGCCAAGCCCGTAGGCTTGAAATGGTGCGACATGCTAAACTAGCCACTGTTACTGTTAGTGACGTCGCCAAGCATTGCGTAACCGCCCGCCAATGATCCCAGGAGATCCGAGTTCATTTTAGATTTATGTTTTAAAGTTGAATTGGGAATTGTTTAAAACACAAAAATATATGTAAAAGTTATTTCGTCAATATATATACGGCATGATACCGGTTTAAGCGACGCAGATCAGCAACACAATCGTCTGTATCAGGCATTGATAACGACCTATCATTAATATTTGCTACCAGAGCCAGTCTTTGGAGTTCCTGTGTATCAGACATATTAGATAAATTCAAAATGGCCGCTGTTCATAACAAGCCTACGTCATAACTTGCAAACTAATAGCAGTTGGAGACACACTTAATATTAGCATTTTGCTACGGTTTTCATAAACGATTTTAAATATATATTAGTTCCTTAAGGGCAGTGAATATTCTAAAAATCGTACTATCTAAGCAAAAGAGTTGAGTTAGACGTCGAAATTAAGAGCTTATTATTTCATGTGTTTGTAAGAGCCCGTTTCCAGCCAGGACGAAAGTTTTTTCTTAAAGGTTTTTTTGACCGTTCACATTTCTATTTCTTTGTTTTTGTGTACGTTTTTTTAGGCGGCGCGAATCGGTTATACGCTCGGTTGCTATTATTATACCACGAATTTGAACAGTTTGGGTCACTGCATTATGTGTACAGCAAGGAAAGATTTCAGCCGCAGCGGGACTCGAGCCAGGCACTCCCGGACTCTCGAGTCCACCACGCGACCAATGATCTATCCTGGCGCCACGAACATGAACAAGATAATAAGTAATAGTATTTATAATAAGAATATTATAGTATAATATTATGCTTGTGACTCAAGGCACAACATAATTAGGCCCTATATTTTCATATTAGCCTACTGTCTTGGATTTTACGCAACACAGCTATACAACTTTTACCTCGAAAATAGTTTCAGTACCGATGTTGATGAGATTGCTAATTTGTACCAGCATTTTGGACGGCGTTAGAGCACTATGGAGGTCGCTCATTGTACTCAATTTAATAGTTGGTGATGTATTTTCTGAGCAGTCAGGGAAAAATCAGGAGAATGTGTGGGAACAATAATTGGATGTATTAATTTATTAGGCTAGAATATACATAAATATATATATACAATAATTGTATACATCTGCAATTTTGTAAAAAAACAATTTTTGCTATCAAATACGTTGACATAAATTTAGTTATGCCATCGGTTGGCATATTAAGCTGGATCTGAACGCATTTATATATCACAGCTGTACAAAGAAGTGTGGGCATATATACACTACTCTCAAAAATACCTCCCCCCCCCAAATGGCTCCCAGAAACTCAGGGTAGACAAGGTTAACCCTTTCAGTGCGGGCAAATGCGTTCAGATCTCAAATGAAGCACCGATTGTAAATTATTAGTCCTAACTGGTCCACTTTTAAACGCCTATTTGAAGTTAACATTTGCATCACCAATGCTTTAAATGAATAAGTATACATGTCAAAGAATGATGCAGCACGAAGAGAGTTAACAAGTATTAACAGTCTTAGTATTTTAGATATAGGTCTTCATCGCTATTCATCACCACAGTAGCTGTTAATAGTGGTTAATCCTCTCATCACTATTATTTTTATGTCGGAATAACGACCTGTCGGAATATAGACCTTTCGGAATATCGACCTGTTTGTTGGACTATCGATCTGTCGGAATAGCGACCTGTTTGTCGGACTATCGACCTGTCGGAATAACGACCTGTTTGTCGGACTATCGACCTGTCGGAATAACGACCTGTTTGTCGGACTATCGACCTGTCGGAATAACGACCTGTTTGTCGGAATATCGACCTGTCGGAATAACGACCCGTCAGAATATCGACCAGTCGGAATAACGACCTGTCGGAAGAACGACCTGTTTGTCGGAAGATCGACCTGTCAGAATAACGACCTGTCGGAATATATCGATCTGTCGGAATAACGACCTGTCGGAATAACGACCGGGACCCGAAATTGACTAAGTTTGTTCTGTTAAACTTTTGAGTCACTTATTTTAGTATTTTTTATACTTTTTGTACTGATATAGAACTGGTAATATTCGCGAAGTTTTAATTTTCGCGATGCGAATAAATTAGAGAATTTAAGAGTCATTAATAAAATTATTATTATTATATAGCGCTACCTATAATCGTAAATGACTATACAGTGAGTTTTAACTACAGTCTCTATGAAGACTCGACAACAATGTATATTTTTATATATTAACCGATAGTGCGTGGGCGTGAATAAAAATAACTCGAGATAAAGTACATTAAGCAAAGGCCCGTTGCGAATGTCGGCACGTGTCGTGAATAGTTATTTCCGTAATTGGTATTACGTAAGGGTGAAGTGGGCTAGCCTATAAAACGATGGATGATGGCTGAATAAGTTATTCAGCCGTGAAAGGTAAAACATTACAACTACAAGCGCCATTGAAAGGTGCCATTCCACAACCCAGTGACTATATCAGTTAAGCCTAAATTCGGCAGATTTTTTTTGAATATTGAGAATTGTAGACTTTAAGAAAAGTCCTCAAATGTTAATCAAAAATTCACAAATATTTAAAACCCGAAAATTACCATATATATATTCATAATGGTTAATGGTTGGATGTTGGAACCCTGTCAGATTTTTTTCTGTGTACGACCCTGGTGAGTGCCGTGCATAATGCATACTGTGACGTCAGAATGATCAGTTGTGGGAGGGATTTGATTGACAGTTCCCTAATTTTCCTCACCCAATCATCAATCACCGCTATATCACGTGATTAGATATGACACATCTCGTATTTTCTCTCAACTTTGGTGCCTACCGTGAAAAACGATAGTTTGTTTCAAATCGTTTTAATCATGGTGAGACGTTGGCCACAACTTGGCCTATCATTATATATAATTTATTATAATTTATTTTTGTATATAGTGAAAAAATAAATTATCAGCGATGTTAATGGTATACGGACAGTAGTAGACTATGTAACTGCATGGCTATTGTGACATTTTTAGATTATCCCTAGGGACGAACTAGTTTCAGGGTACTGGGGTGTTTGTTGATACTAGTTTCAGCGTACCGGTTGGAGGTACGTTGAACATATAATTATATAGTATAATTTTCAAACATGGCCGCCATTAAAATTGAGTGCTAAAAAATCTCAATAAAATACACAGACGAAGCATCGTGGTGTTATTAGACTTGTGTATTGTTTAGGTTTAATTGTGAAATAAATATTTTATATTTTACAACAACATAAAAATACACTTTGACTAACATAGTTCACACTTCTACCTAACAGACAGGACCTGGAAAACATTGAGCAGTTTGTATAATAATATAGAATCCTTGTAGGCCTACATGTGATATTAATATTTCAATGTTCATTTCATTGTATATACGATAAACCACACTCACAACTTAATTCTAGAATATAATGTTCAATGCAATAAATTAGACGATGTTCTAGTTACTGTGCAGCCTCTGTGTTTATTGAAATAGGCTGCTGTTGTTTTGCACACAAGGGTTAATTTAGGATGGGGGCCCTAGTGCAGTGGTTAAAGCTGCCTGCTTGGAAAATTCGAGAATCGCGGGTTCGAACCCCACTTTGGCCTCCAAGTTTCGAAGAAACAAATTCTTTCTTCCCCGCTCACTCCTTAAGATACAATATTGTGGGGAGCCTCTGTGCAAGGCCTCATACCGCCAGGGCTCGAATTTTGAATCCTGTGTCTGGAAAGCAGTGTCATCTCATTCATCTCACCATCCTCAGGAGGTTCTCCTGGCCCAGTTTAGCCTATATGTGCACAAATGTGGCCTAAAACCACATTCATTTCATTTCATTTAGAAGGGTTAATTTAACGAGTGGTACGACAATAACCCGACATTGGCCCAATGCATGTGCCAACATCGGACCCAATGCTTGTGCCAACATAGGGCACAAGTCAGGGATAAACTTGAATAACTTTCCTAATTGGTAGCTATAGATCTGTGATTGAAAGACAAATATCGCCATATCTCTTACCACCCACTTGAAAAGACGAGACTTGTCAGAGGCATAACTGGTCACTTCGCAAAATGTACATAGAAAGTGCTAGAGCCCCCCCCCCCCCCTTGCTCGCTTCTTATAAACTTAAAACCAGCTGATATAGGCATATGGAAGCTCTTGATCTATAATTGCATAATAAGTCAATAAAATAAAGCAATTTAAAATTCGTACGTACCAGAGCATGATTACGTATACGTACGTGATCATGATTGCGTACGTACGGGATAAATTGCGTGGGGGAGAACACCCTAAAGCGCACCCTGTTCCTTAAGCGCACCTTTTGGTTTATTTCTTGATATTTCTGTAAAAGTGACGTCATATTGACTTCATAATTGAAGAAGATAATAACGTAATGTGTCCTTGAACTTGAGCACTTAATAACAAGGACGCTACACAAGCGGGAAGGACGCAAGAGAACAATAAGTTAAAATCACTCTTTTTCTTATAATTTTGTGATTGTATAGAGATTGTGTGATTACTTGAAGAGTATTAAAGACAACGACAAAATTGAAAATAAAAACAATGTAAACTGGCCTTTTCTTGATTAGTTAGAGCTAACAATCAGTCAACGTGGGTCAACCCTGTGATCCAAAAATCCTTTTTAATAAATAATGTCCAGTGTTCCCAAAGCGCACCCCTAACTTGCTGCCAAAGCGCACCCCCCTGGTGCGCTTTGGCAGATCTGTCTCCTTTGGGATATGAGCTTGTCCTAAAGCGCACCGCCCTGTCCATGTCAATGATTAGTCACAACCAGCCAGTTGTGTCTGGCTATTTTCCGTCAAAATGAATAAACTAGGCCTATAGACTATATTATAATTCATGGAAATTTAGGCTAAAAAATTGACAAAAATATATTTTGGTTATGGTTATTCATTATCTAGCTAAAATGTAATTTATTCTTGTCCCCACATCATGTAGGCCTACATGTATATCGGTACAGGCGGTGCGCTTTAGTATGTATAACAACCACTAAACATTAGGGGGTGCCCTTTAAGAACACTGGGGGTGCGCTTTGTGCACAGTGCACCCAAAGCGCCCCCTTTGCTGAAAAAGCGTTTTTTTCAAATAAAATTAGTCAAAATGGCTTTATCACACGGGAAGAAATAGGAATTATATTTTATCAGAATCCAGTGTAACCGCCCAGATTACCCCCCCCCCTCCACTGAAATATACCCGGGTATATTCTGGACTATACCCGGGTATAATCTGGAATATACCCTAGGGTATAGTCTGGGAGCTCCCAGACTATACCCCAGGGTATACTCTGGGAGCTCCCAGAGTATACCCCACAAGCCCAGACTATACCCCATCAGATGCAGGGTGGGGTATAGTCTGGGAGATAGGGGTATACTCTGCAGGAGATAATATATATGATTACAATCAATTATAAATTTAATCTAATTATAAACTAATTATAATCTAATTATAAACAACATGTCTCCTATGTTAACATT
Source organism: Flabesymbios commensalis (assembly GCA_964017125.1). Taxonomy (NCBI): domain Eukaryota; kingdom Metazoa; phylum Annelida; class Polychaeta; order Terebellida; family Flabelligeridae; genus Flabesymbios; species Flabesymbios commensalis. The sequence continues at coordinate 25,939,316 of OZ024909.1, read as the reverse complement.
TTGATGGCTAGAGTATCACATGCCTCATAAGAGCCTACATCAATATTCTGGGGACTGGATTATCACATGTCTCCTCTATAAAACTTCTGATAGCTAGATCATTATAATTATGTCTCTTTTATTAACCATCTTGGTTCTAAACAAAAATGAAATAAATGCGGTTTTAGGCCACCTTTGTGCACATATAGGCTAAACTGGGCCAGGAAGACCTCCTGGGGATGATGAAATTAATGAGATGACACTGCCCTCCAGACACAGGATTCGATATTCGAGCCCTAGCGGTCTGAGGCCGAGCACGCTACCTCTCGGTCACAGAGGCTCCCCACAATATTGAATCTTTACGAGTGAGCGGGGAAAACCATTTTGTTTCTTTGAAACTTGAAGGCCAGAGTGGAGTTCGAACCCGCGATCTCCGACTTTCCAAGCAGGCAGTTTTAACCGGGGCCCCCTCCCTATCTGGGGTCTAGCGAATCAAGTGTCTCACGTATTAACTATCATTATATTAACCTTCTGGTGGTTAGAGTATCGCATGCCTAAAGTTTTAACCCTCTGTGTGCTAGACTACCATATGTCTAGAGTATCACATATCTCGTCTATTAATCGTCCGGGGCTAGACTGTCAAATGTCTCTGATTTTCACCTTCTAATGGTTAGAGTATCACATATCCCATGCATTAACCTGATGTGTTGTCACATCACTTGTCGTATGCATTAACCCTCTGGAGGCTAGATTATCACGTGTCTCGTGTATTATTATTAGGGCTCGACTATCACATTCCTCCTATATTAATCTTCTGATGGTTAGAGTATCACATATCTCATGTATTAACCCTCTGAGGACTAGACTATCCAAAGACTTCTATGTTAACCTTCTGATGGCTAGAGTATCACTTGTCTTATGTAATAACATTCTAGTGGCTAGATCATCACATGTCTCATGAATCAACCTTATTGGGCTAGACTGTTTTAAAATAATGTGTCCCATCTTAACATTCTGATGGCTAGAGTATCACGTGTCTCATGCATTAACTTGTTTGGTGCGACCTAATTAAATACTTTCAGTGTACAACTGGGTGCGCACCAAATAATTAATTGGTGCGCACCATTTATTTATTTAAATTATTTGGTGCGCGCCAAATCATTTGGGCATATCAATTAATTAGCTAGATTAGCTGGACACGTATGACATGTGATACTGTAGCCCCCAGGGGGATTATGAAGGAGCCTCTAGCTATCAGAAGGTTAATATAAGAGACATATAAAAATCTAGCCCTCAAAGGGATAATCAATGAGGCATGTGCTGCTCTAGCCACCAGAAGGTTAATACATGAGACATAATTATTATACTCTAGCCATGAGAACGTTAGCATAGGGGATATAAAATAGTCTAGTCCTCAGAGTGTTAACACATGAGACATGAATTATGCCAGATTACGAGCAGATATTATATCGATAATTGATTCTTAGTCATATATGATATCTCCCAGAGTATACCCCTATCGGCCAGACTATACCCCACCCTGAATCTGGTGAGGTATAGTCTGGGCTTGTGGGGTATACTCTGGGAGCTCCCAGACTATACCTAGGGTATAGACCAGACTATACCCTGGTATAGTCCAGACTATACCCGGGTATAGGCCAATCAGGGGGATTTATGTGGGCGGTTACACCGGACCACCTGCCAATGTGATCATGTTGTTTCAATCATGTTATAAAAAGATTTCCTCCTTTTTAGTTAGGGGGTGCGCTTAAGGGTGTTCTCCCCTACATACGGGATAATGATTGTTTAGGCCTACGTACGGGATCATGATTGCGTACGTACGAGATCATGATTGCCTACGTACGTGATCATGATTGCGTGCGTACAGGATAAATTGCGTACGTACTGGATCATGATTGCCTACGTACGTGATCATGATTGCGTGCGTACAGGATAAATTGCGTACGTACTGGATCATGATTGCGTACGTACTGGATCATGATTGCGTACGTACGAGATCATGATTGCCTACGTACGTGATCATGATTGCGTGCGTACAGGATAAATTGCGTACGTACTGGATCATGATTGCCTACGTACGTGATCATGATTGCGTGCGTACAGGATAAATTGCGTACGTACTGGATCATGATTGCGTACGTACTGGATCATGATTGCCTACGTACGTGATCATGATTGCGTGCGTACAGGATAAATTGCGTACGTACGGGATAATGATTGCGTACGTACTGGATCATGATTGCGTACGTACGAGATCATGATTGCCTACGTACGTGATCATGATTGCGGGCGTACAGGATCAATTGCGTACGTACGGGATAATGATTGCGTACGTACGGGATCATGATTGTGTACGTACGAGATAATGATTGCGTACGTACGTGATCATGATTGCGTACGTACGAGATCATGATTGCGTACGTACGGTATCATGATTGCTTACGTACGGGATATTTTGGGTACGTACGGGATCATGATTGCGTACGTACGGTATAGAGATTGCGTACGTACGTGATCATGATTGCGTACGTACGGGATCATGATTGGGTACGTACGGGATCATGATTGCTTACGTACGGGATCATGATGGCGTACGTACGTGATCATGATTGCGTACGTACGTGATCATGATTGCGTACGTACGAGATCATGATTGCGTACGAACGGGATCATGATTGCTTACGTACGGGATATATTGCGTACGTACGGGATCATGATTGCGTAGGCCTACGTACGGGATATTTATATTATTTTTTTCTCTTCCTATGTCCCCTCTGGGTCTTCGTAGCTTTTAGACTATATCTGTATATATAGCTACCTATAATACTCAGTATCTCTGGTGCATACAATATTAACAAGCAGCAGGCTTTTGCACAAAACTGGCTAGCTCAATGTTGGACAAATTCTGACAACGTTGTCCCAATAGAAATAGTTAGGTGGATATGTCGGGCCACCTGAGGCCGCGCGCTATGGCGCGGTGGTTTATATAGTCTTATATAAACTACTGTGACGTCAGAATTTTGGTTGTGGGAGGGGAGATTTGATTGACAGTTCTTTAATATCCCTAAAACAATCGTCATGCAAACTCACGTGATTGGTTGAAATAATTCGTATTGTCTCTTGAGCATATAACGTGAATACACGAGAGATGTTTCCCATCTAATCACTATATCAAGGTCCCACGCAACTAATTAGGTATACTTGGAATGTTCAGCTAGCCTAATGGTTTGGATTATTAGGATTTTTTTGCCAATCCCCGCTGTAGTTATTATGGTCAAGAAGGAAAGAACTATTGATAACAATTTATTATGTGTCTTTTTTCTTTGCAATAGTTGATTTCGTATTTGTAATTCACCAAAAACACAAAATAAACAAAGTTGCGTATTAATATGAGGGACCGCATCACAAACAATCTCTAAGAGTCACTGACAATGCAGGGGTGGATCTAGCTTTTCATTGTCGGTGGGCTTTGAAACTTCAGAAATGAACATTTCACTGTAGGGGGATACGGTGTAACCGACCAGATTCCCCCCCCCCCTGACTGGACTATACCCGGGTATAGTCTGGACTATACCGGCCCGGGTATGGTCTGGGAGCTCCCAGACTATATCCCAGGGTATACTTTGGGAGTTCCCAGTATACCCCATAAGCCCAGACTCAATGAGAGACTCTCATACTACCCAAAAGCAAGACAAGACTATACTCCATCAGCAAATTCAGGGTGAGGTATACATGTAGTCTGGGAGATAGGGGTATATTAATATTCTGGGGGTCAATTATCGATATAATATCTGATCGTATCTCGCATAATTCATATCTCATATGTATTAACCCTCTGAGGACTGGAATATCTTAATTATGTCCCCTATTTAACCTTCTGATGGCTAGAGTAGGCCTATACCATGTCTCACGTATTAACCTTTTGATGGCTATAGCATCACATGCGTCATTGATTAACCTTCTGAGGGCTGGACTTCTATATATATGTCTATTGTATATTTTCATACTTATGTAGCTCACAGACCAATGGTCTATATGCGATATTCTGAAAGAATGAATGAACATCTACATATATTAACATTCCGATTGCCAGAGTATCACATGAGCTCTGAAAATATGACTCCGCCACCTCACAGAAATATGAAGTGTGAAATTGCGTCATTGATGTTCAAAAACGGCCAATTGTAAACTCTTTGAAAATTACACACAATTGGATTAAAATTAAATAAATAAAATAAATATTCTTTGCGACCCCACTTTTTTAATAATAGACGTATAGTTCTAAAATATACACTTTAAAAGTAGATGCCAGACATTTTTATCGTCAGGATGTTAACACTGCAATATTTCCAACTTAATAGCGACTGTTTCCATGGTAACATGTACCCTGATGACATCGCAAGGCTTTGACACAGAGACCTCTATTTTTAAATGTAATAGTTCTAATACGATCAAAAGTGTACAACTGCTGAAAAAGGCCTAGTTTTCATAGGCACTTGAAATATTCGTCTCAGTTTTTTGGTAGGCAGCGCGAGTGTCGTTTTTGCACAGCTGGCTGTGGACACAAAATGGCGGTCAGTGTGACTGGGCATATACGGCGAAGTAAATGAGTCATACCTGGTAGGTAACATGTAAATAGAAACAAATATCACGGATTCGAGTGCAATTGATACTAAAGTTGAAATAACAGATATATTTAAAACATTTTTTTCAACATGTATACATCAATTTCTATGCCAAATTCTAGAATTCGAAAGTAATCATATGAAAATAAAAACTTATGTAAAAATTGAAAACATCAAAAATTAGGTCATTAGGCTTTTATGAGGGCTCTACCCAGAAAACACGAAGCATTTGTATAACATTTGTACAATGTTGGACTAACGTCGACATTGTACAAATGTTAAACAAATGTTTTGTTTGCTGCATGGGTAGCATCGTTTCTCAATGTGCGACTTACGACTCATTTTGCCAGATCGGGTCACATATTATAGATATTGACATGTACTAAATTTAAACATTTTCTATGGTTTAACATGCTTAACCTAGGCGCGTTACATCCAAACATGTGCAGGTTATATTTTACATGTTTAGATATTGACATGTACACAATTTAAACGTATAGCTGTATTTACAGATGCTCTGTATAATAATGTTTAAGCATTGCAGTTTGTAAAAAAAAAACTGTGTAAAATCACAAATAAATTTGGATCTGTTTACTAAAGCAAAAAAAAACAAAAAAAAACATTGTTTCAATAAAAATGATCTGCCAAATAGGGAGAGGTGAAAATGAATTCATCGACAAAAGACTAATATTTTGATATTGCAATGTCAAACATTTTTTCTATTTTTTTGAATTTTGTACTCTTGGCGACACTGTATTCCTGGACATCTAGGATGTACTGCTGTATCCGACTGATAAGTTGATACTGTCACGTGTCGGGTATGTTAGGTCTCACGTGTCTTGGTCTAAACTGTTTTTTAGGAGAACATACGTCTTTGTGGTGAACCTTTCTTTGTAATGGCTATAAAGTTTCCTGCCTGAAAAATACAACAAATATATGTAATATAATTTACTGATGTGAATATTATAGGGCCTACACATGCAAATGAATCAACCCAATTACTTCCGGAAAATGTGTCACACCAATGCAGAAAAATAGTAAAATGTGTAGTCTAATTGTGTATGTTATTGTTATAGCTTCAGTCAGATAAGATTAAATTATAATGCATGTTTAATAAGGAAACATAGTTAATAAAGATTCCTAAAGGTATATAAGCTAAGTGAATACAAATATATAAGACCAAAGCCATTTTGCTAGGTCACGTGGCGAAATTTTACTTTATGCTTAATATCCTATAAGAAGCTGGATCCACCAATGTCAACGGCTCATTTGTCCTGGATCACGCCATCGGATGAGAAGGGGGCCATGGCATTTTGAGTTATTTAGCTAGCTATATAGCTGACAGAAGACTTGATCCATTATCCCATTAACAATGTAGGCTACCACTGTGTGCGATGATCGCCCAACAATAAAAACCTTTCAATCACCCTGTCTTGTTTGTATTCTGTTTATGTGCGACGTCCATAAACTGATGCGACGAGGCCTATTTTATCCTAACCTAGTTAGCTTGTCTTGATGGTCCCGTGGATATATATAGGGGCCTACATATATATAAACTATATAGGCCTAAGGTTTCAAGCAAGTTTCAAAACAAATCAAATAAACTTGATGAGACAATGACTGGGAACGTTGCTCATTTGTTAAAATAAATATTTTCAGGAACTGGGTAATTTTCATAAATGTAAATATTTTTCGTCATTTTTAGTTTAAAATTGCGCTACCAATTCAACCTGCAAATGAATCAAAAGTAGTAACAATTCAGCAGCATAATCGGGTTAACCCTTTGCCTGCTAATCACGACTACAGTCGTTCTTAACCCGTTTATGCCTAATTAGCCGATTAAATCACTGTTATTGCGAATGAAATGTATGTCTAAACATCGAGATTTGCAAATATTTCAGCTCAAATCAAACAAATATGAGTAATTTTCAACTACTTCAGCTTGTGCATCGCGTCAGCAAGACACAAGCTCAAGTGGTTGAAAATTTAATTAAATTCAAATAAATTCATTTAACAGGATAAGGGTTAAAGAAAGTATTAGGGGACATGTAAAGATTCAAAAAGAGTTTTCTGCATGCAATTTAATATCAGTTCCCCTGTGAAACACCCAACATCAGTGTTGACCATTCGCTAAAATTTAAAAACTAGGCCTATATAATAAATAGCTATATATGCTAAATAATTATATAGACAATTTAATATATAGAGGTCTGCTATATAGACTATGCATATAATTATATACAGTAGTTGAAACGACGTTGTAAAGAGGTTACTTTTTCTGGTTGAAACGACGTCGGAATGTGACGTCGATGCGACGTCGTAATGAGGTTGATTTTAATTGCTGCAGCGTCGTCGGCAGTATGACGTCGATACGACGTTGTAATGAGGCTGTTTTTTCTTGCTGAAACGACGTCGGAAATACGACGTCGATGCGACGTTGTATTGAGGTTAACCTCATATCCACGTTGAAACGTGCCTGCTGGGTAACTCCATTCCACTCATTCTCAAATAAATTATAATCTAGTTAAGATTAGTATAGCAGCAGTCCACTATATTCATTTTTTTCTAGGTCAACCGCGAAATAATATTTTTGTCTTGCAATTCATCAAAATGATGTGGACACCATTTTTCGGGGATCCGTGTGGTATATGTTATGGCGATTATTTTGAATTGTAAAATAGCCACCTTTTATATCATCAGTTAATTCGCATTTATGTCATAATAACATACAACAATCATTCTAATCATGTAAATCTTCATTGAATCAGATCGAATTATAGTGACTATTAAGAGCATAATATTTTTATATTGACTTTAACGTCATTGACCATTCAGAAAAAATAGCTTTACCGTAAAAGTGTGGGCTGATTCCAGCAAAATTCAAAATTCGATATGGCTGCTACTGTATCCCCTTAAAGACATACACGTCATAACTATAACAATAAGTATAATATTACAATTCAGGTGACACTATAGCTCTAAAAAACCCCAAGAAATTTGTCCTTTTCGAATAGCCTGAGAAACCTGTTAAAGACAAGATATAAATCAAAAATTAAGACCCGTAACTAAGACTAGTAAGGAGAGCAATTATATACTAGCTTTTGGAAAGTCTCCCCGGTTGTGTATTATAGTTGGCCACCATGTATAACTCTGCACAGAAATTCAAACAACCCACGTCGTCTCCTACAAGCATAATATCTGCATCACCTCATTTCCAGTAAACGTGAGTCGTTGACCCGGTGCTGGGCTACTGTTGGCCCACCCTCTAGGACGACGGCCCTGCGTCGCCTCACTGTCTCATGTTTGCCGTTCACATGCAAGCATACTACCTTTTGTGGAGATATTTCCGACTTTTTATCATAGTTGGCCCGGCATCTATAACTTTGCGCCGTCACTCAAATGACAGTCACCATCGCTCATAGGCTGCAAACACCATGCATTGACTCGATGTTGCTTCAAAAATAATATCTGATCCTAAAGCCAGCTACAAACAGTTTAAACCATTATTCTGAAAAAAAAACCAATTGACGTTTCAAATAAAGCAAGCTGCGATTTCGATAAATTATATCTTATTCCTTTAACCGCCAAGTTAGTTTATTGGAATCTTCACCCACTTGAAATTTAACAAAATGAAGTTCATAGTCGGGTGGCAGATCATAGGAACCTTGCAATCAAAGAAGTATGATGTTTTCTTGTACAGATTGCACCAGTAGGGTGTAGATAATGTAAAACTGCCGGGTGCAATTTTTGCACCATTGAGCATTTTTTTATCGCCATATTTTGGCGGCCATTACTGAAAATCCCCTTTTCTTCAATAACTTCGTAAATATTTATTGGATTCGCATAAAATAACCGCCTACACCCAGGTTTCCAGGGTCATAGAACACAAAAAAAACATTCTGAGATCAATTAGCACTCGCCCTGGTGAATTTATAAGCATTGTAGCAATACCTTGATTTTTTAATCGGGTTGAATATGTAATATTTGAATAAAATGCACTACTAGAATATGTCATTTGTTTATTACAATAATATCTGGACTGTTCATTTGCATCTCAACTTGTACATCTAAATAAACATTAGTTATACATTATTATACTGCAGTGTCTCACATTTTCCACAATTGTTCAAACATATAAAATGTTCCGTTCATGCAAATCCCAATATGCACATGTGTGCATTCTGTGTCTGGCGAAGATAGTTGTCTTTGTGTGAATACATTTAAACAAAAAATATCACTAATCAACAACACCTTGTAATACAATGCTACCTACCTACCTACGTAAATTAAAATCACCATATATAAAATACCACCAGTTGATTGCTCTTGGTGTTGAGAACCAATACTTAGCTAACTTGTCTTCAATAATAATGAAACTGCAATGCCCACACTGTATAGACATTTTAAAACCTCTACCTACTGGTACATATAAATATTAAAAAAAGACAGTACATATCGAATCATGTGTTTAAATTGTCATCATTCTCATCACCTGATGTTTGTGTATGTATCAGTGTATCGTATAAGGGTTGTGACAGTCTTCATGTCCTTCACCTTTACAAAATGAGGTGCAGGTTAATCCACCAGCTTTGCAGCTGCATATTTTTTTGCTACATGCATTCACAGACTCACAGCCACATGCCACAACCTTGAGAAGATCGGCTGGTGCCACTTATGTGGCGCCAACTCTGGGCTCCAGCTTAGCCACTGTGTTAACCCAGCCATAAGCATAAATGTATATGTCAGGTGGTATGGACCATTCTGTTCAACAAAATGACCTGCAAATGTGCACGAAGGATGGGCTGATAAAGTGGCCCATCTGTGGTGGCAGTGATTTTATCTTGGGTATGTCCTTCTTGGACCAAAATATTTTGTAGCGCAGCTCAGCCATTTTTAATTTTGTTTTTTGATCCATAAAGAAGAGAAAATAATTTTTGACCAGCATCAACTATTTCCGCAGAGGATCACACCAGGTTTTCTATGCATTGAAGTTCAACATTTGGCAATATTTTTAGTTTGGTCATCTTCCCTTTTCCACAAGGATAACTGTCTGAGCCCGATAGTGCATGTATTGCCAATAAATCACGACATTGCACACCAAGCTGTATATAATAGATGCATTGATGTCAATGATGGAACCATCAGACTTTATCATGTGAACAGATATATTCCTGGAATGAAGACACAATTTCCAAACAGTAGTATACCAGAAGAATGAATACGCCTACGTCAGCAGGTCAGTGTCGTCAGCCACCACTTAAATTGATATTTTTATTCTTTGATGAGCATGCAAATAATTATCGTATGATAGTGATGTCAGCCTCCTCGTGCTTGTAGATGAATGTGTCTGGGCCCATCATACGCAAGGTGCGAGGTGTATTAGCTTCACACATCAGATTAATCAACGGTATTTTATTACACATATTCTTCATCACAATGTAACGTGGCATAAAATCAATTTTAAGAGTGAGTTCATGACTTGGGTATAATTTATTTCCAGATCTATGATCTCTCTTATAATTCTTTGTTGAAATGTTTTATTATATTTATCAAACACTTGTCTTAGGCCATGTAACATGGTAAATCATCTCGTTACTATCAATGATGAATCCATCATATATTTGTGGATACTCTGGTGCAACTTATCGTTTCTTGGTTAGTACAGCCTTTGTACCTTTACCTGATTACGCAAAACTCCATATTCATCTAATAGATTTCGTATGGGAACACATTATCCAGATTCATTTTTCTTTTTTATGATAGAATTAATAGCCTCCCAAACAGTTTTCCCATATCATACACTGCAACAGTGTTTCCCAGCCGAACAGTGTGTTTCAGAGACTCCATAGTAACAATTTTTTGCAGGGGTGTGTGAAACCCACCAGGTAGATTTTGTCTCAATTTAGATGTCATTTCTTCACCAATATCTATGACGTTATGAACGTTGACGTGTTCGTCTGCAACACACCCGTTGTAAATGTTGACAATATTGCTAGTGTATGTTTGTGAAGGATTTGGGTGTGTTTCCATTTCCCTAAAGACTTTGTTTCTGTCTTGAGCATCTAGTTTTATTCTAGATTTCCCCTCCTCTCTGTGAATGTCATGAGTAGCATCATACTCGTCATCTCCTTCATCATGTTGTCCATTGGAAAAGAAACTAGATTGATTTTGTACGTTGTTGTATATACCTGTACACTCGCTAAATAAAGACTTTATTATTATTATTATTATTATTATTGCAAATGTTGTTGGATAGCACCCACTGGGCAACTTGCTCTTCGAACAAGGTGAAGCCATCAAGCCCACCTTTTGACTTTCCATACCTAATATTATGTCTGTTCACCAAATCCACACCCCAGGTCTGTTCAATTTGCTCATGTGGGAAGTGTGCTAGAGAATTTATTGTTGCCGTGTTGCACAAGTTCAATGCTCGAGATTCTGTTTGTGCCGGAAAATACAAATGCATCTAAAAATCCACTTAAATGAGCTGATATCGTAACGGTCATTTAGAACGATTGTATGCAATAAATTATCATACTATGATCAGATGATAACAAGAATGTTGTACACAAGTAAACAGCATGTACACGGTCAACATTAATGTGTTAGTATTCTGAATACAAGTATTGCCGTACAAAACACCGTCTCCGGCCATTTTTTCTGAGAGTCAAGTGGTTTATAATAATGCAGAATTCAATGGTTTATACTGCAAATTGTTTCATGCATAACAGTGCAGAAGCAAACATAATTATGTCTAAGAAAAATATACACATTTACTTTTATTTACAATTTTGCAAAAGTTTAAGATACATATTGTAAGGCGACTGAAGATTACTAAGGCATGGGAGGTATTACTTTCATTCTCAAGACATGGTGTGCTACCATAAATGCTCGAAAGGCAGCCATCTTCTTCGATTTATGTTAAAAATGATAACATTTGTCATTTTTAATTGAATATTTTCAATTGATTATATATTTTCATTTGATATACAAGTCATTTGGTATGACCATCATTTAAAAAATAACATAGATTTGAAATCAAAATGACATGTGGAAACGTAGAAATAACAATTCCAATGATACAAGAGCACCCAAGTTAATCAGAAATGAGGTATCACATAAGATTCTAATCCTATTGGGTCAAAAGCTGCAAATTCAAAATGGCGAAGCTGATTTTGTCTTTACCTCTACATGACCTTGAGACATGAAACATTTAACCTCTAGATGGCTTTAAAACGTGAAAATAATTATTCCAACGCAATCTGTGTACCCAAATTAGTCGAAAATAAGGTATTACGTCAGATTCTAGGCCCATTATTTAAAAATGTTGAAAATCCAAGATGGCTGCCGGCGGCCATTTTAGATTTGCCAATAAAAAAATATGTACATTTTCCGAGAGTGACATCCTCGTTTTTTTAAGGCCAAGACATATACTATCAGAAAATCTGAGAAAAAAATGCACACGGGATTGTAGCTGGGTCCCACACTATATATCAGTTTATGTGGGTCACTCTTTCTGAAAAGTAGGCTTAATTGTATGTCAAATAATCAATATTCTGACTTTCCCGCAGAACCAATGGATGTAGGGCCTATATGTCAGGGCTATCCTATTTTGCAAGGTTTCACAGACAAGCATGTAAGTCACAATAGGTCTACTGACCAGCACACACTTAGAAATAATTTGTCTGACTTAATTTAGGCACATTATTACATGTTATAAAGCATATAGATATCGAAATATCATAAATGTCTTCATTTCAGACAAAAATATGTATCTGATGTCAATATAAACATTAGCACTGTAATGTTTGACCATGAAAACATGGGTGTAGACACCATATTCGTGATGCTATGAAAAGCGATCACGGAATTATGAGCAAAAACAAGATTTTCAGTAATGGCCGCCAAATTTGGCCAATAAAAAAAAATGCTCAAGGGTGCAAAAATTGCACCCGATCGTTTTACAATCTAGACATATCAATTGTACCTCTGAAGCAAAAAAACATCATACTTCAGCGATTGCAAGGTTCAGTCATCTTATAGTAGCCTGGCAACCCGACTATCAACTACATTGTATCTTCAAATGTTGCTGATTGATGTAACGTTTTATCTTCAACATGTTTGAAAGCTGATATGCTACTTAGAAATGTAAAAACCGAATATAAAAAAAACCTAATAAATCCTACCTGAATAATAGAACCCAGTATGTCGACTACGACGTGGCAACCTCTAACATAAAACATATTATTACTGGTGTTCCTAATGAATGAAATCCTATGCCCCCTTTCATTTATCATCTATATGAACAATAAATATATCTAATGCCAGGATTTTTTAAATTAATTACAACGCTAGCTGGATCTATCCGACAAATCTATGTTGACATAAATTGTAAGTTTTCCAAAATAAGTAATTTGCTTGATCTGAGTATGTTGTCCATTAATGTCTCGAACTCAAAATTTATGATATTCCATATGCCACAGAAACATATTAACATACTATCTTTTAATATTGATAACACTGACTTAGAACGGGTTGCATAATATAATTTCTAAAATGGGACTCTTATATTAATATAGTTGCTCTGAAAACTTCATCAGCAGCCGGACTAATTAATTAAATAATTTCTTCCCAAAAAAGTCCCTTTAACACTTTACAACACACTAATTTTACGTCACATACATTATAGTATTTTAATATGAGGTTATAATCCGAACCGAATAGGTACATTGCAAAAAATCCATTAGGGCAATTACACTCAGTAATTATATAATGCACACTGGATCAATTTTTGAACGCTTAGGTACATTACGAATTGAGGATGTATTTTTTCGAAATCAATCAAAGTTTCGCTTTAATCTCTTAAATAATAATTTACATGTATACTTTGAATCTATAAACGTTAAAGGGACATGCCCAGGTCTAATATCATCAAACACTCGGTGATTATAGGAATATATGACTCGTGGGAACGAGTTAATAACTCGTTGGAACAAGTTTCTAAGTTGTGGGAACGAGCTATAGGTAAGTCGTACGTGGGAACCAGTTAGTGAAAAAAAACAGTCAGCCAACTATAATATTTTTCACTAACTCGTCCCTATTTCTTAAATGAAAAGTGTCTTTGCTATATGCAGATTTACTTCATTGCACTCTCCAGATGAGCAGCCTGTTCAATACTCTGGTTCCCAGAGCCACACTACGCGGAGTGGCCGACTGTACAATTGCTATGCACAACCCCTAGGCTACCCCACCTAGTGATATATATATAAAATGCAATAGACTCGCCAGATGGAGTTAGTGCATGTCAAAATGAAACATTTATAAAAACCTTAGGATCTTCTTGATCCGCTGGAGAATCATCAAATCTAAGGGTCCCCTAGACCCGCCGAAAACCAGACAAAGACCTCCAGTAATAATAGTCTATCTGAAGATAAGCTGCTGCAGTTGAGTTGTACTGGATAGTGTACAGGCCATGAACAAGGATGACACAAAGAAGAGGGAGAGGGACCGATCCAAAGGATTGGACCCTATAAACGTAAGTTGAGAGGAGGTGAGGGGAGGGGGTGAGGGAGTGGGTAAGTCGGCGGATGCTCGCTTCTACTGTCGGCCTACTCCCCTAAATTTCAAACTCTGCGGGAAATTTTGAAAGTACATGTAATACATGTAGAACAAATTTTGTTTTTATTGCAATAAATATGTTAACCAAACATTTCTAATTTAAGTATATCATATCATTAGAAGTGAAATGATTAAAACAGGTAATGCCTCCTTCACATCTGCAATACCGCTACATAGTCTGTCCCAAGATAAACCAGCTCTGTTACAGCTACAGCGCATTGTAATTTGCCTCCAGTAGTGTGCTGGTGCAGCATACTGTATTGTGTAACAGTGGAGTCATTTACATACCAGCCAATTTATTGTGCGTGCACACTGTTAAAGAATCATTCAGCTTCAAAACGCGCATGCCTGGGACGATCAAGTGTAGGCCAACAGTAGCCTATTGAGTACAGATTGACGGCATTAATATAGCCACTGAACTGATTACAAGATACTACTTAAACGTGACATTGATCCAATGCTGTTTTAATGTTAGGCCAACGTCTGCGACGCTGGCCCAACATTGAACCAGCATTAGTTAAATGTACAATGTTTGAGAGAAAGGCCTCCTGCCCAGCAAACGCAAGACATTTGTATGACATTTATGCAATGTAGGCCCAACGTCTTCGACGTTGGTCCAACATTGCATAAAGTCATACAAATGTTTTGTGTTTACTGGGTGACAATACATTCAAGCTTGAGGGTCAAGCAGTTTCCAAATCCCCGCAGTAATACAGTCAGTTTGTTTGCAAGTAGGCGACCAAGTAGGGGCAAAAGACAAGGGCTTTGAATTATTACCTCATAGATGTCGCTCAAGTATATATGAACTTGCTGTGATTTGAGAACTTGCTCTTAATGAGGCTTTGGGTATGAAACGCATATTTAGTATTATTATGGAATAGGGCCTTGGCTTACCCACGGGCACTATTGCCTTCTGGGGGACCCTTGTCCCGCGAATTTTGACAGTTGACTACACCTTTAATTTTGCTACACTGTTCATAGCGACTTAAGAAAAACTGCAGTCTCTTTGAGATCTGACATTGTTGCACTGGATTCTCCTAGTATTATGATAAAGATGCACATAAATCTTGAAAGCTTATTCCCAAGTGCCTTAAACTTAAAAAGTTTCACAGTTTAAAATTGTGTTATTTAGGCTTATATCATCGTAAATCTATATTATCTTTTGCCACCCTCCATTTGAAAAAGATGTACCCGATAAGTTTATACTCGAATGTTCATGCAATTTCGGACAACCATGACAATAATTCCATTGTGATTGACCAAAAAACCTGCCCGCTGAAGGTCTAGATGAAGGGCTCGATGTTGATTTGTTTTTTTCTTTGAAAGGGTCAACACTGAGGAAAATCCCTTACTTTTTTTCACTACACCAGCCACGAACATCTCATGAATATTGCCTGTGTATGGTGGCGATGTTCACAATGTCTCGCAAAGATTTAAAACATGTCAATCGGCCGGGTTTAGCTGTGTTGACCCTTCCTGTTTAAAAATGTGTGGCCCGTTAGCAAAGCTGTGATTTTTCGATAAAGTTATAATTAAACTCGTAACGTCTTTTACGATGTGATACATCTGAGACCTTACATACTTCTCATAATACTTTTTGTCATAGATGGCGGCCAGTACATTAAAACAAAAACTATCTTTAAAAGGGAATAATAAAATTGGTGACTGATTGCCTTTTCCTGTCAAAAATGACAAATCCAATATAAAACGGGTCGATCTAAAAGACAAAAATGTAATGACCGGCATTTTGTCATAATACTTTCTAGGATAAGACACGGTATGATATGTTGGTGCTACATTTTTTCTCTCTTGTCCAGTAAAGAGGACAAAAATTTCTGAATCATCACTATGAATACTAATTGTTTAAGCATTATCTTCAACAGCTTATAACATAGAAATACAGAGTGCGATGTCTTCCTCACAATAAATGCATATCGATTTATGTCTATCGATGTACTTTCCAAACTGAGAATGATTGCTTATAGCTTATTTGTGTTTGAAACTGTATCAAGGATAGCATGTCGGCAGCAAGGAAATACAAAATCAGAATTTGGTGATTGGTGTCAATAATATTTCTCCAGCTCCTCCTATGCTCTTGTGATCTTTGGCCCAAGGCGTTTCCTCATAATTGCCAATATACAATTCTCTTTGTGGCAGTATATTTGGTTAAGTTATTATCTATACTATCTGTATACGGAGCTTCTGTATTTCCCGAACCTTACTTGCTTACATGACATAATAAGTGTCCTCCATCAATTACCATTACATCTGGGACAGTTTTCATAATAACATCACAATGACACAAAGACTCAAACGGCAAGATATGATGAATTTATATATTGTACTGTTGTTCAACAACTGCCAGTGGACCCTTTATTTACCTTACATCATATGCTATTGTTCTCCCATGCCTTTTACTTTTTTATCGCGATATGGCAACGATATGGCAACATGTTTACTGCCGAGAGAAAACGATTCACTCTTTTCACTGCCGATGGGCAGTGAATCGTGTACATGGTGTCACATAACGATAACATAATGATCAGAGAGAGGATATACATAATCTAATTAGCTATTGTTCTTTTCCTAACATCAGTCTTATCTAGTTTTTTCTAATACTCATCTCCTTTGTTTTTTAATGTGGACAATGTCGTAGTAATGTGGGCAATCTACTCAGAGTTACCAGTCACCCAGAGTTGGGTGCTCTCTTGTATATATATTCATTTTCGGTATCCAGAAGCCTACACTGCTGAACAAAATTATGACTTTCTACTTCAGCAGCATTGCCTAGGAGCGATACTTCTTTACGTTTTTTGTGCAGGACATCAGAATAATGCAGGCAAGAACGATATACTGGCGATGTATATCAGCACCCAGATGGTGGTACTGCAGTGTTAGGAGATCAGTTTGGCGAGAAAACCTAAATTTAAATTGGAAATAATTCTTGGTATTTCTTTGGTACATTTTTCTATAATTGTTTGGAACAGGACAGCGATTAAGAGTCTGTATAATTAATTAATGTTACTAATTAATGTTACCGCATTAATGCTACTATTTTATTATTGGCCGTCTTTTTGTCTCTCCGTCTTCCCCGCGACGTATGCAGTTTTTCAGAAACTATATATATTACTTTATCGAAGGGTGGCCTGCATGGAAGCGGCTTATCATAAGCCCTTTGCAGGTCTCCTTTGCATTTTTATAATTATTTGCATGTATGTATGTTTCAAGCATAAATAAACAAACTGAATTGAATTGAATTGAATATAATCTTTCAAGGCATTGGCCCAGATTTTTCGGTAACGATGCCAATAATGCCCTCAAATTTTGCAACATGATGGCATCAACACCATGCAGATAACGGCATCAGGGTACATAATTATAAAACAAAAATATAATTTCCAGATGAAATATTTTTTTCGTAGTTCATTGAGTTGTATTAGACATGCAAACTGATACAATTGAAGTTAATAATGCAACCCGATAATAAGTCGTAGTTATGAGCCCAGGTTTTTTGGTAGTCAAGCTGATTGTACCAGACACACCTAGTCACAGATTTTCAAAAACAGAGCACTTTACAATTGCATTCCATGCTCGCTGAAAATCTTAATTAGCTGTTAGATATGCGATGTAAGTTTATGTCTAACCCAATACTGTTTTTTTCTGCTGTTGCAATGAAGATGCTTTTGTAGGCATGTGCACTAAAATCACTGCTTGTTTTTTCTGTTGATAAGAAGCTGGACTTTAACATAGTGGGGCTATAGTTCTTTCAATGAGCTTGCTCTTTCAACAAGGTCATAGTGTATCGAGATAGATTTATCACAATATAATGCAAACAAAACGGTCTTGTACCTGCATTATTTGAATCTCGAGACCCGTTCGTCGCCAGTGGGTTAATAAAAATCATCATATATTTTGATAATATAAAGTGTTTGCTTATGTTAAACTAACAAAAATGGAATATACATCTCCTATAGACCATGGGCTGAAAGTCTACCCCCCTCCCCCCTGGGTATTTTTGTAGACCTTATATTTTGTGAACCTTACTATGTACCAAGTTACTTTCAGGTGGTCTGCAGATTTTCTATGCATGGACAAGGTCACCAGAGGTCATCGAAGTAGGGTACCCTTTACCCTTAGGGTTGTATAAGAATGTGTCATATAACTAGGTCGAAACTCAAGCCAAGTATACACATGGTGACATGGGTTGGTCGTGGGTTTCATAGGGGAGTTATCCCAAAGTTTTGGTAAAGTCATTTCAAAGTAATAACAAGGTCAAATCAGCTCAAAACGGTTGAGGATAGATTGTTGGACCAGCACTTCATATAACTTGGTCGAAACCCAACCCAAGTAGGCCTACACATGTGACATCGGTTGGTGTTTGGTACCATAGGGGAGTTATCCCAAGGTCATGGTAAGATCATTTCAAGGTCACAGCGAAGTCAAATCAGCTGAAAACGGTTGGAAATAACTTATTTTTGTTGTTTTTGTTAACATTTTGTTCACTTGAAATTTAGATCATGGCTTGAAACATAACTAGATCCCAGCACAGACCTACACCAAATCACCCCGAGGGGTTACAGAGGTAACATAAGGGTTGGAGGGTTTTTTCAACACCTCTACAAATCACCCTTATGTCAACAATGTCTGATATGGCAGAAATAGATCAAATGGCACACTGATGTTATATTTTGACATTGCCATGACCTTGGGATATCCCAAGGTCATGGCAAAGTCATCTAAATATCACGGCAATATTTCAGACATACCCAACTTCCTTTGGTGATTACACCGCGCACAAAAATAATGCGTAGCGTTAGTGCAGCGCCCTCCACGAACCAGTAGCGAGTGCTGACGCACGCGGTCGTGCGTCGACTATGTGTGACTGAGCCTTACAGTCAGAAAAAAACTCAAAAATGCCGGCACTGAGCGCACATTTAACGCCCATCCAACGTGTTCCCAACGCATGTCCAGCGAACATATAACGTATATGGGACGTGCTAAATGCTTTCTGACTTATTCGTGTCTCGCGATGGCGATGCGCGGTGTAATCGTTACCTTCGTCGCCCCGCTAATGCACAACGCGTTGTCGAAACGCTGTGTATTCGCTGATTTATACACTGATCTATTTATAACTCGCTGTATATTTGTCTTAGCCTGGCTGGCTCTTCTCACATCCTGACAAAATTTATGGACGCACAACGACGCACAGCTCTAATTTTTGTCACTCAAGGCGTTGGCTGTGCGACGTGTATGTGTGACTGGGGTATAATACGCTGACATACGTTATTTATAGATCATACCATGGCTGAAGTTATATCGTCCCACTTAGCAGCCCGACCTAGTTGTATTCTCTAGAGGGTCGCCCGACTAAGGACGATACAAGGCCCATCATGACGATGTACATTTGTGGCGTGTTGAACGTAGCCTAATTCTGATCCAATCAAGACTGTAATTTGGGAGTAAGAGGTATATAGATAACTGATCCTGAAACCAAATCCCAGCGAGGCGATATGGGTGTATGCCTATCGTTACTAGTGCACACAATTGCTGTTCTCTAAATTTTCATAGTTGTAGGCTTATCAGCCAGGTGAAAAAAACATGTCTCTGGTACAATACACCCCTTGGTATGAGATAAATATGGTACCGCCTTTATATGGATTCTTCAGCTAAAATATTTTATTTTGCGTGTTTCCTACTCCTGCAATATGAATAAGCTGCTGTTTTATAGGCACTTTATCAGGTGATATTGGAACGTTGAACATGCGCAGTTCATACCCTATACTATTGCTCTGACAAATTCATTTTCATTCTTGGCCCCAAAG
The DNA here is from genome assembly GCA_964017125.1 of Flabesymbios commensalis. Taxonomy (NCBI): domain Eukaryota; kingdom Metazoa; phylum Annelida; class Polychaeta; order Terebellida; family Flabelligeridae; genus Flabesymbios; species Flabesymbios commensalis. Next base: position 25,919,251 of record OZ024909.1, on the reverse strand, counting down.
ATCTGGAACAATCCACCAGAGGAAATTCGTACACTATCTGATCTTCCCTCTTTCAGGAAAGCCATAACTACTGGTCTGTGAACAACAATAGATTAGAACTTAACTTTTTTCAATTTTTTTGTTTTTTCATCAACACCTTCGTTTGTCCAGTCTCCAGCTCCCTGCAGTGTGCCTTCTGGTATGTTTGTAGTGCGCATGCACATAATAATTTAATTATAATAATAATAACTTTTAGTTTATAATTATTATAAACTAAATTTATATAATAGTGTGTCTTTTGTTGTATCACCTTACAACTTTTCATATCTTATAACTCTTTTATTATATTTTAACTTTTAAATTGTTACTATGTACGAATGCGCTTTTGTATTAAATTTATTAATTTTACCTAAGCTCCAGGTATCTGCAGAACAGAGTCAGCCAAACTGCCTGTTTTAGATGTTATTGCTATGTCATGTTTTATATCACATATGTTTTATATCAGCTGAAATAGCTGTTGTTAGCTAATGTTTTACTGTATACACTGGCGACTATAAATAAATCGTATCTTTTATCTGGCCATGCACAGGTTACGTTAGCCATAGGCTGGCCATACTCTGATCATAGGGTGATTTGCTAACATTCACACATAACACTTCAGCCAGATACTTTTCACTCACTTGAAGTTGTGGATCGCGTCAGCGAGACACAACTTCAAGTGGATGAAAACTTCTGACAAAGATAATGTTATTTAGTAAAATGTATTTTTCCTGCTACAGCATGGTATAATTGTATTTTTTGTTATTAGTATTATACTATCTAATTAGCGTATTGTTGTTATTTCCAAATGATTTATAGCTACTTGGGAAATGCTAATGATTAAATAGGATAATTTACAAGAAATGTTGGTTACCGTAATTGGTGCTTAGTAAGATACAAAAATGTGGTGGTGTGTCTAAAGTGTATATCTAGGTCTAATTGTATGTCACATTATCTATATATAATGGATCTGATAATTTATTATTTTGTACTTTGTAATCTGATATTGTACCTAATTTGTTTGGTCAAAAAAAATTCTTCTTTTTCTTTTGGTATGTGGATGATCCAAAATACCAAGAAATCTTGGGCACAATTTCCTTATAAATATATGGTTTTATGTTGTTGTCGCAGTTAATGGTATTTAAAAAATAGTGTTTAATGGCAGCCATCTTTAATGTATTATTTTGTTAATTTCACCGGGATGAAAACACATACCTATAGATATCATTATGTGCATAAAACGGAATAATAATCAACAATAAAACGTGGGTAAACCCCCTCATTCCGCTTCTTGGCCGGGCGGTGGCCCTAGTGTAGTGGTTAGCACCGCTGCCTTTCACGTTAGAGTTCGGGATTCGGTTCCTGGTCTTGGCGGTTTGAAAGAAAAAAACATGTTTCTTCCCCATCCATGTGTGAAACTCAGTGGGGAACCTCCGTGACCGAGAGGTAGCGTGCTCGGCCTCAGACCGCCAAGGCCCGAATTTCGAATCCTGTGTCTGGAGGACAGTGTCATCTCGTTCATCTCACCATCCTGAGGAGGTTCTCCTGGCCCAGTTTAGCCTATATGTGCACAAAGGTGGCCTAAAGCCCAATTCATTACATTTTATTTCCGCTTCCTGGCCACGTCGTGAAAATTGGTTATTCGTGATGTACCCCACTTTTACACTTTCTTCAATTAAAAACGAAATGAAAAACATATTTATTACATCAAAGACATGTAATCGAAATCTGAAGAGGCTTATATTCACCCTTAAAATGTATCACAGTTCATGAAATACTGAATATAGTGTATCACCTTACTATTCAATGCCACTTTACAAAAACCCATATTATTATAAGTGGATGCATGATACCAGTGCGATGAAAATTAAAGATTAAATTCCCGATCTCAATGAAACATCCGCTGCAATGTGCATGGTTAAAGTGAAAATAAATTACAAGGAAATGTTATATGTTTTATCCCATTCAATGATGCAATGTCACCTCATTGTGGTATACATCTTTAAACAGATAAACAAATATTGTCACCTTGATATTAAATATTCGTATGTGTCTCATGAAAATCGCATAGCACATTCGAAAACTTAATATCAATGTGACAATGTATCTGGTATGAAAAACAGCTGTTTTTGATTTGAATGATCAGTAGTACATCTATATGTCTATCTATATCTATGTATATGTCTATTTTGCTATGCACATCCAAAAGGCAGTTACTGCTTACTTGAAAAGCAGTTACTGCATTTTGGCTTTGCACTGCAGTATTTATCTACCTATTTATTACAATTATCAATCAAAACAAAAAAATATTCTATACTTGTGTACATGCCTTATGTGAAGCAGATATGTGAAGTCATTCACATCTATAAATGTCATTGTTATGGTTTAACTGTAGCTGGATATACAACTAATAATGATGACATACGATTGTCATGTGATTTAGCCTACCGGGTACATTGTAATGATATAAGCTACATTCTGTTCTGTATAAAACCTCGTTAGAGCCCTGTGAATAACTTGTGTTTAGTACAAATGACACGACTGTCACGCTTGTTACAGTTCTTCCATTAACCCTTAAAGCGCTGAAATATTTCTATAGAAACCGTGGAGAGCAAAGGGTTTTTGAAATAAGAAATCATCATAAATGCCTTAGTTAGCTCTTTCTGATTCTTTTGAATACCTATGTTATGCATGAGTATACGGCCATTATAAATATGTTTACTCTTTCAGTGCGGGGATCGACTTTATTCTTTAGAATCTGACGTCTACAGACGTCTATGGTGGCTTTTTAGGGCCACCACAAATACAAGTTAGACGTTGTGGAAATACAAGTTATAGTTGTCGCAATGCAAGTTAGACCTGTAGAAATACAAGTTAATGTTGTTGAACTACATCTTAGCTCTGTTGACATACATGTTAGCATTGTTGAAAAACAAGTTAGTGCTTATTAAAATTAACTTGTATTTCGACAACACTATCTTGTATTTAACAACTCTCAACTTGCATGTCGCGAAATACAAATTAATTTTGTCGAACATCATGTTAGCCTTTAAACCATGTTTTTTATTTCAAATTACAATATTTTCTTGAGTTGTAATTCTACTCTTCGGCTAACATGTTGTTCAGCAAGTTTTCACTTCTGTGAAACTACACGTTATCTGACCTTGAGGAAGGGAAGATATGTAATCCATGTAGCGGGGCCAAACAAATGTGCAGGACACATCAAACTGTCCTGTTAATTCCTCAAGGTCAGATAACGTGTAGTTTCACAGAAGTGAAAACTTGCTGAACAACATGTTAGCCGAAAAGTAGAAAATTACAAGTTAAGAAAATACTGTCATTAAAGTGGCTCTCGACACCTCCTAATTCCCAGTATACGTCAAAACAACGTGGGTTGAGAAGTAACGTCCATCCAAAAATAATCGACTGTTTCGCCGATGCTGCTTTGATGCTGGGCCGGCGTCGCAGACAAATCCACCACCGGGTCAACGCGAAGATTCAGATAACATTGTTGTGGTGTTAGCTGAGGACTGACAAGATTATTTGCGGCGCTAAAGTTTAGAACGCAATACTAAAGTTTAGATCGCATCCCCCCGGCGGCAACAATTGTCTCTCCTGTTATGTAGGACGCATCTTCGGATGCCAAAAACGCCACCGTACTGCCTATCTCTTCAGCCTCTCCATATCTGAAGCACAGAAAAAAACATCATTGGCGCAAATATTATGGTCACCCTTACGCCTCTCCATATCTGAAGCACAGAAAAAAACATCATTGGCGCAAATATTATGGTCACCCTTACAACGCTGAAAAATTGTTGTAAAAAACATGGAGACTAAAGTGTTTTTTTTCATTTTGAAATCATCATAAATGTCTTATTTAGCTCTTTCTAATTCATTTGAATACCTGTGTTATGGGTCTACGGCCATTAGAAATATTTTAATTCCTTCAGTGCGGGGATCGTCCTTATACGTCAGGATCTGACGTCTACAGACGTCAGCTTCTGACGTATAAAGACGGTCCCCTCGCTGGAAGAGTTGTGGTATATCTTACTGACAAGTTTCTAGTTCTATATTGGTAATGGGATGATAATCAGCTATCGGAAGGTCATGCGTTTGACTACACATTACCATGATTACCTTTTAATTGACATTTCGTTGAAGTATGTTTTGGTCAATTCTTCATCATCCCATAGCTGTAACATATAAGTTTACATAATGAGTATATGATTGCAAAGATTGGTGTATATCATACTATCTGCAAGATCTAATATGTACCATGAACAGTGTAGCACTAGGACATACCCTTGTGGTACACTCACATCGAAACTGATTCACCTGTGGTAATTGCATTCAGGTGATTTTATCGATGGGGTATGTAAGATTTGAACTAAACATGCACGATGGAATGGTCAACCGGAACATTATCATAGCTTTGCTTTCTCTCTTATAGGTAGACAGTTCAGTCCCCAAAGCACGTTGGTCCAATGTTGGACCAGCGTCGTAGACGATGGGCCAACATCAGCCCAACATTGGCCAACGCCTCGTGTTTGCTGTGTTGGTTCATGGTAAATAGACTGTGAAGTCAATATTCAAAGTTCAAAGTCAAAGTTCAAATTGAATAGAATACTTAAACATGCCCCCCTTCCTAGATTCTCTTCGCCTTTTTAAGTCTCAGAACTTCCATATTCTATGTGGTTTAAGGTGAGAGTAAAACGACGTAAGATCATCACAAGACCGTCGAAATATAAATATTATAGTATGTATTTTATACACAAATTATTATGTCTAACTATGAACATACATTTTTGCTGAATTTGGTGACGATTATTCCTGGCGACACACCATTCACGCGTATGTTCATTTCTCCACATTCTGGGGCTAAGGCTTTCGTCATTCCCAGCAGTGCTGTTTTGCTTATACCGTACGGTCCAATTTGCTGGATGAAATATACAAAAAGACGTGATTTAAACTAAAGAACGTATTACTTGGACAAATCAAATCATGAATTTTGCTGTGGTTTTCCATTGCAACAAAATACTCTCAAAATTGCATTCTCTAACATGCCACAATTAAGTCGAGTGCTTTTATAGTTAACTGTTAAAGCGCAGAAACGTTTTTGTATAAACCATGAAAAAGTTTTTTCAATTTGAAATCATAATAAATATCTTAGTTAGCTCTTTCTGCTTTATTTGAATACCTATGGGTATACGACCATCTTTATACGTCAGATTCTGACATCTACAGACTTCAGATTCTGACGTATAAAGACGGTCCCCGCGCTGAAAGAGTTAGTGATTCAACTATGTAAATACTGTACCTCCATGACACGGTATGCAGCTATTGACGACACAATGGTTATACTGCCTCCCCTATAAAATAAAAATAAAAGATGAACTCCATAGTATTAATACTGTGTTCTATTTTAAGTTAAAACAAATATTCTTCTAAAAGTTTTAAACATTAAAGCACCCGCGTGTTTAGCATACGTGCATCACTAATGGCATAGTTTCAAATGTTCTTGTATGTATATTGCACGTGGGTATGATTTTATTTTAAAATCAAATAACTTTCCTCTATGATTTAAGTGATCTAATATTAGTAATAGATGGTGCGGTCCGTCTATTATATATCTGAAAAATAAGAAGGGTAATATAAAACACGATTTAAAAATTGACGTCCTTTAGTATTGCTTATGATTTAGGTGATTTAAATAATTTTCGGAACCTACATATTTAATTTTTATAACATTTATGCAAAATAGATTTCCAAGACAATTATGCTCTTCCGACGAAAAATACAATGTAGATGACGGTTATTAAATTGTTTGTTTCTACGAGAAATTAATTTACAATATTCAGCCACGACAGCTGGACATGAGATGAAACGTAGCCTACATGACGTAATTATAAAATAAAATCTTCCTAAATTACTATATCCTGCAGATTCTACGCCAATGACGTAGAAATCGTTTTCTGTTCCTGTTTTATTTCAACAAAACGCATTGTCGCTGGAAGATTATAATTGTTTTTAGATTGTTATCTAAGTATTTCGAATAAGACAACGTCGTCACCAGTAAAACTACCACCGGTTTCTGCCATGACACTGACTCGTACATTGGGATGTTGATCTCCAGAAGTCAATGATGTGCGGTGCCTGCCCACAATTGGACTTCATTTTTTGAATTCACACACATATAAGTGTTTTGGTTAATTTTCGTCAAATGTGTGAAGATCAACTGACGTACGTAGGCCTAGTGCTTTAATTAGTTATATACTCGGTTAAGTGGTTGATGCAAAACATTGTCGTTTTTTATTTGTCGATTCCTACTTCGATTACATGCTGGCTTCTATATAATCTATATGAATAATAGAAAACTGGTAAGGGCGTACCAACCTAATTTATCCGTCTGTTGTTTTACTGGTAAATAATAGAAAACTGGTAAGGGCGTACCAACCTAATTTATCCGTCTGTTGTTTTACTGGTAAATTAAATTAACTGACACATATTATTGTTTATTTTTTAAATGCTCACGAATGATAATAGTACAACAACAACTGGCTGCTATAAGTGATCAGTTACATTCACACAAGCATACACAAAAATTGATTTGATATGATTTAACAATAGATTTATGACAGCAAACATCAATTTGCAAATTTATACAAACCCAAAGTTTTTGAACAAAGGCAAAGCTTCTTTACATGAGAAAAACACAGATTTTACGTTGACTTCAAACATCTACAACAGGAAATATAACATATTAAAGGTGATCTATCACACCTTATATGGTATGAATAATTATATCCTTATATGGGGTGATTGGCTATCATGTGACTCTCTTAGAGGGTCACATGATAGCTAGTCACCCCATTTAAGGAAACATATATATGGGGTGATTGGCTATCATGTGACTCTCTTAGAGGGTCACATGATAGCCAATCACCCCATATAAGGAAACACTTATGCCCCATCTTGTGGCAACTTTGATTTATTTGTCACAAATTTATTCATACTATATAAGGGGTGATATGTCACCTTTAAAGTGACCCAATTAGGTCAACATCATCATTTTTCTCAGGCTCCTTGATATGTTCTTAAGTTTTCAAAATCTCCATAGACTAGAATTGCGTAAGTAATTGTGGAAATTCTGGGTTGCGCATTAACCAGTTAAAGAGAAATAAGAATGAGATGTGATGTTGTTCCTGTATTTCGTATTTGGGACAGCGATGTATAATTTCAGAGACTTAAGCAATTCTAGTCTGTGAACATTTTGAAAACTTACGAACATATCAAGGAGCCAAAAAAAATGATGATTTTTGGCCTGATTGTGTCGCTTTAAACATTCACATCGTGTTCATAACGACTGTAAAGGATTTAACCACTGTGCTGCTGAATTGTCTCTGTATAAATTTCATTCATTTGATGCTGGACTTGCTAACGCCAATTCCAGCTTCAAATGACGAAAAATGTGTTTATTTGTGAAAATGGCAACCTGCAAAAAGTAATTCTTTGATTATCTTCAGCATCTATCACAAAATATTTTGTAGATTTCAGTGGTCCAAAACTTGCTTGAAAGCGATTATATATACGGCTCTAGAAGCAAAAGGGTTGGGATAAATTATCTACCTTTTTTAGCAGTTTTAAATGACAGACAAAACCCTGTGGTGCCGAGGAAATGACCACGAGAATCAGTGATTAGGATTGATGATGTTCTAGTCCAATTATTGGTAGTAGTAGTAGTAGAAGTAGTAGTAGTAGTAGTAGTAGTAGTAGTAGTAGTAGTAGTAGTAGTAGTAGTAGTAGTAGTAGTGGTAGTAGTAGTAGTAGTAGTAGTAGTAGTAGTAGTAGTAGCAGCAGTAGCAGCAGTAGTAGTAATAGTAGTAGTAGTAGTAGTAGTAGTAGTAGTAGTAGTAGTAGTAGTAGTAGTAGTAGTAGTAGTAGTAGTAGTAGTAGTAGTAGTAGTAGTAGTAGTAGTAGTAGTAGTAGTAGTAGTAGTAGTAGTAGTAGTAGTAGCAGCAGTAGCAGCAGTAGTAGTAATAGTAGTAGTAGTAGTAGTAGTAGAAGTAGTAGTAGTAGTAGTAGCAGTAGTAGTAGTTGTAGTAGTTGTAGTAGTAGTAGTAGTAGTATTGGTATATACAGCGCTCTTCACGGTATTGCACACAAATAAGTGATGAATTTAATGCGTCCAATATTACCAATATGCATATTTAAATAGTATGAGTCTTGCCGTACATTATATGAGCTACGATGCCAACATCCAATCCAGTCGTGATTCGTTATTCACAGCCCAAACCGAATTAACCACCGCCTTAGGTCGATATAATAGTGGTGGAATGTGGTGTGTATTGTGTAATTTATTATTCAATAGAACAATAATACAGCGTATTGATCTCATAAGGGATATTTACGAAGCTCGAAGCATTGGCATTATTATATATTTTTTTATCAATAATTTATTGAGCTCGCAACTGGATATATTGAGTTAACAGCTCGATATATTGAGCGAACAACTTGATATATTGAGATAAATGTATCGAGTTATGAACTCAATATATCGAGTTATAAACTCAATATATCGAGTTAGGAACTCAATATATCGAGTTATGAACTCAATATATCGAGTTATAAACTCATTACTGTATATCTGGTAATACTCGGGAGGTTTTAATTTTCGCGAGTTTCGCAAAGACGACAAATTTGCGAATTTAAGAATATCGCGAAAATTATTATTATAATAGCGCTACTTATCATCGAAATCGACAATTCGCGATTTCTAGACTTTGCAAAAAGTCCCAAAATCACAAATTCGCGAAAATCTTAATACGCGAAAATTACCCGATCTACAGTATATCGACTTTATAAAAAATATATAAGAAGAATGAAAATGTCGCTTCTGTGGCTTCGTAGATATCCCCCACTGTTAACAGTACTCACTTTATCCCACTGAGCTTCTGTAATCTGTAGCAGTGATAAAGAAAACAATGGTAAGCATGGGAATAAATATAAGTATAATTTTACAAAGAACAATGATGTACATCACATGTAGCTTATGGGGGCCTATATGACAATACGTTTCGTAATTACAATAGAATATTAAAAAATATAACACTTTATTATTTTCTCGGGGTCATTAACAATCTGATAATACGTTATAGCTGAGTCTGTTTTTCAATCGTAGAGCGCGAAAATAATTTACACAGAATTGTATATTCTCTTGTGGCGCACCAGAGTTTTGCTGCTCTCGAAATTATTTAATTGGAGGGCGCCAAATCATTTCTTTCCACCGAATGTTTGCTATGATCATGATAATGTGATACTGAGCCCGTATTCTCGTACAAGTTACGATAAATCGTAGGCTTCTGATTGGTCGAGATGGCCATCTCGACCAATCAGAAGCCTACGATTTATCGTAACTTGTACGAGAATACGGGCCCTGATATCCAGAATCTCTTTCAAATGACTAGTTGGAATTGGGTCTAAACCACCAGATTTTGAGCAGATATCATGATCATGTTTCTATTTCTGTTTCAGATACACAGACATTTAGTTCAGATTGAATTAGATACCTTCAGTTACAATATATTTTATTGAAATGTCCCTTACAAATTAATTGAACTTCAAAGAAATTGTTCAGCTAAAGTTGTCGGTAAGATAATGGATTTCGTTTTGAAACTTACATCAAACACTGATCCAATATGATTACTGACAGCGGCATTAGACACAAAAATATTCATTCCTCCGTGCTCATCCAGAACCTGTCCAAATAAACAAAAGTGCATGCTCATCGTTTAAAACTTCCTATTTTATCACAATAAAGCACCTGACCTAATTTTTACAGCGCGGGGATCGACTTTAGTCGACAGAATCTGACGTCTGTAGACGGCAGATTCTGCAGACTAAAGTCGATCCCCGCGCTGTAAGAGTAAAACTATTTCTAATGGCCGTAGACTCATGACATAGGTATTCAAATGAATCGGATCGGAAAGAGCTAACAAAGACATTTATGATGATTTCAAATTGAAAAATTTGGTTGCGATGATTTTTTTCAAATGAATTCTGCGCTTTAAGTGTTAAAGCCGTGGTGCACTGTGGAATGAGCATGCGCTGACAGTCGATAATCTGAGTCAATTACCAAGGTATCATAGATAGATAAATATTTACTGACGACGGGAAGTCTGTGTGGACTAATGCGTCATTAAAATCAACAAGAACAAGTATTAAATGATTTAAAATGATTGCAAAAAGTATACATGTTACTATCATATACATGATAGATATATTATATATATATATATATACATTTGTATATGTAAAACATAGTACATTTGTATGTGTGAAACAGTTTCTATCCAATGATTTTCGGCGTAAGAACTATACATTTATGATTCGATGCCCCATGTTTTCAGTGGGTTATTTCGAAATTTAAAAAAATACGTGTGCTATCGACTGAAAAATATTTAGGTATCGCATCACAAATTATTATAAAATATTATTCGGAATTTGAAATCGGGTGTGTTACATACATGTTTGAATAGCTTGGCCCTGTCTGATGCGTTCCCAATATGACATGGTATGCCAGTCACGCTCAGATTTTTGCTCTTCAATCTGGCCAGAGCCGCATCAACATTGTTCTGTTTGCGACTACATATGACAACTTTTGCACCTTCTTTTCCTAGTCGTTCTGCGACAGCATATCCTATACTAAAACATAAATAGAACAGTCGTAATGTTTATAACTCACAATAACAAAGGTTGGGACAGTGTTTTAGCAATATGTTGTGATGGATGTATACAAGGTTGGTAATTATTCCATTGAATTATTCCCGATATTTTACAAAAGCTAAAATGCATGTTCTGCCTTATCCTCCGATAGAACGTTTGCTTGAAATATCGGGTATTTTGCTTTTGCTCAGCGTCATATTTCAATGTTACAGATGATTAGCGGTTGACTAGGCTGATATATAATATGCTATGTCTATGTTAAACTACACTTGGCTATTATGCTCTGATGTAATATGAAATACTATGCTAAGTTTTAAAATTGTATGCTATGCTATGATATAAAGGATTATTTCATGCCATACTCACAACTTGAGTACCCCCAGTGGCAGACCCCATGGTATTTACTATCATGCCATACTCACAACTTGAGTACCCCCAGTGGCAGACCCCATGGTATTTACTATGCTCTGTTATGACTTGCTATGTTATGCATAGCATAGCATAGCATAGCATAGCATAGCATAGCATAGCATAGCATAGCATAGCATAGCATAGCATAGCATAGCATAGCATAGCATAGCATAGCATAGCATAGCATAGCATAGCTTAGCTTAGCTTAGCTTAGCTTAGCTTAGCTTAGCTTAGCTTAGCTTAGCTTAGCTTAGCTTAGCTTAGCTTAGCTTAGCTTAGCTTAGCTTAGCTTAGCTTAGCTTAGCTTAGCTTAGCTTAGCTTAGCTTAGCTTAGCTTAGCTTAGCTTAGCTTAGCTTAGCTTAGCTTAGCTTAGCTTAGCTTAGCTTAGCTTAGCTTAGCTTAGCTTAGCTTAGCTTAGCTTAGCTTAGCTTCGCTTCGCTTAGCATAGCACAGAATAGCACAGAATAGCATAGCATAGCATAGCATAGCATAGCATAGCATAGCATAGCATAGCATAGCATAGCATAGCATAGCATAGCATAGCATAGCATAGCATATTTTATAATAACTTCTATAGCGCCTGACCGCGGTCCAGGATGTAATAACTTCTTACTTTCGGATATCAGTGTTTGCTGGCGATTCTCGAAATGCAATAAATCACATATGAGATATGAGGGTTTGCACATGGATAGTGTTTTATATGTCAGAAGGTTCAGTTTAAATTCAATAAAAGTATTTGTATTGTACTCTATTATTTTTTCAAAAGACCTGTATTCATGAATACTTTTTAAATACATTTCCACACAGGTTAGTCAACAATCTGAGTAAACATTTCCCAAATAATTATTGTTTTCATTTTTTTTTCGGTATACAAGGGCGGTGTAATTTATCATATGGGAGTGGGCACGAGGTTCTATAATCATATCCCTTTCCAATCTATTATATTATAATATTAGGCAAAAAATATTATGTTTTCCAGGATAAATAAATGTGCAGCATTTCCCGCTCATAACTCGAGTAGAAATACATATTCCAAGAAAAACATAACTATAGTCAGGCTTTAAAAGCTGTATCAATGGTGGACCGACGTCGTGAGATGTTGGCCTGAAATTAGTATAGCTTCAATCGGTGTCCGGTTATTTCGGACCTGGACTATTTCGGACTGGTGATTTCGGACGCCAATCTCTGATTTCGGACGGTGATTTCGGACGGTGTGCGGTGAAATAGGACGGTGATTTCAGACGGTGTGCGGTGAATTCGGACGCCGCGGTGAATTCGGACGCCCAACTCAGTAGTCTTTTATCTCACTATTTTGGAACTAATATCGCTAATTCCGGATGGCGATTTCGGACGGTGATTTTGAACGCTGTGATGTTTAAAAAACAATAAAATATATAGAAATATCATTTTATATATACAAATATAAATGCTACATACATAAATTGCTATACAATATGATATACTTTGTCATCTTTATAAACACATCGTTTTATATATACAAAATATAGATATTTATTATATGTATAGATATTCATAGTGATAAAAGTTATCTTATTTTTGGTTTTGGTGCGGAAACATATGGGTCATTATGAAATTGGACCACATTTTGGGATTTTCAAATAAGGGAAAATAAAATTAGTTTAGTGTGAATTTTTTTATTCTTCATGGGAAAACAATAAATTTAGAACTACAATAGTAAATCGATTGGAGCTTACCAACTATTATTTATGGCGCAGGAATAATTTGAATAGCTTGGCCGTATGTGATTGTTATAGCGTACTTGTCAACACCGCCACCAAGGTCGAAAGTATGTTATCTTCTTAAACATGTATGCAGCTTTAACCCTTTCACCACTGAAGCCCGTTTTTATGTGCTGAATGCTATGGCATTCAGCACATAAAAAAGGGCTTCAGTGGTGAAAGGGTTAAGATGTACATAAGGGAAATACCAAACAGATACGTTTATAATCTATTTTTTTATAAAAAAAAATAATATCATGTTGTTTGCTTGAAATAGATAGTTGAACACATACAGTATAAAAATAAGGATATACAGCGTTAATAAAAACATATAAATTCTATGCCACATTTGTGTGACCATGGTATTTCATTCTCCACCCATTGAGAGGTTAAACCAATGCTGGCTTAATGCTGGGCCAGCGTCTCAGACGATGATGCAACATTTACCCGAAATTGTTTCAACGTCTCGTGTTTGCTGTCAGCATGGCGAGCAGCACTTGACATGTTATTTTTATGAATTATGAATTTGAGCGTAGGGGCCTATTAAAATTATTGAGTGACTCACTAATCATGCTAATAAGATTTGCAGATAGGATTTCAAAGAAAAGTATTTGAACAAGCATACTACTACTGTCTAACTGTTCGCATTGTTTATAATATGTTTGTTCGACATTTATGTGTGACATAGGTTCGTCTATGCTGGACGCGCGGGCCGTGAACGCAGACACACCGGATCGTTTACCCTCTGCGTCCCGATAACCATGACAACAGGACATGTATTCCACGTCAATTATTTGTTTTAAAATTTAACATGCATTAAGAATTACTTTAAATCCGATTAAGGTCAGTTGCAAAATCAACTACAAAGTAGAATGTTGTGTTGTATAAAATATATAATATAGTCGTAGGTTACTATAGGCTTAAGCCTACTGCAGCACGCAGACTGTGAAGGGTCTTAAATCGCGGCACGCGTTATCAGCAAGTATTTAACCCTTATTCTGCTGATGGTCACAGTCAACATACTAAAATAGAATATTTATTGTTTAAATAATTATCATTGTATTATTTTCCGTTATTAACGTGCTAGTGTCGTGAAAATGATATTAATTATAATAAAAAAATAATCATCTATAAGTTTTATCCATTTGAAAATTATGCTTGCATTATCTTGACCGCAGTTTCACGAGTGAACTTGCCGTTTTGTCACAAAAGTATGACCGTTGTCTGCTGATTTTTGTAATTCTAAAATGTATTTGAAAAAAGATGACTATATAACTGTATTAGGTTTCCTTATGCATAATACCGTCCGAAATCACCGTCCGAAATCACCGTCCGAATTCACCATCCGAAATTAGCGATATTAGTACCAAATAGTGATATAAAAGTTAGGCGTCCGAATTCACCGCACACCGTCCGAAATCCCCGTCCGATTTCACCACACACTGTCCGAAATCACCGTCCGAAATCACAAATAGGCGTCCAAAATCACCAGGTCCGAAATGGTCGAGGTCCGAAATCACCGGCATTCGCTTTAATGACCTTCCTACAGAGTGGGGTACGGCAGTTGCAGGCCTACGTTACGTAAGTTCTTGTCGCACCATGCACAATGAGATAACTGATAAGCTCCAGATAAATCTCGAGAATTTCACGCCACTAGACAGTTCAAGTACCAACGGTAGTTCAATAGTGATTAGTGTAACTATAAAACGTGTTACATAATCACAACTAATCTATATCTTCCTCTTTGCTATGATCTTACACATGCATAACATTACACGCGTACGTTGTGTGTCATATATGACAAGCCACAGTGAACAAAAACATGGCTTTTTAACACGTTATCGAATATATAGAACGCGTTATTGAAATTCGAGAACACGTAATCGAAGCTCGAGAACACGTTCTCGAAGTTAGACAACACGTTATCGAAAAACATATATCCGTGTAACTAAAACAAAATTTTTGTGTCAGCAAACACATTGTAATGTTAGTGCTTTAGTTGACACGAGACAAAGAATATATGAACACGTTAAGGAATTTCGGAACACGTTCTCGAACTTTGAGAACACGTTACCGAAGATAGCTAACGCGTTAACTAATTTCGAAAAAAAGTTATTGAAGTTAGCTAACACGTTATCGAAGTTCAAGAACACGTTATCGAAGATAGCTAACACGTTATTGAATTTTGAGAACACGATATCGAAGGACTTCGATAACGTGTTAGCTAACTTCGATAACGTGTCTTCGAAATTAGTTGACGTGCTAGCTATTTTCGATAACGTGTTCTCGAAGTTCGATAACGTGTTAGCTAACTTCGATAATGTGTCTTCGAAATTAGTTAACGTGCTAGCTATTTTCGATAACGTGTTCTCGAAGTTCGAGAACGTGTTCTCGAAATTCCTTAACGTGTTCATATATTCCTTGTCTCGTGTCAATTAAAGCACTAACATTACAATGAGTTTGCTGACACGATAATTTTGTTTTAGTTACACATTATGTTTTTCGATAACTTGTTCTCTAACTTCGGGAACGGCTGATTTCACACAACTGACTGGACAATAAACTACTCCCTTAACCTTAGAGTGTAAGAACATCAAAAAATTACAGTAGTCGAGGCGACTGCTCACTAGAACATTTGCTAGGGAAATCGCAGTAGCTTTATTCAGATGAATTTGAATGCGATTATTGATTGACATACACAATATGAGCGATTTTTTTACGTTGAGTTGAATTACCAATGATCATGAATTTGGTCTTACTAGGATTAAGTTTCAGCATGCTTTGGTTTATCCAGACCTGAATTGCCAGCATACAATTTTGCACAACAATGAAAGACTGTGTTATATCTTCTGCAACGAAATATGTGTAGATTTGTGTGTCATCAGCATATAAACGTAATGCGGAGTAGACAGTGAACCATCCACTTCAACAAGCTGAGAACGAGCAGTCAGGTAGGAGCGAACCCACTGCAACACCACACCATCAATGCCAAACCACTCAGTCAATTTATTGAGCCAGAGGTCGTGATCGATCGTGTCAAAAGTCTCAGACAAATCCAAGAGCGAAAGAGCTGTAAGTTCACCACGGTCTTGAGCTGACAAAATGTCATTTTGAATAAACAAAACGTCCGTTTCGATGGAATGTCCTGATTTATATGACGATTGAAGGTTTTTCGAAATACCTGAATTATGCATGTGAGATTTTATTTGGCTGACAACAATTTTCTCGGTCAAAAGAACAAAATTTAACAACATTCAATCCAGATACAGGTCTAGATTTGCTTAATTCATTTTGATCTGGTGAATGTTTTTTTAATAGAGGTGTAACATGAGCAATTTTGAAGGTATCTAGGAACTTCCCTTCTGCCAATGATCGCTGTGACTGACCCGGCCAGAATATCAGCACTGTCCCTGACAATTAGAGTTGGCCATGGGTGTAGGTCACATGATTTGCTGGGTGATGACCGAATAAGCTTTAACTCGTTACTTTCCGAGACGTGTGAGAAAGTGAGTAAATGACCCACGTACGATATAACGTCTTATCTCCAATATGACAACAATTGATCCGCAGTTTATATCTATTATCAATAAGATCACAATAACAGTCACACTTGATGGCTATTATGTCCTAGATCCCGAATTTGATAAATCGATATAGCCCATCAAGCACCATCAATCAAAGCGGCTGAATAACACATGACACGTGTCATTATCATCTGAAGTTTAAGACACCGATCCCACGCTCAAACGGGATTCAATCCTATTCTCAATGGACCGCCATGCAAGTCACAACGCCAATTTGTAAGTTAGGGCCCACTTAATTCCCACTAAACAGCGTTTTGAGATTTTAAGAAAGAGCTATTCCTGAAAACTAACCACGATTTTCATTAATGTACGCTACCAAAATGGCTCATTCGTATCGACTGGGGCTTGTAACCTGGGGGTATCAGGTTCGAATCCCGGTCGGGACGGATATTTGTCATCGTGGTTGTGCATATACAGTGCTCCAAACTGTTCAAAGGCATGTGCAGTGTACAGTGCTGCCTATGACACTTTGCACTATAAAGAACCCTTGAAGTTATCCGAAATAAAAGTAGGGCATAGTCCCGGCTTCGGGCTTCCTTCTGTTGCGATATTGCCGTGATTGTGCAGAAAGCGACGTGAAGCAATTTTATTATTATATATATACGCTACCAAAATGTTAGGAAACGTTGATAAATTGATTTCTTAGCGTTCAGCTGATCACGACTTTAGTCGTTTTTAACCCTTGCGGCGCGGGAAATGACTTTAGACGTCAGAACCTGTCATGTACTAAGTCATTTATGATAATTTCAAATTGAAAAAACCCTTTGATCTCCATGGTTTGTACAAAAATATGTCAGCGTTGTAAGAGTTAATATGTTTTATTATTCGACCAAATCATTGGTGTTGAGGATGAAATGTGTGTTTAGACATCAAGAATTTGCAAACGTTTAGTATCAAATTAAATAATTACGAGTCATTTTCACCCACTTGAAATTGTGTATCGCGGTAGCGAGACACAACATCAAGTGGGTGAAAATTAAAATTCAATAATGTAGCGCTTTAAGATTTAACCCTTAAAACACTGAAACACTTTCGTATAAACCATGGAGATTAAAAAGTTTATTTAATTTTAAATCATCATAAACGCCTTTGTTAGCTCTTCCCGATCCATTTGAATACCTATGAGGGCGGGGGCCCTAGGGTAGTGGTTAGCACCGCTGCCTTTCACGCCAGAGTTCGGGGTTCGGTTCCCGGTCCCGGCGGTTTGAAAGAAACAAAAATGTTTCTTTCCCATCCACGTGTGAAAGTCAGTGACCGAGAGGTAGCGTGCTCGGCCTCAGACCGCCAGGGCTCGAATTTCGAATCCTGTGCTTGGAGGACAGTGTCATCTCAATCATCTCACCATCCTCAGGAGGTTATCCTGGCCCAGTTTAGCCTATATGTGCACAAAGGTGGCCTAAAGCCCGATTCATTTCATTTCATTTGAATAGCCTACCTATGCTATGGGTCTACGGTCAGTATAAATATTTTTACTCTTACAGTGTGGGGATCGACTTTAGACGCCAAAATCTGACGTCTACAGACGTCAGATGCTGACGTCTAAAGTCGATCCCCGCACTGTAAGGGTTAATATTCTGGGTATTTTCAGGTCATCTCGTGGTTAAGCTTATCACAGCCGTGCTGATTAATTAGAATGACCTGATTGACAAGTTTATCTGTGTATAGGTACAGATGAACTGATAAGATCAAACAATGACCGGACATATTTTGAAGACATGTAGATGATTGTTATAGAACCGATCAATCACAGGGGATGATAACTGTTTTCTAAGAAGTAGCCTGTTGGATAACCTTGTTGTTAATCTTGCAGATTGTTAAAAGGATTAGCCACTCGCAGCAGACAACCAAAACGAAAAAAAACGATTTTTTTGTAGCTTTGAACGATACAAGAATATTTTTGCTAATACGTGAAGACTAAATAAAGTATTTTTCTCGTTTATTTGTTTGTTCGTTCATTCGTTCGTTTACTCGTTTGTTTATTCATTCATTCATTCATTCATTCATTCTTTCATTCATTCATTCATTTATTCATTCATTCATTCATTCGTTCATTAAAAAGATAATTGTTTCATAATTAATTATCTAGAAAGACTACAGCTCATGCTTACGCCCAAGCGTACCTTTTTCGAGATAAAATATGACAGTCTGTAATGTATTTTAAATGGAATTTTGTGTTTTGCCTTATTTTGTGTCAGATCTGGTACGTTGTTATTTGAAGATTGTATTTTTTGTCTCGTATTAACCTATATGTCTAATTTATTTTGTCTAGGATATTGTATTATCCTTTATCCTACTCGGTATTAGGTCCTCTGTTATGCCTTCTGTCGTGTCTTTCATCGTACCTTATCGTGTTTTATTCACGATTTGTAATGTACATTGTCTGTATTGTGCCTTGCATCCTTATGCATATATCTGTCCTGTGTTTCCTTGTGGGCTACTGTAATTATTGTCTATTTTGTTGCTCGTCGTGCTCATTATGTCTCCCCTCTCACAGAGAGATGGAAACATGTTGGTTTACCCTTGTCCGCTCCGTCTGTCTCAGTCAGTGCTGTGAGTCTCCTATGCTGTGAGTTTGTCTCCATTCATTTCTCTCCACTGCTTTGTTTCGTGAAGGCGGTCAAACACGAGACGTTGACCCAATGCTGGGCTAATGTTGGCCCACCGTCTACGACGCTGACCCAGCATTAGCTCATTATTGGGTTACTGAGTTGTGTTTGGCGCCACACTGAATGCTGAATGTGGGCCAGCGTCACAGACGACGGGCCAACATTAACCCAGCTTTGGTTCGAAGCATCGTGACCGTAGAGCCAGCATGCAGGTACCTGCAGCATGAGGTACAGACTGGGACTGAATGCATACTGGCCAGCACCGGCGACGCTGGCCCAACATTTAACAGACATTGGTTCGGTGTCGGCTTGTAATCGCCGTCAACAGTATTAAGCAATACCAGACCAGCTGCTATTCTCAGCAAACACAAAGCATTTCGACGTTCTTCGACGTTGGGCCAACATTGTACAAATGTTATGTAAATGTTTTGTGTTTACTGAGTTTAACTCAGCCCAGCAAACACGAGGCGTTGAACCAGTGCTGGTTTGATGCTGGGCCAGCGTTGCAGATGGTGGGCCAGCAATGGACCAGCATTTGGTCAACGTCGTGTTTGCTGGACAAGTGTTTCGCACCAAAAACGAAATAAAAAATGTTGAATACATAGTCTCTACTGTCCACAGGAGCCATTTAATAACATTAATTACAAAAGCCATCGACACTACATCTATCAGCTATCAACCTTTATGGTTATGCTGCTGGAGGGGAGACATCTCCATTTTTTTGTTCACAAAAAACTAGACCCTTCTAGTTTACCTTCATTTCCAGTATATTTTGCTTTGTATCGTTATTAACGTGTCCGCCTGTGTTGTCATGTAGGCCTACGTTGGCTTTTGTTGTGTTAATAATAATAATATATATAATATACATTTATATGTCGCCATATCCAACCTTAAGTTGCTCTTGGGCGCTACAAACAAAAATGTCAATAAACATGATCAACGTGGTACATAAAGGTGAAAAATCATAGCATCTCTATGAGTATGCGATATTGAATAAATGACTTTTGATGTATCGCTTAAATTGATCAAGTTTGTTACAGCTTCATATGTGATATGGTAAATTGTTGCAAAGTAAGGGGGCAGCTTTATTAAATGATCAATCACCATAATTTTAAAATTTTGTGGGAGGCACCACCAACATATGTTTGGTGCGGAGAGGGTTACATGGAGTATAAGGGTGATTTCAGGTAAGAGTCTTTCAGGTAACTGGGTTTTAGGCCATTATGTGCTTTAAAGCAAAGAAGGAGAAGTTTATATCCTATCCTTAGTCTGATTGGCAGCCGATGTAATTGTTTAAAAATGGTGTCACATGATAAAATTTCTTTTTTCGATATAGAATCCTTGCTGCACTATTTTGAATTCGTTGTAGTTTTAAAATACAGCTATTTGACAAGCCATACAAGAGAGAGTTGCAACAGTCAAGTTGAGATGTCACGTAGGCGTTGATGAGATGCTCAGCGGTCACAACTGATAAGCAATTCCTACCACGGATCTTTTTCAAAAGAGATTGTGCTTTCCTGCAAATTTGATTCGCATGCTCACACATGTTAAGATGTTTGTCAAACATTACTCCTTAATTTTTTGCACTTGCTGATGGCTGAATTTCTATTCCACTGATATTAATAGGGCGTAATGATATCTTTGGTAAAACGTTTGGTGATGCAACAATAAGATACTAAATCTTATCAGCATTTAATTGAAGTTTATTCTTCTTCATCCATGTCTGTATTTCATTGATACAAGCTTCTACACGACACAATGCAGCGATGGCTTCTGTGTAGTTTGAAAATCGGAAAGACACATACAAAAAGACACATCTGCGTATAGATGTATTTTTAGATTATATTTTGCTGCTATGGATCTAATAGGTTTAGTGCAATAACTGAAAAAGAAAAGGTCCCAGGACTGAACCCTGAGGAACACCAAAATTAAATTTTGTATATTCAGAGGAATTGTCTTTAGTATGTACAGCTTGACATCGATCAGTGAGATTTGATTCCAACCAATCAAGTGCTTTTCCACATAGTCCATAGTTATTTCACATACGATTAGCAAGAATGGTATGAGCAATCGTGTCGAATGCAGCCGAAAGGTCCAAAAATACAACTAGTGATGCTTTGCCAACAACAAATCGGTCTGAATTTTTAAAAGTGCAGTCTCTGCTCTGTGCCGTGATGGCGTTTGTAAGCAGACTGTAGTGGTTCTCCAAGATTATTTGTTTCAATGTGGTCTAATAGCCGAGATGATACAACTTTATCAAGAATCTTTAAAATGCAAGAGAGGTTAGAAACTGGACAATAATTTTTCAAAATGTCCTTGTCAAGTGTTAGTTTTTTCAAGAGCGGGCTAACAATCGCCTTCTTTATTGAACGAGGTACCGCTCCTGGTTCCAATAAAATGGTTATATTTTTTGTGATGGTTGGTAGAAGTGTAGATAAAATATCTATCAAAAATCCAGCTGGTATTGGATCTAGAACACATGATTTTTTCGGAATTTTGCTAATAATCTTAGACACCTCATCCTCAGCTGCTGGTCTAAATGTGTCCAAAGAAATATCAGAAGATTTACTGTCAGATATACCTGAAATTATATCGGTGCATCTATTAAAATCAAGTTTTTGTCTGATCTGAGATATTTTTGTGATGAAAAACTTGTTGAAAATATCAGGTAGTTCACTAATTCAGCCATATGATGGTAGTGACATTTTTTTCCTTTTGTTCTGGAGGCTATTTATAACATTAAACAGAGCTTTTTGATCTGCTCAACATTCTTCAATTTTGTCTGCATAGTATTTCGCTGTCAAAGATTTCATAAGGTTACTCACGAGTTTGTTTCACAAATATCTCTCAGTGAACAATCAAACCTGCATGCGGTGGTTTGTGTTTTCTTTTATTGTGTATAATAATATGGATTGCAATGGGTCTTACCTAGTTGTGTGTCTTGTATTGCGTCTGGTGCTGCTTTATACTTTGCCTCTATCTCGTCTTTCTCGGGGTATGATTGCTAGTAGTAGTACTTTTTGCAAGGGAAGCTGCAGCCTCCTCTTATCTGGCCATAGTCTTCGGACGGATTGCCAGTGGCGTACCCTGGTTTCTCCGCTCAACTGCGGGGCTAATGCAGCTCCTGCATCAGTGCATGCACCGGTGTGGCCATGGTAGGGCCTTAAATTACTGGCAGTAGTGTGTGACATTAGGTGTTTCACGTGGGATGAATGGAGTCACCCTCAACTATTGTTCCACTGGGGACTTTCCGACGCAAGGATAGCGGAACTGAGCGAAAGGCCAATGTATTTCAGCATTATATCGTCCAGCGAAACCCTAGTCTCCGACCTTCCAGGCCATGACATCGGGCGAGTGAAAGAAAACACTTTCAATAACATGCCATGCATGCCCCATCACCCCACCCTCATGTCATCATATGTACATCATTCAGTTCATCAACAAATTGCACTGTTTTTAACGTATTACAATGTCACTAAAATGACATATTACAATGTCACTTAAATGACCATTAGTGCCAAAAAGTGTCGTGAAGCATTATTTTACTACTACCACTACTGCCCTTTATTAACTTATGTCTAGTAGTCTGGAGGAATTTAGCAAGATCTTGCTGTGAAACACATACAGCGTGTTCTTGTTTTTTGTTGGCCATTGGGGTATAGACCTACATGTCACAAAGCAGCCGTATACTAAGCTGGCATGTTTGGGGAATTTATTTTTATTTTGCGAAAATCCGGAATGGCCGCCAAGTACTCATAATTGCCATCTTACTCATTTTATCGATGTGGCATGATTTCGCTATTAAACTGTATTTTTACGACAGCAAGGAAGTTACATTTATAAACATTTCACTATTTTTCACTTTTATTATCGGCGAGGTGAACCCGCTTGAGCTTAAAGTCCAAGATGGCCGCCATCAGTCATAGTGTATATATAAATTTACAACCAATTAACCTAGAACCATGTGTAATAGCACTTCTCTTCGTGATTTTGTCTTGATAAACTCATTTGTTGAGTCAGATTACTATTTTAACAATCCATCATGGTTAATATTGGCCACAACTGGGAACAGTGGGATGGTAGCTAGTGAATAATCGCTCCCCTCCCCCCAGGGCAAATCATTAGGGATATGTTCGTCTGCTGTACGCTGTACTGTACATACAGAAGCACTAATCTACAGTGTTCATCCACGGGAAGATGCAGCCTCCACGTGTTTGGTTAATGTAATCTTCGGGCAGATTGCCAAGCAAGGTTTGAAGCCCAGCATGCTGCTGAGACCCTTACGTGAGACCCCCATGTCCCAGTGCCGCTGAGACCCATTTGGTGCTGGTGAGACCTCCACATCCCCGTGCTGCTGAGACTCCTTCGTGCTGCTGAGACCCCCACCTCCCTGTGCTGCTAAGACCCCTTAACCTACGTGCTGTTGAGATCCCCACCTCCCAGTGCTGCTGAGACCCCTTTGTGGGGGTGTTAAGGGGTCTCAACAGCACGTGGGCTAAGTGGTGAAAGCAGCACGGGGAGATGGAGGTCTCAGCAGCACGAGGGCTAAGTGGTTTTACAGCACGGGGAGGTGGAGGTCTCAGCAGGACGAGGGCTAAGTGGTTTCAGCAGCACGGGGAGGTGGAGGTCTCAGCAGGACGAGGGCTAAGTGGTGTCAGCAGCACGGGGAGGTGGGGGTCTCAGCAGGACGAGGGCTAAGTGGTGTCAGCAGCACGGGGAGGTTTGAGGTCTCAGCAGCACTCGGAGGTGAGGGTCTCAGCAGCATGAATGCATGGCTTCGAGTGCTATTGAAGTTTGAGAGATAGGGGTCTCAGCAGCACGCAAGGGTTCTCAGCAGCACGGGGAGGTGGGGGTCTATTCAAGTGCATACCTTGGATCATCTGCTGAACAGCTGTGCCAATGCAGCTCATTGATGTTAGATGTGTTTTTTTCAGAAACTTGTCAATTCAAGAGAAAGTCAATTAAGGAGATACAAAAAATACTGCTCCAGCTATGTTTTTATTTATTTTTCATCGCCCTCATTAACTTTTTAAAGACATTTTCCAGAAATTAGTGCAAACGTATTTTGGTCGCCTTTATTACTTGTCCAGGAAATAGCCATTCCCAGAATCTTCCATGACCCACACGTCATCATCTGCATATTAAATGGCCATTATTGTCGAAAAATGACTTTAAGCATTATTTTACTATGTAACTATATTATTATTTAAAAACTATTGTAGAATAAAATTCACGATGGTCACCAACAAGCATATCGTAGTTTTATATAGACCCATAGCAAATTTAGTATGCACAGTGAGTTTCTTTATTTTGCGCTTTGCTATGGCAAGTCCTACTCACCCTATACATATCAACATATCAAGAGGTTAATTAAAAAAACTACATAAAGCCACTAAAGAATGGATTCCAGTGTTAGATTTAGGTGACAGGATTAAAATAGCTAACTGAAGTTCAATCCAGGTAAAAGGTTTGGTTTTATTGTTTAAAACAAATTAACAATGACAAGATATTGGAGTCATTTTTTATGGCGGTTAAGGAAACAAATACATCGTTCAAAGCTAGCGATTGTTACAACTATCACATTCGGAAGAGGCGTCGCCTGCGTTGGTCCTTGATTATCTGTAGCATAGCTGAACTACTGAAACTGAACAGGTTGCAAGTACACTGGACTATTGCAATGACCCCTCTATGATGTCACAAGTCGAAAAATAAACAGACTCTAGGGAGTTCAAAACTGTTTGGCTCTCAATTTTTACAACTCCCCCGTTAATTTCCCTACATTGGCTTCTGGTGTCCTTGAGAATGAAATTTAAGATAATTATATTCAATTACCTATAAAGTCTTATGCAACAATATCGCCCTTTAATGCCTTCCCATCACCATCTGAATCCTCCCCATTGCCCTTCAAAACCTTCACATCGTCATCTAACGCTTCCTCGTCGCCCTTTAATGCATCCTGCCACATTTAAATGCACCATGTCTCCCTTGAATGTCCCTCCTTCACCCTTTACCGCCTCCCTATTACCCTTGAACGCATCTCCGCCGCCCTTTTTTAGCTTTTCCATTTCCTCCCAATAACCCCGCCTGCCCATCACCTTTCAGGCCCATCGCATTGGCACTTTAATAACACCCTCCCGTCGCCATTTATCAACCTCTTTGCCACCATTTAATGTCGTTTTGCCACCCATTATTATCACTGATTCGTCGCTCTTAACCCTTTAAACGCGGATATCCATTGACCTATAACACTTTCTGATGCATTTTAACTCATCTCCATCACCATTTCATGCCTTATAGTTGCCCTTTAGCGCCTCTCCATCACCCTTCAATGCCTCCCCATCACCCTTTAACGCCTCCCTATCTCCCTGTAAGACCTTCCCATCGTCATTTAACGCTTTTTCGTTGTACTTTAACTTTCCAGACGGAGCCCGAGATATCCCGGGTAAGCTACTTCGACGGTACAAGATGGAGCCTGAGATAACTTATGTTATGTGACGTCATAAAAAGTACATTTAAAAGAATGTCCCGTCCACAGAAACATGTGTGTACTGAGACTGCTATCTTGAATGAGTTAATGCCTCTCTACCACCTTTTAACGCACACATTCGCCCTTTAATGCCCCGTCGTCGCCATTTATCGCCTCCACATTCCGCTTGAATAGCACCCATAATATATATTGTTTGTTTTGGCTTGTGCTTTGCATTATGCCTCGTTGTGGCCAGTTGGCTGTTAAATTTGTAGTTTGTATTGTCTTTAGATTTGATTGTCTTGTGCTTTGACTTGTTGTGTACTCTATCTTGAAATGTATTTTTGTGTATCTTGTCTTCTATTTTCCCTTCCTACTGGCATCATTTTATCTTGTGTTCCTTATTGTTATTGTACTTTGTCTGACTCCTATAATCTTTCATGTTTTGGGCGTTGGGTGTGTATTGCCTTATATTATGTTATGCCTTGTCTAGTGTCTTCTCTCGTGTCTTGACTTGCATTGTATTGTGCATTGTATTCTACTGTGTATTGTATTATATTGTGCTTTGCCATCTTTTTTTTCTGTACCTAATGGCTCCTTTCTTACCTATTATTATCTAAATAATTTCTGGAGATATAATTGAGCTCTTAATTGACCACCACGGCCCCATCTATTGATCTACTAATGTCCCCCCCCCCCGAACTTTTTTGTAGTTCCGACTACCTTTAGATGCAATTTCCTTGTACTTGGCAACATGATTCACTATTTTTTTTTTGTCTCGTGTGATTCTTAACGTTATTTAATTACTATGCAATTTATTTGAGGCTGTTGGTAAGCCTATCCACTACAAAATGTAAATTGCGGAAACAATGTAAAGCTTTCATTGAACATGTGAAAAATAAATTAAAGTAGCCTGGGACTATAACATACCCTGAGACTTTATGTCCTAATTCACATCGATTTTATTTATCTATGATATTGGCATCATAGAAACTTTATTTTTTACTATTTTTCTGAAAAGTATTAGCATTTTATTTTCCTAAGCATATGTCTAAATTCTTACTTTTGCAAATAAAAACGCTTGCGGTGGGCACATCAGCATAAAAAAGTTTAAAGTTTAAGTTAAATCCATATAAAAATAACCTTTAAGAACCTTCATTTAATTCACCATAAACCCTCATGATGCCTCATTTTTTAAATATTTTGTTTAATACCCACTTAGTGTCGCAAAGTAAGTAAATACATCATAGATCCCAATGTAGTCCAAATCTATTAGTCCAGTAGTTTTTTGTTTGTTTTTTAGCAAGGGGGTTACAGAAACCAAATACCCTCCCCCTGGATACGGACCTGGCATACGTGTTGTACACCACCCTCTTTTGCTACACCATAACAGTCTCACAACATGGTTCTCATTAAAGCGGATGGGTCTTTACTCTTCACGGAGCGATAATATTTACATTATGGTTGACCCCACTCTTGTGGGCGTTGACCATGCTGCGCATGCGTGCCATTGCAATGTGCGCCCACAATATTTACTCATGGAATCATGACGACCCACTTACTTTAAGATCGATCGCGCTGTTGTCGACGAATTTCTATCAGCTTCAACCACGAGAACAGATTGAGTGCAGAATTGCACTCTGGATGCCAAAGATTTGGGAAGAGTATCTTAACCCATTGAACACGAGATTATCATGCTACTGCACTGTGTCTGAAACGAGATTATTTTATGACGTCATAGTTATCTCATGCAATCAAACCCGGAGATCTCCGGGCCTTGTATCAGAATGGACTCCCTAAATCACGGAGATCTCCGGGGCTCGTCACAAACGGGTTAACAGATATTCTTGGATCAACCATCATATCGGGACTAGCTTGTCTTACAATTTGATGAGCTGTAACATATGGCGCCAGGATCACTCATTGGTGGCGTGATTGATTTTAAATCTGGAGGTACCGGGTTCGAATCCCACTGCAGTCGACATATGTACACACTTACGGCCGTATTCACAAAGCAAGTTTAAGACTGGTTTAACCAGTAACATCAGGTGTACCGCAAGGTTCCATTATTGGACCACTATTATTTGTTTTATACATAAATGATATATGCGATGTTTGTACATCATTTATGAAATTATATGCTGACGATGCCAAACTTTATCGAAATATAAAGTCAAGACAAGATGTACTTTCCCTTCAAAATGATCTTTATGCACTGTTTCTGTGGAGCAAAATTTGGAGAATGAACTTCAACATATCAAAATGTTAATTCATGTCGATATGCCGTAAAGTAAAAATAGATTTTGACTACTCCATTGATAATAATATCTTATCTAGAGTAACTGAATTTAATGATCTTGGAATAACCAGCACTACTAAATTATGTTGGTGTGAGAATGTGAAAACTGTTTCATCAAAAGCCCATTCTATGGTAGGAATGATAAAACGTTCTGTTGGCTTTAACAGCCCCATTGATGTTAAGCGCCAATTATATTTGGCCCATGTCAGAAGTATTCTTGCGTACTGTAGTCCGATGTGGAGTCCCAATCATGTTAAAGCCATAATCAAATTAGAGCGGGTGCAACGTCAAGCTTCAAAATTCATTCTCAATGATTATGTTTCACCCTATCACGAAAGATGCACATCATTATCTATCTTGCCTTTGTGCTTCCGTCGAGAAATAATCGACTTGTGTTTTTTATACAGCTACCTTCACGGTAAACTATCTTGTGATTACTCTAGTAATTTTGAGTTAGCTTGTCCGCATAATGGCCTAAGATCTGCTCAACAGGGTGTTCTATTCAAATTACCTCTGTGCAAGTCTGTTCAGTTCCAATGTACTTATTTTTATCGCACTGCTCGCTTATGGAACACTTTACCTTTTGTTATCCGAGATGCTAGTAGCTTGCAGATTTTTAAGAAGAACCCGAATGAATTATATCTCGCCATGGTAAACTTATTTGATGTGAATAATCGATGTACCTGGAGCCTGGCTTGTGCTTGTGTAAATTGTCGAATATAGCGGAATATTTTGTGTCTTAAACTACCTGTGTAATTTGAATCGGCTGTGAGACGGCTATTTGAGCTGTCACCAGCCACTCATGACTAGGGACGGAGGGCTCCGTTGTCGATACTCATGTGTTGGCAGATGACAAACCGCCCCGCCTTACTTATACTCGTGTATTGAATATATATCTATATATCTAGCACAGATGGCACCTTAAATGATCGACCTATGAACGATAATCTGTGAATTGTTGCATTGTGTTGTCTGCCTGGCTCGAATTCAGGCCGGAGTCTCTGATACTGTTCGGAGCAGACCGACATCACTCTACATGATCACGCTTGTCATGATCTGACTTGGAGTATTACCACATGGCATGGATGGCTGTTCCCCTCAAAATTATTATTTGTTTTTTTCTGTTTTATTTTTAGGTTTAGTGATTTTTCAGTCGCCTTTGTTTCCAGACGAGGTGGGTCCTTATGCTGAATTTCAAACATCTCTAATCAACTGATTTACTTCTTGAGTTTGGGATTGTTTTTCCTCCAGTCTAATATTGCATAATTATGTGGTACTACTCAGCATATTTCGGCTGCGCGACGGCTATATGAGCTGATGTCAGTAGATGTATTCTAGGTTTATAGTATTACTTTTATTTAGAGATGTATGTAGGCCTATGTTAAAATTAAGAGTGCCATAAGTTTTTACTATTTTTCTTTACACATATCATAGTTGTATGTCCTTTTTTATAATAAACAACTAAAGCATTTAGAGGTTTTAATTAGGTTTCTACGCTTTCCAGAGTGTCCTTTTTTGCTACACGGTGTAGAGCACAGTGTAGCTATTTTATCTCTGGTTTTGGTGCGGGAAACAGATGACAGACAATTGTCGGTTATTTTATTTTATGTGTACAAATCGCAAAATTTATAATCCATACTATGTACATTTTTAAATAGCATGTACACAAAAACATTGCTTTTTAAAACACTGGATATTATTTTATTCTATAATTTTAATTCACAGGCAATGTAGAGGTCGTCTCGACCTGTTCCCGTCAACCAAAGTTGACGGGAACCATTTTTGCATGTTTTTAACTGGAAGTCAAATAAACAATAAACAGCAAAACTACTAGTGTAAACACGGGTTTAGCGTTAAATCGTATGCACAAAAGGAGTTTAGGCCAAACACTGGTTTAAACCGGGCAGTTTATCGACCGAAAGTTAAACCTGCTCAGGGGGAAGTTTAAGCACCGGTTTAACATGAAATGGAATGAGCATTATAATGATAATGAACGCAAATATATGAAATAGAAGAGAATAGGATAAAAAAAACACAGACTGATTATTTATTATAAATGTGCTTTTCTTTCGTTGATTGGTAAGAATTGAATGTCAGCTTTAGGCCACCTTTATGCACATATAGGCTAAACTGGGCCAGGAGAACCTCCTGAGGATGGTGAGATGAATGAGATGACACTGCCCTCCAGACACAGGATTCGAAATTCGAGCCCTGGCGGTCTGAGGCCGAGCACGCTACCTATCGGTCACGGAGGCTCCCCACAATACTGACTTTCACACGTGGATAAGGAAGAAACATTTTTTGTTTCTTTCAAATCGCCGAGACCGGGAATCGAACCCCGAGCTCTGGCGTGAAAGGCAGCGGTGCTAACCACTACCCCATGGCCCCCGCCCTTCTTCTACCCAGTAAACGATTAACCTTGACCCACTGTTGGTTTAATGATGTACCTCTGTCTGCGTCATTGGCCCAACGTTAAACCAACATTGTGTTGACATCTCGTGCACCGCGTTGTCAACCAGATTATTCAATGCTGTGTACACAAATTGTATGCATTTTGTATGTTGGTAACCATCATTTGTGTGCATGAACGTCGGATCAAACTGTAAAACCAGCCGGTTTAAACGGCATTCTGAAGTTTGTTACACTGGAGCGAAACTGCTTTTGTGAATACGGTTTAAAAATAATTTACGCAGCTGTTTAGTTACACTCGTCTAAACGCTAAGCTAGGGTTTTGTTAAACCTCTTCGTGAATACGGCCGATACAGTTTAAATTCATGGGATGACGACAACCGAAAATACAACTGATTAGCGCCGCATTAAAAAAACATAGACAAAATAAAGAAATATAATGATCGATATGTCAAAACTGACATGTGAACGTTCAAAAAAAACCTTTAATAAAAGACTTGTAATATATCGGAATTGAAAAATCGAAACAGCAAATACCGGGTATTCAGCGTCATACTGGCATCTAATGCTTTGTATTTGTATTAGCCTATACAGTATTTATCATTGTGTTTTATTGTTGACTGAACCATTTTCTTCTTGTGCAACATTTACTATGATGAGTTTTATTCATTTGAGGTGAGTTTTTTCACATTAAATCTGCTTTATAACCGTGAAGGTAGGCCCTATACATCTCTTATCGTAACGAAATGGTTCTTGTTAAATATAAGCTGATACGTATAGTTCTTTATATTCACTTACCCTTCGGTCGATCCTGTCACAACCGCCACCTTTCCTTCCAGCCGCTTCGTACCGATGTCGCTACATAATCTCACAACTTGGCTTACCATCGCACGTGTTAAAAGTGGCCGAAACATAATGTGTAATTGTGGTGATAAATCGCCGAGAAAATATACAAAAGGCAATGAGCAAGCGGAGATTTTGATAATAACGGGATTTCAATCGCTTTTACGTTTAGTGGAGACTATCACAGACCGTACGACTGTCACTCAAAACCGATAAGAAGATAATATAGGCATACTAAACGTTATCTTTATTGTCCAGTTCAAGGTTGGCTCAATGATGTGCTGGTCACTCAGTGACGGAGTCAGTGACCCAGCTATTGTTCAACACCCATTGTCTCCTAGGTCTATGTTGCGACATTTCCTTTACAAATGATGCACACTGAAAATAGCCATAAATAATATAATTATGTTCATATTAACTGGGCCTATAGAACGGTCTTCCAAAGTGGTAAACGCTGGTTTATTAAAAAAACTGTCCATAATAAAATGGATCATTGCGTCGTGAAGTGACTCGGCATGTTCCAGGAACAGTAGGCCTACTCCACTTTTGTGAATCAAAAAGGCAGTGGATGTTCACTGGAAAAGCAAGCAGTTACCTTCGGGCTTTACGTGGCAGTAGATTATAATTTTGTGATGAGAGCTTTTGGCAAGTACTGAAAACTGACATAATTCGTCTCGACGTTTCACTACGTCCAATCTATTGTTTTCCTAACGGGTACTTTTTTATTCTGCGACCGTTTTTCAGAAAGCCATTTCTTTTTGAGTTTTCAACCGAAACACTTGAAGTTTGAGCATTCTGTGAAACTCAATGACCTCGACCTTCTTTGTTTTCACCGAGCTGTCTAATGGGAGAGGGTTCTTATATAACCTTGTTTTCACCGAGTGACGTCACTGCGTTTCACAGAATGAAGTATGGGGGAGGGGATGTTATATAACTTTGTTTTCACCGAGTGACGTCACTGCGTTTCACAGAATGAAGTATGGAGGAGGGGATGTTATATAACTTTGTTTTCACCGAGTGACGTCACTGCGTTTCACAGAATAGTGATCTTTGGGAAGTGAGGTGGTGTGTTATTTTTAAGCGATCAGACAAATTGCGCGCATGTACGGCGAGATCAAAGGTCATATCCCCCTGAAAAACAAGTACCTAACTTGAAAAACATATATCTCGGAAACGGTGCGTTCGACGTAAAAAAAGTTTTAGGCTTGTGGGTTGGCCTATTACAATTTTCGTGTTCGATGTTAACCGTTAATCTGATAGTCAGAAGGATCTTAACCAATACATACATGTCGTCTCCTTGGACATGAGAGTGTGTATCTGCCACTTTTTAAAGTGGCAGATATACCCTTTTATATCCAAGGGAACGATGTAGTGAATTAGCAGCTTAGCTCATAAATCAGGGTAACATTTATATAACATCGTCTCAAAACATGGCTTCACATCTGAGAAATGTGCACATGTTGAGGTTGGGAGGTCGGGGTGAGACAGACTCTGGTAGTCAGTCATCTCCAGACGTTCTCTAACTCTCAAACTTGTTCTCGGGTCTCGTGCTCGCCGGTTCGGCGGTAACAGGAAGAATCAAATATAATAACCAGATGATGTTCACTTGTCCATTGATTGTAGATAGATCAGATAGCGATATGGATAGCTCGCAGCAGGGAATGACAATCCAGCCAACATGGCTGCTTCACGTGCCTTGTAGCGGCTCGCTTGATGCGTCTGCTCGGGTTGGCTGTCAGGGACGGAATGAACGAGAAACGCGGGAAATCAGCTGACGCGGTTATTCCTGGTGCGAGTTAGACTCGTCAGGCCTAATCTTGCCAGGTCCGCTCGGCCCCACTGAGGTCGGACGAGGTCGAGATGTTACAACGCCACATTACCCCCGGATTAAGTGACAACGTATATCTTACTCATTGTGGATGCAGTAACATCTGAGATCCAATTATCGTACCGGCTGATCAACAAAACCGCTCGAGCTATGCTGAATGATACCATTTTTTGTACTCAAAGAATTCTATAAGTCAACACGAACAAATCAAATTGTCATGTGTGAAAAAATACAGCGTGGGTAGTTAACAGACAGCGGCGGGTACAGCAATGATCATCTTCTCAAAGTCCAATTACCCTATCTTAGGTAGTAAATGTCACTGATAAAGTAGCGCGATTTCGCTGTCGACCACTTTGTGCCTCGTCTAACTGAATTATCTTATTTAATTATTACATTTCAAAAAGTTCACTTGCCTAAAATACATACCACATAATTTAATTATGCCGGGTACGGCGAAATTCATATGTACTATTTAATTATTACGATGTGTGCGGTTGGTCCCGCCGTATATATCATTAGGCGCTATAACCACATGAACCAGCTGCACGATTCGAGCAAGTGTATGGATGGTACGTCCAACACGTGTTTGTGTAACGATTTTATCCGCATTTGCTTTATCATTATGAACAGTAGTAGTACTGCTTCGAACGTCCCTTCGTGAGGTCGATGTTTTCGTATCGGTAACTTCTTTTCTCAAATGCAATGGTAATCGCAAGTAGGTTCGACGACTCCCATTCTCCCCCTAGCGCGAGAAGGAATGTGTCACAGACAGTGTACTAGTTGTCCCACCCAAGCTTACTCCAATCGTGCTACGTGATCGTCATCGGGCCATACGAGGCTTACGAGCGATCGCAGCGGGCTTATTAGCCGTGGGTAATGACCTGGGTTGCATTTGACGCTTTTGTGTGGTACCTAGCCCAGGCTCACGCTCGATATGCGCTGGTTTGCAGTACAGTGACCGTTTCAACCTTGCCTTTCTGCAGGGTATTGAACACTCGGCCACTCCTTGATACCACCTTGTAAGGTCCATCATAGGAATCGGTCAGTGGTGGTGCAATTGCGATGCGTCGCAGAAATACATGTGAACATGTTTCGAATTCCTTGAATTGTAACGTGGCTTTATGTGATGTGTCGCGCTGGGGACATAACAGGAGACGCGACTTGGCTACTCGTAACTTGTCTTAACCTTTTCACTACCATACATGACGGAAATTTCCGTCGTCATTCGTCAATGAACGTAACCATAAAATGACACAAATTTTCGTCAAATATATACTACATTTATGTATTTTTCGTCATTTGAAGCTGGAAATTGCGTTAGCAATTCCAGCTTCAAATGACGAAAAATAGAACTCCTACACCAGTATATCCGGATCCTGGCATGCACCCCGGCCTGGAAGTCAAAGGGTTAATAATCGTTTAAGTCTGTATCTGCGTCAACTGTGTAATTCTCTGTAAATTCACCTGGTAACCTAAGCGTCGTGCCGTAAACCATGTCGGCGGCCGATCTGCCCAAAGTGTTTATAATAACAATGAAAAAACAGGACATGGTGTATTGTCATAAGCTTTTATTATTATAATTATAATCAAAGGTACATTGTCATCAAATGAGTGTGTATTTCAGATAATTGGAAGCGTTACAGTCTAGACATAGCAATTCACCAAACTTATTATTGTGATCTTCACTCAGAAAACATGGTATTCCTACAGTAGATTTTGGTAAACATTGTTGTATATCGCCGAATTTATTGAAAAATCGTGTAAACTGATGACCATCTAAATGTATTCTATTTTCAGTATCTTTCAGCATATCGTTTTTCATATACCACTCTCTGATGTCAGCATCCGAAGTGTTTTTTTCGAGAATGTTATATACACACCACATTCAATGTCATTTTTTCAGTTATCAACCTTTCAGTATCTGATAAATGGGCTTAAAGTTTTTAATAGTATCCGACTTTCTATACAGGCGAGCCCAACTTTGAGTTGACAGTGTCCACTGTCGAATGTTCTCGACAATCTGACTGATGATTACGGGTCACAATCCTAACTGTAACACCATCGCCTAAATTTGATGATACTGGTTGAGTCGTCATAGTGTAGATGTAGCTGCTACTTGCAATCGAAAGTTATGTCAAAGTCTTTCTGTAAAATAGCATAATTGAAGTTGTCTCACAGATGACATGTTCACAACCAGGCTGGAATAAAACAAGCCCAGACACATTCATACAGCTTATCTACGTCAACACAATGTTGGTTTATTGGTGGTCCACCTTCTGCGATGCTGGCTCAACAAAAAACTGACATAATTTGAATGTATCCCGTTTGATTGGATTTCATATTGACCTAGTATTTTATTATGCTGAGCAATACCATAAATTTTATTTCATTCTCTTGATTTGTTTATGATTTGTTATAAGCCTTGACTACTAGGTCGATGGAGAATGTCGAAGATATATAAACATGAATATAAACATGATAAATAATTAATTATAAAATATGTAAATACATATAAATATTACATTGAAAAATTTCAATTTCAAATTAACATAGGCTTAAATTGCTTTATAATTTATAGAAAAAAGGTTAAATAGTACATACAAAAAACATCAAGACTTAAGTTGCTGTAATGAAGCACGTCTCAGAGGCTTTTTTCTAATAAAGCCGTGCTCTTTACTAATTATCTAATACCGGATGTTTTCTGTCATTTTCGATTCGCCCATCAGACACGCACGTTAGGCCGATACTGGTTTGGTGTTGAGCCAGCGTCGTAGACGGTGGACTGATATCGAACTAGCATTGGCTCGTCGTTTTTTTTTGTTCGCTGTCATAACCCAGCATGCTCGCGGTACTTGACCGATCGTCTAGCGTCCCGTGCTTGCTAGATGAAGAGTGAAAATTCGGTTGATAGTTTCACAATTTAAATATGTTTTTATCGGGATTTGTATAAAATAATGTATGAACGATCTTTTTTCGAATAAAATATCATTATAGTTATTTATACAGGGTGGCTTTTATGAGAGCGACACATAGTGTCATATTAAGGGTCTCCTGAAAATTATATTACATATGAAGTTCACTTTTTTATGATGTTGAATAAACAAGTCTGAGTCTCATGTTCTCTTATGTGGGGTGATGAACGTGGCCTGATTCTGACCCAATCAAATTGTAATCTGAGAGGAACATTAGCAAGTCGATATTAAACGATAATGACAAAAAGTCCTACGCCTATCCCTATGGGTCACTATTTATTACTAGGGGAAGGGGCTGGAGTTTTTGAAGTGGACAATTTATTCATTTCACGTCCTGTCTGCGATACTTAATTTATTTCACACCCCGCCTCAAGCAAAACATTTACTTTACTTTCTTAGAATTTTTGTTTGTGTCTGTAAAGTTGGATCCCAAACTAGGCTTAGTATTGATGTGGGGGACGTGCGAAACGAGGCCTCACAAATGCCATCGTCATTTTATGATGCCGAGCGAAGTGAGGGAAATTTGTTTTCAAGGGCCATCAAAATTTATTTACAACATGTCCTTCAGACAATTATTTATTTCATGAAAAATCAGTCTCAAAATATTTATTACAAAAATGCTCCGCCCCCCCCCCCCTCTGGAGATTAAATGGTGGCCCCCTTACTAGTGCACATTACTGTTTTCTGTAAATCTTTATAGCTGTATCAGCCGGGTAAAAAAAGCTTGTATGAAGTACAATTGGTATGAGATACGTTGTATTCTAGCAAACAAAACATTTGCATAACAATTATACAACGTCGGCCCAACGTCTTTGACGTTGGACCAACATGGTATAAATGTCATACAAATGTTTTGTGTTTGCTGGATCTATCGCATGACTCATTATTCGCTTAATGAAGTAGGCCTAGTTAGGAGCCAGTTCACACAATGATGGTGCTGATAGTTCTGCTGATAACCAGACATATACCGGGGGCAATAACTTCAGGAGGATTTACGTTCCCATGCGTGTTATCACGTGTTATCAGAATAATACTACTGCAAATTAATAAAGTAGGCCTACACACAGTCATGACAGTGGTCATAAGTTCATGCACAGACCACTGTTTAATCACTACCGAGCGACCAGACATGAATTTAATGTTTTTAACTGTTATGCACATATGTGTTTTATACATTCTCATGCGAAATTATGTCTGGGCATTGTCATTATGGGTTTCAGTCGAGCCATTGGTAATGAAAATCGAATTCAAATTATACGGCTTAAACGTAAAGGTATTTAAAAAATTGAAAGCATGTTATTGCAGCGCAGTTCAGCTGCAATAACAAAACAACACAGATTATTTGGGCAAGGTACAGACTATCAGGCAGAAGTAAAAAAAAGAGGCTGACATGGTTAATAAAATGTAACAACCTGCTTAAATGTAAGAATTCCGCTATATTATGTAAGAATCTGGTTAAAAGAAATGGTTATAGAATCACTGACAAAATAAGTATTAGGGTTCACATTGATTTTGTTCTGTATCACTAACACATGAAGTGCTAGAGGGTTAAATGGTTTTTGCTTTGTTTCAATGATGTACACGAGTGTAACATAAACTTTGCTCCAGATCACTGACACACTAAGTACCAGGGTCACAGGGATTTTGCTCTGTATCACTGACACATTATGTACTAGGGTCACAGGCATTTTACTGTATCACTGACACATCAAGTATTAGAGGATCACATGGCTTTAGCTCCGAATCACTGACACAGGTAAGTACCAGGGTTACAGGCATTTTTCTCTGTATAATTGACACATTAAGAACTTGATCAGAAACAGAAAAAAATGGGTTTTCCTCTGAATCACTGACACAATAAATATTAGAAAGTCACATGGATTTTGCTGTGTATCATTGACACATGAACCATTATGGGTCACATGGATTATGCTCTTAATCAATGACA
The DNA here is from genome assembly GCA_964017125.1 of Flabesymbios commensalis. NCBI lineage: Eukaryota > Metazoa > Annelida > Polychaeta > Terebellida > Flabelligeridae > Flabesymbios > Flabesymbios commensalis. Next base: position 25,881,405 of record OZ024909.1, on the reverse strand, counting down.
CATTAAGTAGTAGGGGTCACATTGGTTTTGCTCCCAATCAATGACACATTAAGTGTTACAGTCATATAGATTTTGCTCTGTATCACTAACACATTAAGTACTACAGCGTCTCATGGATTTTACTTTGTGTCACGGACACATTAAGTACTAGGGGTCACATGGATTTTGCTCTGTATCACTGACACATTAGGTACTAGAGCGTCACATAAGTTTGTTATGAATTTTCTAACGCATTAACCCTTTAACCGCCGGTGCCGCATATATTCGGGTTTTCATTTTTTATTAGCACATTAAGTACCACCTTTTTAAAGATAAAATGTGATAACAATCAGCAATATTTGAAAACATTTGACATCATTTTGTCAAATCTGAATAATTTTCATGTGGATCGCGTCAGCGAGACACAACTTCAAGTGGGTGAAAATTCAGATTGAATAATTTGGCGGTTTATGTTAAAGGGTTAAGTACTAGAATGTAACTGAAAATGTTTATGTAATTTTTTACCAGCCATGCCAGTGACAGTTTACATTTATGCCAGCATTATGGCATGTCGCCATGACAAAGTCACCTGACTCAATTGGGGAGGACTTGGCTAAGATTGTTTTTTTCTCCTAAGTTTCACATTTTTGCATTTTCCCGCAAATTCAGGAAAGTTGTTACATTTGTTTGAAAAAAATATATCTCCGCTAAATGTAAGAATTTTCTTACATTTAGCGTAAATTTACCGCAAATGTACCAGATTCCACCGCCAATTGTAACAACCTATGGTCTCACCACCCTAAATGAGCCGAAATCCAAGGGGGGTGGCTACTGACTAGAGAATCCCTACCCAAATTACTGTTTTAAATGGTTGTTTCCGCTTCTGATGAATTAAGAAAAATACAGGAATGTTGTAATTATGTAGATAAATTGTAAGCACACACTGTTTTCGCTATCTGTGATATGAGGTATAACTGTTATGTGTGATTTTCGGATGGACACATGGGGTGAGAAGGATTTGTGTCTTTCCTGGGAATGGGCGCAAGAATATTTCGGGAGATCTGGGCAAACGGGCCTTTTTATTAACAGTGTAGCTCAAAACGCAGGAAGCTAGCATATCATTTTCGAAGCTGTTTTTGAAAAAGGACAGCTTAAGCTTTATTATGGTGTGTCACATAGGAGGTCAGTTAGGGATGAGAGTGGTGATTTCGGTCCTTAGAATGTTGGCATTATACATGCGTTTCAATGGGACTAGCATTTGGAGTGGTGAGACCCTATAGACTCTAGTTACATTTAGCGTACTTTTTTCTTACATTTAGTGTACGGTGGCAACACATGTAAAAACTTTTCTAACACTTGTTTTTTTTCAGTTTTGTACTCTATCGATGAAAAATGTAGGAAAACTGTTAAATATAACAAATATTGTTGTGAAAGGCTCTGTGAAAATGTGTAGCAGTATTTTTCAGCAACCGTTTTTATCTATGCCAAAATTTGGAATGTTGCCAGAAAAAGCAGAGTCAAGTCGGATCACTAAATACGGTAGGACTTGGCTAAGAATGAGTTTTTTGTTCTTTTTTTATTTTTATCATTATCCGGCAAATGTAAAAAAGTTATAACATTTGTTTGAAAAAAAAATATTTTCTCACATTTAGCGTGAATTTCCCGCATGTGTAACAAAATCCACCGCTAAATGTAACAACCTTCTTATATTTAGCGCACGTTTTCTTACATTTAGCGTACGGTGCCAACAACTGTAACAACTTAATAACACTTTTTTTTCAGTTCTGTGAAAAATGTTGGAAAACGGTTATAAAAAGAAACAAATATTGTTGTTAAATTATCTGTGAAAATGTGTAGCAGAATTTTTCAGCGACCGTTTTCATTTATGCAAAATGTGGAATGTCGCTAGAAAAAGCCATAGTCAAGTCAGATCACTGAATACGGAAGAGCTTGGCTAAGAATGGGTTTTCTGAATTTTTCATTTTTATCATTCACCGGCAAAAGTAAGAAGTTATTATAATTGTTTGAATTTTTTTTATCTCCGCTAAATGTAAGAATTGTCTTACATTTATTTATTTTGACTGCTATTTGTCTGCCAGTAATAAATGAAGACAATAACCTGACTTTTTTATCGGGTAAATTAATTAGTATTATTTAGTCTGTGTATCTTAGTCCGTTGTGCCATACGGAATCAAATGTGCCAGTATTGTGTCGCGTCACCTCAGTACTGCGCATGCTGGTTGCCGCAGACGGAGGTTCTGGACACGATGAGGGCACATCAGAACACTTCCCAGATATAGTATTTAAATTGGCCTATGCTTATACAGTTCATACAGCCATATTTAAATATTAATATTTAAGCCTATTATGTCGCTTTGCCCCGGTACCGCTGCATATCGATGTTACAAGCACTCACAAGGTATAGTAATTAAATATACGTATACTAATTTTATATATGCAAATTTAAATACACACCATTAAATGTATTGACAATAATTAATAGCTAAATACATCTTCCTAGCACTCAATCCATATGTATTTAATCATTAAAGCGATACATTATAAAAAACTGAGCAAAATTACGTCTGCTATCTAAATGCAGCTGACCGTTTTCCTTCAAAGGAGAGACACCATTTCCATCCTGACGTTTTGATTTAATATAACGATAGAGTGGTTTTGAATTGTTTTGTTTTAACGTTGGAGATTAAAAAAGGACCACATGCCAGACCTGATGGCTTGTTGGGTCTGGCGTTTACATAATTATTACTTTGCCCAAAGGTCAGCTTGATTTGTACGCTTGGCTTTACTATATATGGACATGTTTTTTTCCCCGAATTGATGCCAGAAATGATTTGGATAGCCACAGTAGATGTTCCCCAGGGGGAGTCACTTTCGTTGCTATACATTTGTCCAGGCATTGATTTATGATGGATTTAGGTTTCCTTAACATAGCGGCTGGGACTATTCTGTGCATATCATTATGTTGCATATATGTTGCGTATTAATTTGTTGGTGGTATTACATCAGGTTTATTAGGAAAACCACACACAATTTTATAATAGCGGGTGATTTCAAGAGCATTTTAGACGTTTTTCATATGTCGGATCAATGTTTTCACTATCGTTTTTTATTCATACTGGGATCGGTACAACACCCGAAACAAAAAAAGAGTTGTTTAATCCATACAACACTCGAAATCTAGAATACATAATGCTTTATGTACTATTTTTAGGCTAACAACCTATCTATATTGTAAAGTATATATATCAGTATAATAAATGGTGTTCCCCTTTGTTCGACCGTTTGTACGCCGATTCGTGTTTGTTTCTTTTCGCCGATCATAAAAATAATGTTTATCTTTTGAACACTGCTTGCATAGCGCTTGCTTTTGGTGCGGCAATCTTGCTTTCGCTTGCTTTCGGCAATTGACATGCTTTCGGGTTTCATCATCACCCGAAATACGAGTATCAGTAAATTTAATTTTCAGAGTGAAAACACGTTCCCCATTATCTATCAGGGTAGTGTAATTAATATTATTGAACAACTGCAATAATAAGTGCAGTTGCACTTTATGATAAAATAAAATGCAACAGTAATTGTTTTTTTCTCAAATCCGGTTATACGGATCAGCTCAAATGTCACTTGCACTGTGTAAACTATCTAACGCACATTAATTTATCTTTATAATGCTAAGCACGACATTAGTCGTTTTTAATCCGTTTTACTAGCGGATTAAACTACTGAAATTGGGAATGAAATCAGTGTTTAAACACTCAAGTCTTTATGATTAAATTACTCAACGACCTTATACTATGTTTTATCTGTACTTGTGTTCAGTTTCATTGAAAAAATAAAATACGACTTAAATATCACTTCATGTATAACATTATATCAAACAATTAACTTTTAGAATTAATTTTTTTATTGCGCCTTAAAACGTATGCTGGGGGGGAAACAGATTTATTCTTTATAAAGATCTGACAAGCAAGCTAAGGTAGGCCTATTGTCTGTAGTCATCATAATTATCATAAATATGTTAACTATGTTTAAAATCAGGTCGTTTATCTTGATCAAGTAGGGCGGAGGCTCTAGGGTAGTGGTTACCACTGCTGTCTTCACCGAAAGCCCATATGCATGTGAAATATGAATGCAAGACGAATGCTCGGCGAACAGTCGCTGAACATTCGCTGAGTATTCACGTCGCCTTCGGACGTAGATTCGCCGTACATTCGCTGAAAGCTTTCTCCGAAATCACTCTTTTCAGTAAGGGTAAACACACTAAGCCAGATGGTTTAGATTTTATATTTACTTGTGTAGGCAATAATTTTCCAACTATATTTTCCAACTTATTGCATCAGATACTAAAATGTGGATCAATTGCTATGTTTTCTTCTACAGATTTGCAATGTATCATATTAAAGAATATCAGCTTTTGCAAGTTTTTCTGGTGACCACTTTGATTGGCATTCCTCACGTGGGGACCATGTCATATTGGACAGCACGCCTGAAGAATGGAGCATCGCTACACATTTGTCATTTGTTATTGGAGATATATATAATTGTATTCACCATAAGATGTATTCATCTATGAGAGACGTGCAAATGAAAGCCAATGACTGTATGAGGGATAGTACATTGCACTGTCTACAAGCCACACAAGTAAATAAAGCTTATGCAAATCAACATCTCCTAGTTATTGACAGAAAGAAATATTGTGGAATAATCGCTATTGTATCAGACTTATCTAAACCTCCACTGTCTAAGGCTACTTTTACAGCGTCCGGTGGTTACTTGATGTATTTTAATATACTTTTGTTTAATTTTGAGTGGTCTGATCTAGGATGCCATGACCACGGTCTAATTATCAAGGTGTCATCCAAAAAAACCCTCTTTGTTTTACTGGTAGGCGTTTACCATGGATCCTAATATTAAATACACGCTATACATCTGTAGGAATTACTAATACTTTACTATTTATAATCACTATGTTTTACAGCATACATCAAATCCATTGGTTGAGTGAGTTCACAAATCAGACCAACATGTATCTTAAGATATCAGAATTTAACAACGTTTTTTTTCCTGATGAAATAATATACTCACTCACCAAAGTGTACAGTTTTTACATCCGAGTTCATCCGATGCAGCAGATACTTTTTTATATATTGGGGACCGGTTCCTGTATTGGTGTGTCTTTCTACGATGGACCTGGATTGTTATCTAAACGCTTACATCCCAGTGTGGATCACTATATCCTAACATCAGCTTTCCTTGGTCTTTTACAGATCAGACGCTCACAAAGTGATATATGCACACTGTCAATGCAGTCATATAACAGACGGAAAAAAATAACAAATTGCCGTGAAAGTGATCATCCTTTGAAATTTCCTTTGCAATTATTTTCAAATCAACCACAAAATAAAGGCGCTTTGTGTTTTGATTTTTTTAGAGCAGAAAGAAAAATAAGCTTGAGCTTAGCTATATCTTATTTTACTTTTGAAGGACCCACATCATTGGATAGTTTATATTACTGCCAATATGGTGGTTTATTTATTGAATTCGTTATAGGGAAAATTATTTCTATTTGTGATAAAAAGCAATATCCTGCAATTTACGGGGAAACGGAGAATATTACAATATTACTTGTGTATTTTACTGGCTACTCACATGGAGTTTTCATAGGCACAATAACTGAAGAACAATGTATTGCTAGATATTTATTCTGGAGTAACAATTCAAAATATAATCAGGTTGTACGACCATCAAACTTCACTGCATGTGAACGTATTATTTGTCCACCACGCAATAACGGAACTGGTCATTGCAAGATCAAGATAAGAAATGAAGGTGCACCTATTGGAGTGTCTTCTATGTACGTTTCTAGTTTTCCCACTCTGCGCAGATGTAGAGGGGCTTACACGGATATCACCACAGAATATATTCTCAATGTATCTGCACTAAATTCACTCTATTGGCCAGTAAGAGAATACAGATTACTCAAAATAAGTAAAACTCATAAAAGATTGATGACTTTTTTTGCTTTAGATTTTATTTATTTTCATTTTTTAGAACATGTGAATATATCGTTTCCATTCATTTGTGAAAGAAAGAACCCTTATGATCAGTTCGGGTTATTTTTTGAAGTGTCCAGATGTATATTCCTTCCAGTGAGACGTACAATAAGAGATATATTTATATTAAATAAACTTCAATTGTCAAAAGAATGTATTGGAGTCAATTTAAAAGCCTTTCTTCACAAAATAACACATTATATATATCCAGTAACTGTCGGTGAAAAGAATACTGGTGTACAGATCAACGTTCAGTATCAGAATTGTCCTTTGAACTGCAGGAACTACACATATGAGTTGATTGTTTTGAATAAATATCAGAATACTGTATATCAGTATACATCTCCAGTGGATTCCGAAATGTTCACTGGTTATTTTAACCAAGGTGTCACAATCAGTGTCATCCCTCCATCCAATCCTTGTACGCATATTTCTGGGTGTCAGATACTTGTTCATTTTACTCCACCTCAATTTCAAGTTGGAGTTTCTAATGGAGCGCTGGGGTTTCGTATATTCTCAAAAAGGTATGTATATAGGCCCCCCTATTATGTTTTAAATATCAGATATAATCATTAAAGGGTTTCACGACCAAATTTTGTGAGTCAAAGTTAAAAAAAACCCGGATCTATTTCATGAGCATTTATAATATATATGTGTGTGTGTGGGGGGGGGGGGGGGGAGAGTCAGAGAATATATTTCGTATAATATCTATACCTCTCCCCCCCCCCCGCATTAGAAATTATTATCACTCAAGCATTTTAAGGTAATTCTAAACATTATTTTACTATCATTCTATTAACGCTTGTGTCTGGTACAAAATTTGTGCCAAATAATACCCCCCCCCCCTTTGGGAGGTATTCTGTACAAAAGTATCTACCCACTTACAGAAAATAAATCTGCCTAAGAAAACTCTCAGTCCCGTAGTCATAAATAATGAAAGCTCCCTAATAGTCAAATAATCTGTACGAGTGATCAGTCTATAATCTGTATGAGTGATGAGATCATTATCTGTGTAAGTTAGTCTATAATGTGTATGGGTGATGAAATCACTATCTGTACAAGTGAGTCTATAATGTGTATGGGTGATGGGATCATTATCTGTACAAGTCAGTCTATATTGTGTATGAGTGATGAAATCACTATCTGTACAAGTGAGTCCATTATCTATATGGGTGATGAAATCATTATCTGTACAAGTGAGACTATAATCTGTATGCGTGATGAGATCATTATCTGTACAAGTGAGTCTATAATATGTACGGGTGATGAGATCGTTATCTGTACAAGTGGGTCTATAATCTGTATGAGTGATGTACTATCTGTACAAGTGAGTCTATAACGTGTATGGGTGATGAGATCATTATCTGTACAAGTGAGTCTATAATGTGCATGGCTGTTGAGATCATTATCTGTACAAGTGAGTCTATAATTTGTATGGGTGATGAGATCATTATCTGTACAAATGAGTCTATTATCTATATGAGTAATTTGTCAATCAACAATGAGTCAATGAGTCAGTGACCTGTATGACTGCTGAGTCAATAGTCTGCACGAGTGAGTCTATTACCTGTACAAGTCATTACTCAATAATCAGGACAAGTGATGATTTCATAATCTGCATGGATCAATAGTCTGTACGATTTATGAGTGAATAATCTGTGCTTGTCAAATGTATCTGTACAAGTGATCAGTCAATAATATGTGCAATGATCAGTCAATAATATGTGCAAGTGATCAGTCAATAATATGCACAAGTGATCAGTCAATAATATGTGCAAGTGATCAGTCAATAATATGTACACGTGACCAGTCAATAATATGTAAAAGTGATCAGTCAATAATATGTGCAAGTGATCAGTCAATAATATGTACAAGTTACAAATCAATAATATGTACGAGTGATCAGTCAATAATTATGTGCAAGTGATCAGTCAATAATATGTACAAGTGACCAGTCACTAATATGTGCAAGTGTGCCAATGATATATACAAGTTATCAGTCAATAATATATACGAGTAATGTGACAATCAAATATACTAGTGATGTGACGATAATATGTACGAGTGATGATACAATAATGTATACGAGTGATGTGACATACTATGTACGAGTGATGTGACAATAATATATACGAGTGATGTGACGTTAATATGTATGAGTGATATGACAATAATATGTACGAGTGATGTGACATTATATACGAGTGATGTGACAATACTATGTATGACTGATGTGACCATAATATGTACGAATGATGTGACAAAACGAGTGGTCAGACAATAATATGTACGAGTGGTCAGACAATAATATCTACGAGTGATATGACAATAATATGTACGAGTGATGTGACATTATTATATACGAGTGATGTGACAATACTATGTATGACTGATGTAACCATAATATGTACGAGTGATGTGACAAAACGATTAGTCAGACAATAATATGTACGAGTGGTCAGACAATAATATGTACGAGTGATGTGACAATAATATGTATGGGTGATGTGACAATAATATGTACGAGTGGTCAGACAATAATATCTTATGTGACAATAATATCTACGAGTGATGTGACAATAATATGTATGGGTGATGTGACAATAATATGTACGAGTGGTCAGACAATAATATCTTATGTGACAATAATATCTACGAGTGATGTGACAATAATATCTACGAGTGATGTGACAATAATATGTACGAGTGATGTGACAATAATATGTGCAAAGTAGCTAGTAATCTGTACAATTGGTGAGTCAATAATCTGTACAAGTGATTAGCTAATGTTCTGTAAAGAATGGTCTGTCAATAATCATGTAGCCTCCTGCAAGATGCACAGAACCACTGTAGAGCAGAAAATATGACATTATTTCAATATGATAGTGAAGATAAATTCTACAAGCACAGGCAGAATGCTGATCATCTGCTCAAGATATTTTATGAAACACAAACTGACTTTGGCGAGTTTATTTTTCTTGGATTGAAACGCAATAACGAGGTGAATAATTATAACATCTTGATGCCCTATTTGATTATATTGATAAGATGTATAATACTGTTTGTAATTATTCTGCCAGGTACATATTGACGTGAGAATTTTGGCTTATCTCATATGTTCAGGTAATGATTTGTGTGATATTTATATTTGTACAAGATTATATATTTCTTTATATACATATTTATTTCAGGTGGATAGCCCAAATAGCGCCTTAAGCGCTAGATGAGGGGTTATCCTCATATACATAACATTTATAAACAATGCAATGCAATGCAATGCAATGCAATACAATACAATACAATACAATACAATACAATACAATACAATACGATACAATACGATACGATACGATACGATACGATACGATACGATGCGATGCGATGCGATGCGATGCGATGCGATGCGATGCGATGCGATGCGATGCGATGCGATGCGATACGATACGATGCGATGCGATGCGATGCGATGCGATGCGATGCGATACGGCACGACATTGCCGCTAGTAGTCTCGCTCGTTGAGCAGCATACAGGGGGCAATCCATGAGATAATAAGAAACGGTATCATGTGCTACACCACAAGAGCATCTAGGAGAGTCGACATAGCCGAAGGAGAAGAGATGAGCAGACAATTGTGACATTGGAAGCTGCTCGTAAACCGGAATAGTTATGAGGTGGTGGATGTTTATAAACAAATTTATCTTTTATCGGTCGCTTAAAGAGGGATAAAGAATCTTTAGTTTCTAAAACTATATTCCAAACTGTCTCAGTGCCTAATAGAAAACGGAAAAACTATTTTTTTTAATAAGAAGTTCTACACCGTGGCAACCTGATGTTATTAGCGCTTCGAGTAGCATCTAGTTGAGCCAGCTGTCGGTTGACAAATTTGGGACAAATAAATCGGGGATTGCCCATGAACGATCTTGACCATATAAATTACCTTATGCCACTTCCTTGGTTTAAAAAGTTGTTCCCAGCCAAGTTCTAATAAGAGTTTTTCGGAGCTAGTTTTTCTCATCACACCAGTACATATCCGAGCAGCCTCCATCTACACACCCTCAAGTATGTCTGCTAAGTATTTAGGACAATTGTCATATATTACATCTGCATATTCTATTAGGAATCTAAAACGATTAATAAAAAATAGTTCAACTGCTTTCCGAGGAAGAGTATATTTTAGGCATCTCAATATGTTATATCTCAATATTTGTCATGCTTTACCAAGAATAATTCATGTGATTTTCCCATGTTAAAGATTTATTTATAACTAATCCAAGGTGACAGTGCTGGTTCACTTCTTCGAATATGACTTCATTAATAGTTAAATGTGGATGATGGATAAGCTTACGCCTTTTGTTGAATGTCAGTACTATGGTTTTTAAGCATTGGATATCGGAGTTTATCTTGGCCGCTGACACGGCTGGAGTTGCATTTACAATTTCAATCAGGAAAGCATCATCAGCATATAATCTAATGACATGTTAACCATGTTAACCAAGTTTTTAACCATGTCGTCCAAGTGCCTTTATTTAAATAAATGTCCAATATTTGTTCCCATTAAAAATATATTTATCAAATTGAATGATCTTTCAGATGGTAATCCAACGGATGAATATGTTTTTTTAAGAATAAATAAGTTCAGATAATAAGGTTATCAGGATTATTTACAGTCACACAATACTGTTTGTTGCAGGGTAACTTTACTAGTTGGCTGGATGAAAAACCTTTAACAATAACAAACTGGATGGAGCAGTCGATATTTGTGAGAAAATCCAAAAATGAATTAATTCTTGATGGGAAAATAAGAACAATTGTTAAACAAGAAGTGATAAAACATTCAGCAAAGATGTACCAGCCACTTTCTTCTCTCAAGAAAAACTGTACAGCTATTTATTCATCTATACATTTTTTGTTGTTTTCTTGGGTGAACATACAATGTGATGAGGCATTTGAGGCGTCATTTGTTTGTCAGAAAAAGAGCTCTCCACACTACAATCCTTCGGCTTGGTCATTGTACGCAGTTAACAACACTTGTGATGACGGTTGGACTTTATTGGAAAGCACCTGTGAATGTATCTTACTCCTGACACCAAACCAGGATATTTCTTTTTCTGATGCGCATAAAAAATTCCGTGAAGAGACAAGCTCTGTCATATCACTCAATCCAGTATATAGAAAACAATTAACAAAGCACAATGTATTTATGTTAAGAATGATGAAGAAAATAGTTTTTTTGAATTTTAGAGAAGAATACGATGGAGGTGTCGCAAACATGAGTGACATTTACAACAGGGTGTTTGGTTTGTCGTTGGAGAAGGATGAACCTATGAGTAACCTGCTCGTTGTTTTGTCCTTGGGAATGGCAGATGAGGGCAAGATTAGTAGGCCATTAGATCATATCAAACTGTTTACAACAGTGAATTATTACTGTGGTTTAGTTGAATACTTATATAACCTTCAAGGTTTGTATTTTCAAAAATACCCGTTAAATAAATTTCTCAGCAGTTGGCATGCTAAATACCGTTCATGTTCGCATAAAATAAGTGTTGATGTCTTGGTTTGTGAAAAACAAAGTAAGCAACTAATTTCAAAGTTACAATGTGCGGAAGGTTTTTTTCAGTGTAATGACGGCACGTGTGTTCTTTTACTATATAGATGTGACTATGTCAATGATTGTTTTGACAAAAGTGATGAAAATAATTGCACATTTGCATTTAATTTAAAATCTAGCTTTGAAAATCAGACAATATATATCCCAAGAGAATTGAATCACAATTATTCCAACCAGAACGATCTTACTCTACTATATATACAGCAGATATGTGATGGTATCTATTCACGCAGATTTTTTATCAGTGAAAAAGATAATTGTCAAATTATAAAAATAAATCAGATTGACTTACCAGCAATGGTTGGTAAACTTTCCTTGCATTTTCGAGACAATTTTCAATATTATTTAAATGCCGCAGAATCGAGCTCGCTTTTGAACTTTTTAGATAAAGAAAGACGGTACAACACCAAAGAAAGTTTCGACCATATTATTAGCACTACACATGGTGATAGCATAGTTAGGTATACACCACATAAGGTGTCGTGTACATCTAATGGTCGCAGTAATGTATATTTGGATGAAAGGTGTAAAATCAGCATTCATTCGATTCCCTATGATTATGGCTTCACACAACAAGTATGTGAGGATATATTGTGTCCTGGCATGTTTAAATGCAGTGCATATTATTGTATTCGTATGTCTTCAGTGTGCGATGGTCAAAGTGACTGCATTCATGGAGACGACGAGGACCATTGTGAATCATTGTTTTGTCCCGGATTCTTGAAATGTCGTGGAGAAATGAGATGTGTTGGCCAAGAGGAAATATGTGATGATCACCCAAATTGTCACCATTCTTTTGATGATGAGCTGATTTGTGACAATTGTCCATGCAACTGTGAATGTCAAGGATATATGGTACTTTGTAAAAACAACTTTTTGATATCCAACGTATTATATAGAAAAGGGCTGATAATTACTGAGAAAATCTTAGCATTTCATATCCATGCGATCTATATGAAGTATATCTTATACCTGTCTGTTGACTCATGTCACCTCAAACGTATTCTTTTTAAGCCTGAAGTTATTAGTGATGATAGACAATTGCTTTTTGGTAATTTTAGTACGAATGATATTACGTCTTTGGGGTTCATTAATAACAATTTCTTTTTTAATATTTTGATCTTGGATGTTTGTAAAAACTTAATTGTTTATGTGGACATGACAAAGGATCAATTACCTAATCTTTTAATAATCTACTTAACTGGGAATCCAATCCATTCTATTTATTTTGCTGGCGTATTCTACCGGATAAAAACTATATACATGGATGAAATACAATATGACTCTTTTATAACTATTACCATTCCTTTTAATTGTGAATTAATTGTTTCGGATTCTGCTCTCTGTTGCATCGTACCCTTATCATTCGAAAATTGTAAAAGTATAAATATACATAAAGGGTGTTTTGGATTATTTGATAATATTTATTCGAAATAATTATACTGTTTATGCACTTAATATAATTTCCATTTACTTTTTGTGTTGTTTTGTCAATCATGTCGTAAAAAGATATGGATTAGTAATAATAAAAGGTATTACAACATTACTAAATTTAATCATCTTATGGCAGAGTTTTTCTCTATTTTGTATTTTTCTTTTTTGGTTGTGGCTGATATTGAAATAGTTATTGCTATATTATGGAGAGCAGGGAATTTGTGTATATTTCTAAGAGCGACTATTTATGTAACTTTGCAATCAAGTGTTATATTTAAGACAATAGCTGTCGTAATTATAACTTTGAAAATCAGGTACCCGTTTAGGTACCAACTGAGATATTTAAAACATGTTCCAATAATTTCATGTGCCATTTGGCTGGCTGTTTTTTCGTCACACATTTTTGATTTAGTACGTGTCTTCTCTCGGACAGGTGGGCCATATTTAGATATTATGTGTTCATGTTTTGATTGTCATAAGAAATCAAATCTAGTTCACTTTTATGTCAGCTTATTCGATTTATCTTGTATATAAGTTGTTGGCGTTGCTGCAATCGCAACATATTGCAAATTGTATACAAGCAATGAACTTAACATTGGGTCAACTAAAACAATATCTGGTAAAATCGTCATTTTTAAGATTGTGCGACCCTTTTTATTTGAAGTTATCTTCAGATTATTTCTTTGTTTCCAGTTCATGCATGAATTAAATAATCCGTTTTCTCATTTATGTTTTGTGGCTATTCTGTATTTTGTGCCTGTGAATCTTATAGTGACCAATGTATGCAACTTATTGGATGTATTGTAATTTAATGTTTTAATATTAGGCTGTTCGATGCACTGTACACATTTTACATGTAATTAAAGTTCACGTATATTTTACAGTAAACCACTGCAAAAAGTATGATGATTTTTATCACCAATCTTGAGTTGCTTAGTGACTCCCTGTGTTTGTTCATGGTTGCCACGATTATTAATCCTGATATTGGGTATGAAAAGGGTCTTCAGACATCAAGATTTGCAAATTTTTTGTCTCAAGTTAAACAAATGTGAGTAATTTTCACCCACTTGAGGTTGTGGATCGCGGTAGCGAGACACATCCTAAAGTGGGTGAAAAATTATATAAATTATCTTAGCGAGAAAACGGTTAACATTAACAATAATTAACATTTGGGAAAATGTCTTGTGTTTGCTGGGAGGTTCAACAACATCTTCTTGAAATAACAATGCATTTTTTAGTGTTTCCATTTCAATTCGTTCACTTCCATAGCGCCTAAATCCTCGGAGATACGAGTCAGAGGGGCAGAATCCAAATCAAAATTAGCTCAATGTTGAGATTCAAAGCTTAAGTCGTCAACTAGGCGTCGGATCTCCGAGGAATTAAGGGAGGGGGGGGGAGACGAATTAAAAAGAAAAGTCTTCAGCATTTTTAAAACGAGGTGACTGTACTCGCAGTACTCAAATGAATGCTAGGTGATTACCATTTGTACTCGATCGTTGGTAGTGAAATTGCCACCTTTGCTATGTAAACACTCTCTTGGTGTATGCAGGTTGCTCAGATTGCAAAAAACACCTTTTATAGATTTGTTGAATGAAAATTGATTTGTCATTAAAATTAAATTGGAGTGAGAGAGATTGCTCAATTAATTGGTTGCTGAATTCAAACATTTTCTATAAACTAGATAACTATAAACATACACAGGTGATGAGACCACCCCTTCAGAACTATCTATGGATATCAACAGCTTATATACAATAGTTGATTTAAAAATCAGTAATTTCCAAATTAATTTACTTCATTTCCTTAATTTACTTACTGACTGGAGGTCAGTTTGTGGCTGTTTTCCCACTTCTGTGTTGGTGTTGGTAAATATATATCTGGAGAAAAATTAAGGTCTATATAAAAAAATATTTAATGAAATATTAGATACACATCATTGCGACTGTTGGCCTATGAGTCTGTAAATGGTTAATAATTTGAGTATAAATCCAATATTAGTACATACAAATAGATTACAATTCTATATCAAATGGTACATTCATTGTGTAGCCTCTGTGATGGCCCTTAACGCCTCTACATCGCCCCAGACTTCCTATACCCGTCACCTTTTATCGCACCCACTCGCACTTTAACGTCGTTTCGTCGCCCTTTATGGATCTGCGCCGCCCTCTAAGCGTATCTTCGTACATTGCCTTTTAACGCGGCTTATTATATGCCTTTCTGTCACCTTTTAACACCTATTCATTGACCGCTAACGCTTTTTCGTCGCCCTTTTTAATGCCTCTTCGTCGTCAGTTAACACCTTCATATCTCTTACAAACGTCGCCCTCTAACGCATCTCAATCGCCCTTCAATGCCTTCCCATTGTCATTTGACGCCTCTGCCCCTTTACTTATGATGCCTTGTATTGTTATTCCTTGTAAATCATTTTTAAAAAAAGGTTTTCACAAAGTTAAATTGATCTTTTCAACTTGAGCATCCTTGATCAGTAAAAACCTACCAGAATATGTTTGCAAGGTCAAGTCAAAAATACATACTTTCCAACTTGACTTAACCTTGTAGGCGAGAATTGGCTTTCTCAATATTGTGTTAATTTTCCTGATCCAAACGTTTTCAAAGTATGCCTATACGGCGGAGGCCATCTTCAACGCTATATTTGCTTTGCATGATTCAGATCTTGATTCTACACATCTTCCCGTACCAAAATCGACAAAAACTTTGTTATGGGGTATTTTTGCAAGGTCAAGTCAAAAATAAATACTTGGCAACTGGCCTAAAATTCTGTAGGCGAGACTTGACTTTTCGCGAATGTGGTTTAATAGTTTTGATCCAAAGTTTTCTATAGTTCACTGTTGACCAATTACAAGAGAATTCTAAAAAGAGGCATAGAGCTTATTGCTCAATATTTCTCAAAATTGGTCTCTGAATTGTATCAAAGAATGCATACACATATGGTCATGGTTCTTCCAATTAAAATGTCTGTATAGTAGAATACCTTTTTGACTGTTTGCATGTGCTCAAAAAACAAGAATTTGTTACCTTTTAGTATATTTGCTTCCCTTCCCCTTAGTGAGCCATGTCATTGATTTTGTATAATTCAGTATTTTTTTCATACAAATTGTTCCTTAAAAATTAAAGGATTTAGTTCGCTGTTGCATGGAACTGTAAATGATAAAATTTAAAATTATGCATGCTTTCGCAACCTGATTTTTTTCAACAATCTGAGCTGTGGATTACCAATATAATCTCACTACTTAAAACATGTGACACACAATCTAAAAAAAATGATATGCCAATCTCAATAAATTTTAAAATATATTTAACTTATTCGAAATATTCCGGCGGGACAGGCAGACAGACACACAGACGGACAGACATACAAGTCTGATTTATTTGTCTTATGAATGCCAATGATATATGTGAAATCAATTAAAATATTTTAGTTTATGTTTCTTACTATTATACTACCGGTATTATGTGCTAAGTGAGAGTTAAGTTAATTGAAAATTAAATGTTAATATGATAATCAGCCTGCATAAAGGACCATTCATTTTTAACCCATGTAGTAATTACTATCGCCGAACAAAATCTTCTTTAGTATTCCCAGATATAGACCAATACGAGAGCATAACAGAGAGATTGTTCACTTTGGCATTTATCTCTGTTTATTGGATTGCGGAAAAAATGTTTAAAAGAAATCCAATTCATTATATTCCAGAGAAATTCAGCGCTTTCAAATATACTTCTTTTTTGTGCCTAAGGTACATGTGTAATTGAATGCATGACGGATTACATGAAAGGAATACTTGATATCACCTAAGAGCTACTTCGTATTATCAAAGAAAACCAACTGTTGACTTCAGAAAGTATTTCATCTCCACTCAGATGTGATGTATGTGTACACTTAACCCTTACAGCGCGGGGATAGACTTTAGTCGTCAGAATCTGACGTCTGTTGACGTCAGATTCTGAAGACTAAAGGCTACCCTCGCACTGTAAAAGTAAAAATATTTCTGGTGGTCGTAGACCCCTAACATAGGTATCCAAATGAACCAGAAAAAGATAACTGAGACATTTATGATGATTGCAAATTGAATAAAACCCTTTGGTCTACAAGGTTTATTTAAAAATATTCAGCGCGTTAAGGGTTAAACACCCCATTTCAATTGTAGTGGATTTGTATCAATCAACTGCACATTAACCCTTAAAGCGTTACTTAAGTTAATAAATTTTCGCCCACTTAAAGTTGTGTCTCGCTACCGCGACCCAAAACTTCAAGTGAGTTAAAATTACTTATATTTGTTTAATTTGAGACCAAACATTTGCAAGTGTTGATGTTTAAACACACATTTAATTTCCAACAACTGTAATTTGATCAGCCAATAAAAATATAATATATAAGAGGGTTTAAAGAGTTAATTGAGCTTTAACAACCAACCCTTTCAGCGCGGGACGCTCTCTGACGTCTGTGGACGTCAGATTCTGACGTATAGGCTAAACGGTCCCCGCGCTGAAAGAATTAAAATATTTATAATGGTCGTAGACCCAGAACACAGGTATACAAATGAAGCGGAAAGAGCTAACTAAGACATTTATGACTATTATTTAAAATCGAAAAAAACTTTGGTCTCCATGGTTTATAGAATAATATTTCAGCGTTGTAAGGGTTTTAATCAAAACCACTTATGTTCTTAAGTTCCTTCGTCCCATTTATGTACCACATAGCAGAATTATTTTGAAAAAAGTAATCGAACTGAAAAAAATTCAGAATCTGTCAAATAGTTTTGAGATTTCAGGATATTATAGTCACTATACTGCTATTTTGTGAAAAATCAACTAGCATGAAAGTGAGAAGAACGTGTTTTTTATAAGAGGGTTAAACAACCGTTTGGAGAAGTGGGCGGAATTGTGGTCGAACTCTAAAACAACATTATGATAGAAAAATGCGATATATAATGTTATTTTCAAACGTTCGCGAACAAACTTTTGAAATGTTAAATGATACCTCAACTTCGGCTGTTTTCTTATTGTACGACGTGTCTTTGTCCTTCGTTTTATACACAAGATAATGATTTTGATTAGGCCACGCTGCCTGGCTACGTTTGGTAATCTTCTTTCAATCCACAATTTTTATTTTATTGTAACATTATTACAACATTTAAAATCGAGGTGTTAATTCTTTCATGGCGGAGCATGGACTTCTAGGGTCGTGCTGTCCTGAACTTGTCAATCCCAATTAAAAATAATTATTGGTTTAAAGTTTACTGATTATTAACTTTGAACCATCACCAGGCTAAACACGACTTCAAATTTTGAATGTTGATAAAAGTGCCTCAGTCTATTCATCTTGTCATACTTAAAAAAAAAATGTTAATGACCATCACCTGTTCATTCATATCGGTTATTGCAGTTTGACTTCATGGTAATTTACCCTGTTTTTTTGTTTTTGCTTCTATACTAATTATGCGGAGGTAAGCAAAATATCAGCAATGTATTAGAAATTACAATTCGTGGTCATCTAGTAGATATTAGACTACCACTTCTTATTTGTAATACATTAATGATGTGTTTTTTTTTACTGCGGTCACATAATCAGTAAAGTGACAAATAGGTTTTTGTGGTAAAAGTTTGTGAATATTAGGCTCAACATAAAAAGTATCTCAGATTCAGATGATGCAAACTATTTAGAAGGAGATTTTGATGAAAAAAAGTATTTAAAATTCACAATTGTACTATTTTCAAATTTGAAAAATTGCAACATTGATGCCCTTTGGCTGGTGGTTTCGGCGGCACAATCAAAAGCCTAGAGTGGACCAGCAGCGTATGCAAACTCTCGAACGCTGACATAAAGAAAGAGCTGCTCATTTTGTTAAATTCTACGGCTCAATTCACATCAAGGGGATTCCACACGCGTGATGTAGTTTACTATATGTGCGGACTAAGATAACTCTCACAGAAGGTGGACATCAAAAGAACATAATGGTGTTTCACTTCAAGAGGTTCAAGTCCCAGCAAAAACGTTGCATTTAGCTAATGTTTATTTAATTTTGGGCCAGCGTCGCAGACGTTGCGCCAGCCTTAAAACAAAATATGTTCAGTGCATCATGTTTCATGTGCGCCCCGGGCGTGGTCACCCGGTGAACATAAAACATCTGTATAACATTTATACAAATAGTTTTTTGTGTTAAAAGTTTGTGAATATTAGGCTCAACATAAAATATATCTGAGATTCAGATGATGCAAACTATTATTTATTTATACAATGATGGCCCAACGTCTTCGACGTTGGGCCAACATTGTATAAATGTTATACAAATGTTTTGTGTTTGCTGGGCAGCATGCAGCATCGCTTAACCCTTTACCTGCTAGTGACGTATATAAATTGTGCGTCACATGGCATATTTTTAATAAATGTTATTTCATACAAAATGATTAAACTCGTCGAAATAAGGATGTTTAACCCTTAACCCGCTAATGGCGACTATTGCGGTTTTTAATCCGTTTTATTAGCAGGTTAAATCTTTTTTACTTGAAAACGAAACGTCTGTTTAACAATCAAGATTTGCAAATGTTGGGTCTAAAATTAAACAAATATGCGTAATTTTCACCCACTTGAAAGTTGTGTGTCGCGGTAGCGAGACACAACTTCAAGTGGGTAAAAATTTAAATTATTCAATTTAGCGGTTCAAGGGTTAAGCTCTTGTTTTAGTGTGATGGGAATAGCGGCAGCAATTCGAAGTGAATTAAAAACTTGTGAATGAAATAATTCTGATAAAATAGTCTAGTAGGTAACGGGTTGATCAATCAATGGTGCCCGATGAACACCATCAGAAGCTGGACACGCACACGTTTCAAGTGCAGTCACATCATGGATTTTGTGAGATTTTTTTATGGGGGGGGGGGGTGAATAGAATACCATTGATTACAATTATATGCAACCCTTATCATTCTGTTGGTCAGTCTGTCACATATTTTTTCTTGGACACCTCCAATTGCAAAATGTGCAAACTGTATTTCATATTTTCACCGTGAGATGAGAATTGCCTTCGCGTGCCCGACTTCGAAGATTTTTATTGAAAATATTCCGTATATGGTATACAATAGTGACATCTCTTCTTAAATGTTTCTTGATATTATTTTCGCGCCAAACCCGATGTGGGCTTACTTATATATACATGTATTTAATAACTATAGTTCAAAACGGGATAATTAGCAGAAAGCATCAACAATATTTTTCTCAGGGATATATGAACAACATCACGAGATTATTTGTCATTAAGTACTAAATATATTTATGCTCAGAATCTAGCAAAGTAAAATAGAGAATAAGCCGATCTGTTTATACATTAAGGTCTATTTATCAAAATACAGCATAAGTTAGAGATCTACCAAGGCTGTAAGTTTTGTCTTCATTTGTATTTTCTTTTGTAATTTATTTTCTTGGTGATATCTGCATCAATATTGTTTCTTTGCTTATTTCTCCTGCTCTGTAAAATAGTGAGCTTTCTGTTCAACCAACCTTATGCGTCATTCTGTTTTGTAAAAGTAATGTCGGTTATAGATTTTTATAAGGTGATGGTTGTCAGAATCTGACGTCTGCAGGCCTAGACGTCAGATTCTTACGTATAACTTAGACGATTTCCACACTGAAAGAATTGAAATATCAATAATGGTAATAGTACCATAACATAGGTGCTCAAATAAAGCGGAAACAGCTAACTAAGCCATTTATTATGATTTTAAATTGAAATAAACCCTTTGGTCTCCATGATTTATACAAAATTAATTCAGCGTTTTAATGGTTAAAACTAGGATACGAGCAAGATTAAACTGTGGTCACTATGGATTTTACCTTAATGTAGTAATCTTATAATTTGTGCAGAAAAAATGTTCACGTATCTAGCGCTAATAACGTGAACGCAATATATATGTTCCACGTGTATGTTTCTCGCGAACCATTGTTCCCGAATCTGTATCTTGGGGGGGGGGGGTTGTTATGAGACATTGACCCAGCGCTGGTTTACTGTTGGCGTTGGGCCTACGTCTCATGTTTCCTGGTATGGGCTTCAAAGTGAGTGATACCGGTGCTTCTGTGGTCCTTAGTCTTCCGACTTGTGCATGATTGTGACTGGTATTTAAATACTATAATTGAAACATGTGGAATAAAAATATACTTTTTCTAAAAACTTTTGTCATGAAACTTTCAAATGCTGCTGCCCGCGGAATTAAAGACTAGTACGAGAGTCTTGTCATAAAATATACTAATTATTATGCAAACCATGCGCCGCAAATGAAATTAAATTAAATTAATGACGTTTTAGGCCACGTTTGTGCACTAAACTGGGCCAGGAGACCCTCCTGTGGATGGTGAGATGAATGAAATGACACCGCCCTCCTGACACAAGATTTAAAATTCGAGCTCTGGCGGTCTGAGGCCGAGCACGCTACTTCCCGGTCATGGAGGTTCCCCACAATATTGAATCATTACGAGTGAGCGGGAAAGAAACCTTTTGTTTCTCTGAAATTTGAAGGCCAGAGCGGTGTTCGAGCCCGCGATCTCCGACTTTCCAAGCAGGCAACTTTAACCACTGCACGGCGCCGCACATACATGTCAATGTATGGTGAAGATGGCAGACAGTAATTTACTTTCAATCACTGATGTGAAACGAGAGTTTAAATTTAATTGTTGCCCGGTCATTTTGAATTTGACATTTCAAAATACCAAGAGACTCTTATGTATTTCTGATATAGCCTTTAATAGGCCCATACATATGGTAAAATAAATCAAAAAGCGAACTCCATACCCCCGAATTAGCCCAAAGTTGGACTTTTTGTCCCAAATTGGTTTATATTTTTCACGGTGAAAAGTGCAAAACATAACAACGCGATTCGCGCGCGAATTCGATTTGGCATTAATTATCAAACCGGCTTCGCGTGGGACCACAAAAAGCTTTCATTTCGCGTTGGTTTTCGCGTTGCTCTGTAGACAGTCAGGCGAATTTCGCGTCTGTCGTCGCGTCAATCGTCGCGTGCATATTCGCTCTCGCGTTCGCGTGTTTTGCGCTTTGAGAAATTATTTTTTTTGAACACATTTGCGCTGGCCATATTGAATTCGGCATGTAGATAAAATGTATTTGAGAAAACAAATTCAAAAGTGAGCCTGACCCCATCAAATTTGCTAGTAATGAGGTAGGGCCTATTAATGCTCGATTTTTAATGTGAAAAATTGATTGGTCATTTCGAATTCAAACATTTTGCTGACACAGGTATGACAAAACGAATCTAAAATAAATAAGCTCAGTACCCCTAAATACGTAAAAAATAGGTATTACTTATTGTTCGGGGTTTATGATAAAAAATCGAAAATCATAAAATTATAACTGTTACTGAAACTTTGTGCTGAGAAACATGTTACGAAT
Organism: Flabesymbios commensalis; assembly: GCA_964017125.1. Lineage (NCBI taxonomy): Eukaryota > Metazoa > Annelida > Polychaeta > Terebellida > Flabelligeridae > Flabesymbios > Flabesymbios commensalis. The sequence goes on along the minus strand of OZ024909.1, from coordinate 25,858,893 downwards.
TTTTCAACATATTCAATTTTTCGTAGCATGCTGCTCAACACAAAATTTCCGTAGCATTCCCCCATACACCATGTTACGTAACACGCATGTTACGTAACTTGTTGCTCAACATGTTTCATAGTAAATAGCGGAACACGCAAAATGTAGGCTTACATTTTGAGTAATATGGTACGAAAACGGTTGTTCAGCAACATGTTACGTATAGTACATGCATGGCCGGCTTTCGGGTTAAAGTCAGATATTTGTTTCGTGACTACCCAGTAAATACGCGACTTTGAACCTGCAGAGGCTCAATGTCGGGACAGCGTCGGTGACGGTAGCTAACTATTGAACCACCATAAGGCCAATATCCCAGCAAACACGAAACATTCGTATAACATTTGTGCCATGCTGGACCAACGTCGAAGACGTTGGGCCGACGTTGCACAAATGTCATACAAATGTTTTGTGTTTGCTGGGATATCTCATGTTTACTGCAACATTGGCCATATGATGGCTCAATGTTGGCCCAGGACTGGTACATGCACGATGTATCACATTTGAAAACTGGAAATCCCGTGAGCTTCACATATAGAAAATAATTAGCAGTTCATGTATTTTATAAAGTGTTAGCCCCAAAATTCGATACAGTTTTATAAGTTCCGACGTCCCTCTCGGAATAAAAAAAACGGTAAAAAAATATTTAAGTTGTGCATACCTGCGCGCTCGTTCAACCCCGCTACATACGTGGGCGGTGCCACCAAGTGGATTATCATAGCTCCAGAGTCATGTAACCTATTCAGAATAAATTACATTTTTTTCTTAAGGGGCTATGTTCCCTCCAACCAAAAATGTCGGATTTTTACCGCGATTTTCTATTTCTTCAAAGACCCCTAATGCTTAACGTATGTCATAGTTAATGGCTTAACGGCTATTATCATTCTCCACACATAGATGTCGCTCAGGTCAACCCCGCTCTCTCTCTGTAACCACACGCCATGTTTCGACAAAAACTGCTCATTTTGAGCAGTTTTGTTGATATAACAACTGTAGGCTTATAAACACGCTTGAGTGTCCTGAATATATATGGCAAATATAAAACACCACTACTCCGCCACATATGAGTTTATATTCACATAGAAATAGAAAACATTCAATGGATTACTTTTTCTCCCTACGCGCTGCTGTGAGAAGGTCCATGTTTACGTTTTTCTGACAGAATTTACAATCGGCTTCAAAACACTGGCAAATATAAATTACTGAATGACATGCGAATTGTGCTGGTTCAATTTATCCACTACTAAACAGAATAAATAGCCCTTACCTGTAACAAACTCTAAAAGCAAATTAAATATTGAAAAAAGGATAAGTAATGAGTTGAAGTGAACACCAAAATAGTTCCGTGGTTATAGGAATGGTTATAAAATCACGTGGTAACGCTCACTAACGGCTGATAAATATGGTCAATCGCCATGCGTGCATACGGCGAAATGAGCGTGTGGTATCAGAGATATAATCTCTGAGGTCAGAATGGGCTATTATATTAAACGCGATTATTTGTTATTTGGGTATACAAAAAGAATGAAAGTAAACGAAAATAAACTTTTGTTTTCGTTATCTCCTGAACCTAATTCGTCTGGATTAGCTTTATCAGGAGTAGTATATCTCGTCTCCTTGGATATGAAAGGGTGTATCTGCCACTTTGTGAAGTGGCAGATACACCCTTTCATATCCAAAGGGACGATACACAACGGGGCCAGTAACATATTCCGTGTTGGGTCGATCACTAGTATTATAAAACAGATTACACAAATCTATTCACAACAACTTGAGTGTCGGCCGATTTTTTTTTCATAAGTATTGGCTGAATCAAATGTCGTGCTGGCCGGGCGAGTAGAGTGGTCCTTGCGGCGATTTGAATTTTCCTCTGCGTTTGATGTGCCTCCAGCATATAAATGACGCTGACACGTCAAGCGGGGGATGAATAAGTATGTGTAACCCGCGAGGCATCGTACACGACTGAGTTTACACAAGGTAAAAAACGACAAACAACGCTCGAGAAATAATCTCTGGGGCTTATAGCTGCCCGGCAGAACTAAAAGGTGGTAACTGCTTCCTTGCAAAGAAAGCGGTTACCGCCTGTCGGCTTTGCAAGGCAGTTTGGCTTCACCTGATGAGCGCCAGAATGGGATATTAACTGTGAAAAATCAATGTATGTCTTTCTTGAAATGGCAAGCTTGACGTTCTTTTTGCCATCCACCATAAAAATAGAAAAATACACTACATATAATGTGATTGTACAGGCTAACCCTTTAAGCGTGGGGACCGTCTTGATACGTCAGAATCAGACGCCAGATTCTGACGTATAAAGTCGATCCCCACACTGAAAGAATTAAAATATATATAATGGCGTAGACATAGGTATTCAAATGAAGCGGACAGAGCTAACTAACACATTAATTTTGTGATCATTTTATATTGAAAAACCCCACTTTGGTCTCCATGTAAGGGTTAAATGGGGGGAGGGGAGGGGAATGAACCCTTCTGAGAGTAGAGCACAGATCTGAAAGCTAACATCTTGCAAGGGTTCGTGTTGTTCATCAAGTGGATCATGTATGCAAAAAAACATAATCCAGCTGGAATGCCACATTGATCCAATGTGGGGTCTACGTACGGCCAATCTTTAATACATCGGGCCAGCCAAAGATAACGCTAAACTAACGTAGCCTGTCAACAAGGAAAGTAAACAAATGATACATCAGTATTTTTTCTTCCCCTGCTGTGTTGACAGTTGTACGCCGGATTATGTCAGCAAGGTCCCCCCACGATCTACATATTACCAAATGAACGCGCGTAAGAAATGATTAATGTACTATATTATGTAGAAACAAGTTAGAGACTTTTTGGGTCCAACTGAAGGGATTACTTGTGTGTGTGTGGGGGGGGGGGGGGGGTTGTGCGTTGCCAAAATATGGGAGCTACCACAAAATATGTATGAGTTAAACAATGGAAGAAAGAAGTGATGATAACAAATCCATTTGCATGTTGACAAGTTTGACAAGTTTTGCAATTTCACAATTACAAGTCCTGGCCACTCTCCACTCTCGTATTATATTGTTATTTTGCTTAATCTCGGTTTTTAAAAGAGCTAGTATCACATTTTCAATTAATATGTAGGCCTAACTGTTATTTGTAGATATACCACCAGTAGTTAGCTCTTTGGGGCCAAATTTACCTCTTTTTAGCCATCAGCCAATTTAGCTGAAGGCCATAGTTTTCCCAACTACGTCTGTCTGTCCATCTTTCTGTCCGAGTTCCCGTAAGTGCCAATGCCTCGCCAATGCCGGACGAGTACAAAAATTGCTCCCGCGCGGACATAAACGGCTTTTTTCCTTGAAAAGCGAGATTGGCTATGTACAGCTGGTTGTTATTTGAATTTTCTGAAATTTGGCCCATGTGTTTACCATGCAAACCTGTCGTATGAATAGAAGGACTTTCCTTATAAACACAATTGACTAGCGGATATTCATTCCAATGTTCTGAAATTTGGGGCACGTGCTCACCCAACACAATCGCCGAACAATTTAGAAAATGACATGAATCAGGCAACCGCAAAAATCCAACACTGCTGGATCTTCCAACGCACCTGTGTTTAACGCACGCGTTCGCCGGACACATAGACGCATGCGGCAACCGGACACATGGAATGGTAACCTTAGTCATCTGAAGCTATATTAATATAGTGTTAGGGTTTGTCAGAAAAAAAAAAAAAAATTCAATCGTATTTGATGCAGCATGTATATTAATCTGAATAAATTTGTTTATTGAACCCATTTGAACCTTTTAGTTGAAGCTAGGTTCACATATGCACGAATACGAACGGCAATAATCACTCTTAGGCCACTTTGTTTATTGTCTCTGTTTTAGATCCAAAAAATCCAAAATCTAATGAGAGAGGGCGGTAAAGAAACATTTAAGAAAAAAAAAATATTGAACCTATTTTTAGAAAAGTTAATGTGGGCGACCAAATAAAAAAACATTGGACAAATTTCTAGAAAAGGAAATGACAGCGACGAAATAAAAAAGCAAAACAAAAACATAGCTGGAATTTTTTTTTTTTTATTTTCCGAAATTACCTTGTTTTTTTTAATGTATTTTTTATCTCCCGATATTTTTTTTTTTTCGAAAATCGGCAACAATCCAATGCGCGCGCTGGGCAGAAAAAAACACATGTTTTTTTGGTAATGCGCTGCCTAAATCTAATGCGCGCGCTCATCTAAAACAGAGAAAAAAACCTAGTGGCCTTATTAGTTAGGCTGACTGGTAAAAAAATTGTTCAGTTAATGATAAAAACATGAAATTTTGCATGCTAGGAGAACATACTATGACGGTAAATTTTAGCTATAGGGCCATTCCAAATTTGATCCTTGACCTTTTTAAAAAATGGCCGCCATAATATACATGTCTCAATATCTCGGTTTCTAAATCACTTGGAAAAATGATCTTGGTGTCTAAATATACATTTTCAGGATCGAGTATTACAAAAAAGACAATAATAAATACGCAAATTTGACCTTTGCCCTTAATAGTGGCCATTTTCCAAAATGGCCCCATTTTAAAAAATGGCCGCCATAATATACATGTTTTAATACCTCAGTTTCTAATTCACGTAGAAAAAAAATGTTGGTGTCTAAACATACATTTTCTGGACCAAGGATTACAAAAATGACAATTATAAATACGCAAATTTAATATTCGACCATTATGGCAGTCAATTGTTCCGAAATGGCCGACAGAATATACATGCTTTATTATCTCAATTGATTTAGAAAAAAGATTTTGGTGACTAAATATACATTTTCGGGACCAAGGATTACACAAAAGGCAATTACAAATACGCTAATTAAATATTTTTATCTCAATGGTAGTCAATTTTCAAAATGGCCACCAGAATATACATGTTTTAATATATCGGTTTCTAATTCACCTAGTGGTGTTTAAATATACATTTTCAAAACCAAGGATTAGGGAGAACAATCAGAAATACGTATCTAAATGATCCGATAAATGCTTGTTTGATCGTTCTATTGATTTATTTACAAATCATTGCCAAAGTAATATGAATGCAGATAATATATGCATGGCACTGATTTTTTGTTGCTACAGGCTGAGATCAGTAGCATTAAAAAAATGATATTTGCCATCAAATATTATTTCCAGCTTACAGCTAGATGACTTGGCGGAACGTTTAAAATTAATAAGGCGAATGGCATGATGGATGTCATTTACAATCTAACAAAACTAAGCTTGAACAAACTGACAAGAGAAAAACAGCATTAGCAGACTATAAGCCTACCCGTCAAAATAGTGACATGACAGATCTGTTTTGCATGGAACCAGCAACAGACACAGCTATTGTACCATAAATTAACCAAATATGGTTAATCCATGATTGTACCATACACTTCCTCTTGATGCTCGGGTCAGAAAATATGTTCGACACCTGCAAGGCGAAAGTATACTTGCTAAACTGAACAAAGAAGATGTTATTGCTTGGGAGGCCAAGTACCATATTCGGTGTGTTGTAAAAAACCCACTACAACCGTATCAGACAAGTAAGCGAGAGAACTTGACGAAAAAGGAGACTTTGTTAATCAGTATCCTAAAATTGTCGCATCTGGTGATGCTCAACAGCTTTGATTATTGTCTAGGTGTTAGTTCAAATCACTATATCTACTAGAGATGATTCACAACAAAAGAAACAACTGGTTGAGGCTCCATTTAAACTAGAACTGTCATTATTTTAACACAGATCAAGCTGTATATCCACCAAAGATCAAGGGCAAACACCCTGGTAGCCATCGATCTTATCGACCATAACACGTGTTTGGCAAGTGCCGACATATCTTTTTATGGAACCAGCATTTCACTTTTTCAATATCCTCGAAATAAGACGAGTGGATTGGGCCACACACATTTGAATATTCTGAACAGTGATCATTATATTTATGGGAGAGTTTTAGACAAGCTACCACAGTCATACGTTCCAAAATTTATGTGGGATGTGTGTGTAGGGGGGGGGGGGGTCGGTATCCTGCTCCCCTATGTTTTCTGGACCTAATAAGTAAACTCATACCTGACGCTACTAATGAGAGAGAATTAATGTATAAACATGATATAGTATGTGTATTCATAATGCACAAACACGTAATTATGTAACAGCTAACAGCTAAGGGTGACAGCCAACAGGCAATGGGAGCTGAGAAGTGGGCAAGATTAACAGTTACTGAGACATCTGAGACTGAGACATGCCTGCCGTGAACTGCTCAGATGTGACCTTTCTTCCTATTTTAGGTCTATATAACCGATGATAATATGCTTGATTACACACAGTGGGTGCAAGATAGATGTAATTAGATATATGCGACAGTTATGTCTCATTGAAGTGGCTGTCTCATTGAAGTAGATCTCAATAAGTGATATATCGTTAAATTTTTATTTAGATCTGCGAATGTGAAAAATGTTCTAGTAAAATCTGTGAAAACGCTTTGATCTATACACTATTTTATTCCTAACAAGAACAGGTTAAAGCTATTTATATTTTGATTTTTTTTCACATCAAACAGAAGGTTTCAATGGTAATAATGTTTGATTCTAATAATTCTAACTATCTAAAATGAGTTCTCTACCAATATAATTATTAAGATGTCGTTTTTTAAATCATTCTATTTTGAAGATTCATAACAGTACTTTAAAATGTATATTTTTAATCTATATATTTCAATTCTAAGTGGATTTAAATATATTGAAGTTTCTAATTAATATTTTTTTGTTGGATGAAGAGAATTGCTTAATATATATTTTGATCTCCTCCATTAATTTATATTTAGACACAACAATTCGATTGTAACTGGATAGTGGGTGATTCTAGCTTTACGTCGCTTTCTAGACATTCATGGTAATATAGCGACTGAAGGAAGCCTTATGCCCTACTCTTATCGAATAACTTCAAGGGTTCTTTATAGTGACATTACCAGTAATTTAAATAACTGGATTAAAAATATAAATTACCAGGAAATCTAATATATTGATCTACATTTATTTTATAAATTTCCGCCGACAATTATATTACCGCCATTGCAGTCTTCTGTGGAATAAAAGTGTTTAAAGCCTATTTTTTGTAATCCTTGCCCTCGAGTATGAGACAATGACACATATATCTATTAAAATAACTATTTTTTAAATGGTCGCAATTGGGGTCTGTAAAATATTTTTTTGTTGTTTTAAAATATTTAGGCATATCTTTGTTGTTATCATTGCCCTTGAAAATGAATATTAAGATACCAAATTTTCGCTTATAAATGGATCATTAGCTGAGATATTGACACTTAAATATATTCGGTCAGCCATTTTGTAAAATGGTTGCCATTAAATTCCTAAAATGTTTTTAATGTCTAAAAATACTTTTTTATCAGTGCCCCTGAAAATGTATATTCAGATACAAATATTTCGATTTTAAGTGGATTAGAAGCTGTGATATTGACACGTATGTAAATTTAGTTGGCCAGTTTGAAAAATGACCACCACTGGAGTCGTTAAAATGTTTTTTTTGTTGGCTTAAAAATATGTTTTGCCACCAGTGTCCTTCAAAATATACATTCAGACATACATATTCAGAATATTTGTGGATTAGAATCTCACGTAAAAATATAGACACTTATATATGTGGTTAGCCATATTGTAAAATGGCTGCCATTAAAGTCATTCAAATGTTTTGTGTTAGATTAATGTGTTTAAAAATATATTATATATTATCCGTACCCCTGAAAATGTATATTTAGATAAATATATTTCGATTTTAGGTGGATTAGAAGCTGAGATATTGACACGTGTTTGCAGACTTGTCGGCCATTTTGTAAAATGGCTACCACTGGAGTCAGTGAAATGTTCGATTTTTGTTGGATTAATGTGTTTAAAAATACTTTATTTAATATCAGTACCCCTGAAAATGTATATTAAGATACACATATGCGATTTTAGTTGGGTTAGAAGCTGAGATATTGACACGTTTGTAGACTTGGTCGGCCATTTTGTAAAATGGCCACCACTGGATTCAGTGAAATGTATTTTTTTGCTGGCTTAGAACTATATTTTTGTTACCAGTGACCTTCAAAATATACATTTAGACATAGATATTCAGAATATGTGTAGATTAGAAGCTGACATAAAATTATAGACACTTATCATATATTTGGTCAGCCACTTTGTAAAATGGCTGCCATGAAAGTCATTAAAATGTTTTGTGTTAGATTAATATGTATACAAATACTTTATTTCTTTTCAGTACCCCTAAAAGTATATATTTAGATTAAAATATTTCGATTCTAAGTGGATTAGAAGCTAAGATATTGACACTTATATGCAAATGGTCGGCCATTTTATAAAATGGCCGCCAGCGAGGTCACAGGTCATTTTTTGGATGGCCCTATTGCTAAAAACATTCTTAAAGGTGTTCTCTTACAGCATGTAAAATGTCATGCTTTTATCATTAAATGAACAATTCTTCCATATATAACAACCAGTCAGCCTAACTATAATGTTATTTTGGTGTGGGTGTTCACATATAGCGATTGATGTCGTATTCGCATCCTAGCGAACACAAAACATTTTTATAACATTTGTACAAGTGCGACCCAACGTCTTTGGCGTTGGTCCAACATTGTACAAATGTTATAAAAATGTTTTACTAAGAATTACATTTTTGGAGAGAACCCGAACCACGTGTTTACCAGATTAATGTTTTAAAAATCGAAATAAATCGCGAACATATTTTGATTATTTTTAAAACATTGTACTTATATTTGAGATAACAATGAAATAATTTATTTCTTAAAATTAAAGCTTTATTTGAAAATGAGAAAATATTTTTTAAATTAAACATTATTTTAACAAAATTTCAACTTTCACATATAAAGGCCCTAATAAATAAGTGAACAAAAATGTAATGCCAGTTTATTATCTCGAGTTGTTAATCTATTCTATTGTAAAAGCTCAATTTAGATATAATAATAAACATCAAACCTATTTTCTGACATTCATTGGTCATAAAATACATGGTGTGAACACCACGCGTGGGTGCAATTGATGATTGTTTTCAAACTAATAACCTATTTAAGGACATTATTTTGTTGCAATCAGTGCTAATATGCATATTTTATGCCAATTGATTATGCGGAGTAGTACGGATCCTATTTCATTGCAATTCTGACGCTAAAAGCAGCACGGTAACTACAGACGCTTAATCCGAAATTCTAAAATCAATGATTTCCGAAATAAATGCCATTAAAAAGAAAAAAAATATGATTAGTTAGCATATTTTATTCTAATGTGTCAACTTGGTATTTTAATGCTCTATCTTGGTATATAAATTATATAAAATATGTCTTTTTGGAATCTCTAACCCTTAACACCATGGTCTAAATAATTAATTTTGCTTTGTTTTAAAATTTTTACTCTGGTGTATATTTTCAAAGATCTTTTTTAGTCATTGTTGCTAAATTGCATATTTTATGCTAATGTCTCATCCTGATCTTAAGAAAATATACGGATCCTATTTTATTGTAATTTTCACCCCAAAAGCAGCACGGTAACTACAGACGCTTAATCCGAAATTGTAAAATAATTGATTCCCGAAAAAAATGCCGTTAAAATAAATATATATATTATTAGTTAGCATATTTTATTCTAATGCGTTAACTTGGTATTCTAATGCTCTATATTGGTATATAAATTATATGAAATATGTCTTATTGGAATCTCTAACACCATGGTCTAAATGATTAATTTTGCTTTGTTTTTAAACTTGTACTCTGGTATATATTTTCAAAGATCTTTTCAAGTCATTGTTGCTAAATTGCATATTTTATGCTAATGCCTCATCCTGATCTTGGGAAAATATACTTCATTGCAATCGGTGTCCATGAAAACCCTAGTGTACACACTTTATTCGAGATTCAAAGTTGTATATTCGCTAATGGCGGCTAATTTGCTTATTTTGTGCTCAATAATTATTAAAATATCATAGGCCTACAACCCGTTCTTTATATATGGCCCACTTGTAGGCTAGATTGATCATTTTATACTGAGCTGTGCTGGAAAAAATCATATTCTAATAGCCTATGACGGATTTGAAAAAAGAAATAGCAAACTCGAGGATTGCTAGAGACTCTTCAGTTTTTCATTCGGAAGGTATTCATCTATCATTTTTGACAAAAATCCGATGCCTGCAATTTCGGTTTCTATGCATTTTTTCCACTGTTGTCATGAAATAAATCCCCTTTCCAAGGCCACCGTCTGTCGCTACGCTCCGACGGGACAAATACGTCCCGTACGTTCGGAACGTAGCGACAGACGGTGCAGCCTTGTTTTCATGGCCACCTCACCACCCGTTACAGATGAGCGTCGTCTAGCTTTACGTCGTCAAACACTTGACTTGTTAGTGTGTGTTTTGAGCACCGGTGTGTTTGTCCTCAAAACAGAGTTTTAAATAATACATGCGCCGCGGAGAACGCCCGCACCTAATTATATACAGTAGCCAAAGTTTGGAAAGAATTGATTATTCATCGTGGACTGCTGCCACCATTCCACTCCACTAACACCTTAATATATACATATACGGACAAACAGTTTAGAATGCCGTGTAGACATCTTGTGGATCGCTTTATACATACCCCCCCCTCTCCTACAAAACAATAAGTATTAATAATCAGGATTTATTATAGCCAAATCAAATATAATTATCAGAATCATTCAACGTGATGATTTACATTGCTCAAAAATAATTAAGGTAAAAACTGTTCACATCATCCATCTCCCAGAAATCAAAAACTAATATCATCAGCATAAGTGGGTGAAAGGGTTTGTTATTCTTTGCCCTCGTGACAAGGATAAGCATCGATGTCGTTGACCAGAACAAGAGGTGGCATTACGTATAGGCCTACTTTACAAACACTGTCATATAAATTACCTCCAATCAAGGGCACCATGATTCGCAATCATGTTTTTCTCTGGGTTTTTCATGCATGTAGATGTGACTGAGTATATAAATATATATTATAAAATAATTTCGCTAAATTTAGTACCACATTATTTATTTAATTGTCTCTATCTATTTAATTGTCTCTATCTGTCACTACATATACCATTACCAAAGAGGTTACATGTTTATACAGCCTCTTTGTCATTTTCTCGAAATAGAAGTTGTATTCTGTAAATGATAAAATTCAGTTGTCAATTTTCATCATTTCAAGTTGGAATGAATGGAAAATATTTATCCTTTTTATGACGTTGATAGGCTAAACCGGGCGAGACTAAACTTCTTATCTAATTTGCCCGGTACTACAAAAACTTAGTTAATGTAAATATTGGTTTAATGATGGCCCAGCGTCGAAAAATTACGCTGATGATGACCAGGTAGGCCACGTGTCTCAGAGGAGTGAATATACTGTGAGCGACAGCTCATCTAATTAATATTAAAGCTAGTCTAATTCTCCTTGAAATGACCTACAGCCTATATAAAATACTTGCATTTTACTGAGCTCAGCGTAAATTCACACACCTCACATCACCCCAGTTTGGTATTCATGTTTCAACGAAATATAATGTTTTTTCCGCTCACGCTTGAAGCTACATCTACGGCTGTGCAAAGCCAGTAACTGCTCATGTTTTAAAGAGAGAAGCGTACGTACGGGATAATGATTGCGTACGTACGGAATCATGATTGCGTACGCACGGAATATTACCATTATTTTTTTCTTCCTGTCCCCTCTGGGTCGTCGTAGAGAAGCAAAGCAGCATAAGCATGATAAGAGTTTGGCGTCGACTCGGTTGCCATTGACTCCCTGTCCATGCTCAGGATATTTCATTCTGAGATTCCCATGATGGGTGAATAAAACACTTAACCCTTTAACCGCCAAATTATTCAATCTGAATTTTCACCCACTTTAAGTTGTGTTTCGCTGGCGCGATCCACAACTTCAAGTCAGTGGAAATTATTCAGATTTGACAAAATGGAGGTCAACTGTTTTCAAATAGTGCTGATTGATGTGACATTTTTCTTTAACATGTTTAAAAGGTGGTATTTAATGTGCTAATAAAAAATGAACACCCGAATATATGCGACACAGTCAGTTAAAGGGTTAAAACACTCCATGCGCCATAATTATACCCTACATCGCTCATTAAGCGTAAAATACACCAACGCGATTGCCCGCACGACGTCGCGCGGGACGTCGCGTCGGTTTTTCAAACACACTATTTGATCATTTCCAATACAAACCAGCGCGACGACGTACTCGACCGCGAAAGGCAACGCGATCATTTTCAGAACTGCTACAAAATTTTCGTCGCGTGTAGCGCCGGCTGTCGCGCCTCACATGTCGAAGACGTTGGGTCGCCGTTGTATAAATGTTATACAAATGTGTTGTGTTTGCTGGGTATTGCATTAAAACTAGACAGTCAGTCAGAGACTGAAACCAAAACAAACAAACAAACAAACAAACAAACAAACAAACAAACAAACAAACAAACAAACAAACAAACAAACAAACAAACAAACAAACAAACAAACAAACAAACAAACACCACCAAAAACATGACCTCATTTGCTGAAGATGGTGAGATGAATGAAATGGCACTGTCCTCTAGACACTGGTCCTCTAGACCCCGAGCTCTAGCGTGAAAGGCAGCGGTGCTAACCACTACCCTAGGGCCCCCGCCCCATTTGTTGGAGGTAGTAAATCACGAATTTACCCAAATAATCGCTCGTGCTCATAACAACTGGTACTCCATCAAAATAAATTCGTAGGCTGAATAAGCACTTTTTATTTATGCATAGCAAAAACGTTAACCGAGTACACATGATTTATTTTTCGATTGTGAATATTGACGTAACTATAATCATGATAATATAGGGAATTGCCATCTAGAGTAAATCCAAGCATATGAAAATGTTTTAATGTCGTGTCTTACTATCAAAACGTACATTCTTATAATTACCATTAAATAAACGAAAAAATAGCTATGCTATTTATGTTTTGCTAAATAAATGATCGCTGTATTTTGATTCTGTCATTTATCTATGGGGAAAAAAATTATTGGTATCAATTTTGTTTCAAATGAAATTATAAAATTTTCATTTTTTACATTTGCAACGTACTCACATTATTTAAAGTCGTCTCAATGTATTTGGACGACAAGAGTTCTTTTTACATTAATCAAGGATTTGTGACATATTACATCACTTGAGTACCCCTTATCTTTAAAATACATACTTTATATAGAATTAATTAAATGAATATCACTGAAAAAACTAGGCTTTATAATGCAAGCCACGCACTGTGTGCTGACTAGATAAATACATTACACCCCTACATAATAACAATCCGAATAAACCATATATAAAAATGTGAATAGATCGATCTAAATATACATCTTACACAAATTCCGAGAGAGTTAAAAATTGGAGTTGGAAAATATTACGCTCTGCATACATTTTGAAATCGTTTTATATTGCTACACGATATCGCATGTACGCTGAACCTGACACTAAACTAAAACAACACATATCCGGCTAATTTGATCACTATTAGTATTGAGCTGCCGGTGTAGTTTATATGAATATTATCAGAGCTCATAATATTGATATGATAGGCCTACAAATTAATACAAAGTATTTAATTCTATATAGTTTTTATAATTCGGCTTATCAGCCACGTGGTCTGTCAGCCACAGAGTAGCCTGCATCCTGGAGTTTGATGTTTCACACCCTTTCAGCACGGGGACCGACTTTAGACGTCGGAATCTGACGTCTATGGATTATAACGTCTAAAGTCGATCCCCTCACCGGAAGTATAGTATATTTTATATAATGGCCATAACATAGGTATTCAAATGATGCGGAAAGAGTTAACTAAGACATTCATGGTGACTTCAAATTGAAAAAAAACCTTGGTCTTTGAACATCGTTTTTATAAAAAATATTAATCTTTGTAAGGGTTAACACCATACCGTATACCATCCCTTGGAGGCGAAAGGGTGTATCTGCTACTTTGTAAAGTTGCAGATACACCCGTTCATTATATTAAGCAACTTTCAGCCATTGTTTTCTGCTAGGTATTCTTACAAATCCGACAAGAGACAGATCCCATACTTATAGAATAAAATTAATTTCTATGGTATGAAAATGTATTATTCAAAAATTCAAGTGTAGACTGCTTGCTTACGGAATATTCTATCATTTTTACTGAGAAAATGTATTTTGTTCAGCTACCGCTGACATCGTTGTCATCGCGCTTTGCAATCACTTTGAAATTAAAGTTCGTCTGATGCTGATCGATATAAATTATCACCGTTGACCCAGCGATATAACCGTTAAAAAACGTCTTTCCTATTATCTAATATGTGTACCCTGCCTAATAGTTACTCCCAAGCTGTCGTCACCCTGTTGTTGGACTGGGGCTCCTTCTTTTGAACAATATATCCACGGCCGGTTCATTTGAATGTACTATACTAGTATTTGGTACCGCTGACAATTGTAGTTTAGCAGACGACATGAAGGCGAGCGCGGGGTGACGGTACGCCGCCATATTGTAACCGAGAGCTGGATAGAAACATGGGTAGATCATGCGAGCAGAAGGTGGAGGTGCTGCCCCAGAGGTACAAAGAGGTCCTGTCCAAGGCCTGTACCCTGAGAAGTTTACCCCTCCAAGGTCCTGAGAGGTGCTGCCAGGGCTCAAGTTGGTGGAGATACCTGTCCATGGGGAGATAAACGGCAGCCCTCCCTGGTAGTGGAGTGGTATGGGTGCCAGAGGCCTGACTGGTGGTGGTAGATGCTGGTACAGGCTTCTGTTCGCGTGTTCTCTCTTCAGAATATTGTCAATGGAGAAAGGATTCACCATACCACCTCGCTCGTGTCGTACATCCACGCTTTCTTCCATCTGCTCGTGTATGTGCCTCGCTGTGTTCAAGTAGTTCATCTCCTGTCTGACGTTATCGTTGTATGTCATCAAGGTAGTGGCATGCTTCACGGTACCGTTACGTTTGGTCAAGCGGCGTCGACGTCTCCTAAAAACCCCATCGGCAAAAGTGTACTCACTTTTGGGATTGATCATCCAGTAATTATCCTTTCCCCATGGCCTGGACGGGTCCCTCAACACTTTGATGAAGCACTCGTTTAGTGACAGATTGTGTCGTATAGAATTACGCCATCCAGTGTAACTGCCTCGAAAAAACTCAAACTTGCTCATCAGGTAGTCGTTGATCTCCGACAAAGTGAGTCTTTGAGTAGGAGATTCTCTTATCGCCATGGCTATCAGGGCTATGTAGGAGAGAGGAGGCTTGGGGCGGCGGTGATAAGACTTGCTCAAACTAGATCTAGCATCTTTAGTAACTGTATCTGTCTCTGATGTAGGGGTGATCGGCAAGCCACAGCTTGACATTGGACTGGTAGGACTGATTAGCTCTTCATCTATCACCTCTTCTTCGTCTTCAATGTCTCCATCTACTACAATATCCTCCTCGGCCACACAGTTGGCATCATGTCCCACACCAGTCTGATCATCCACACGTATGTCCAAGTCTCCATCACGCACCTTCTTTATTAAATTGAGCGGCTGCTCTTGTGGTGGACAATGTATAGGTGAGTTCATTTCCATCACTGTTAGCCACAAAACAATCGCATGGACGAAGAAACACGGATCTTTAAACTTGCACAGTTTAACTGGTAGCAAATCAAGGCGACTATCATCCGCAAGTCTGTAAAGTGGACTAACTTTCTACTTGAAACTTACCCGTGTATAAACTGCAAGAAGTATAATTTTGCGTCAGTTTTTATTCAGTTGAGGTCAGTGTCATGTTTGTGTAAGTCATCTATCATGGAGCACGGTGTAGTTTATGGAGAGAGCGGACGATTGCCTCTTTGCATACCAGTCCGACCAACAACCCCAGCAAACATGAGACGTTGACCCAACGCTGGTTTACTGTTGGGCCAACGTCATAGACGGTGAGCCAGCGTCTCATGTTTGCTGGGACACCTCTCAAAACGGGACAAAACCGCGAAAATATCACTGAATAAATTATCCCTATCACGACGTGTTAACGCAATGAAAAAAAATATATATATTATTTGCTATTTTTTCAAATCGTGTCCTGTCCGTGTCATTTGTTTTCTCTGGGATACGTTGTATAAACCAGGAACTTGATAAGCGATTACGGAGAGTTAGTGTGTAAAGTATTTGGTAGGACAAGCCTGTTTACCACCCCTCTTCCTGAGTGTGTTTGTTTGTAGGGGGAGTGGGCTCCCTCCCCACTCATCATCGTATGATCGGCTTACCGAAACGCTCATAACCTGATAACCACTTTAACAAGTTAACAGTTCCGCAAAAGGCAGTAGCCATTTACTTAAAAGGTTTGTAGTTACGGCTTTCTGGTTTGTGTACGACAATGTGTAAGTCTGCAAACTAGTGATCTTTGCAGTTGTCTGTTTTAGTATTGGCCTCATTGAAATTGTATCGTCAGATGTTCAAGGTTTTATCAGTCCCTTGTTATTAAGGGGTTGCATCTGTGGCTTTGAAAAATTGCAGATAGGTCTCTTTATTTCACAAGTAACGTTTTATTTATTGATTGATTTATTTCTTTTTTTATTGTTTTTTAAATAATTTAACATTTACAGTCTATTAATGTGTGTACTCACCTGTGATCACAATTTTAACAAAATGCATATGACGTTGGCCTACATTTTAATTAAATTATATCATACATTTAATCATATATTAAAATTATGTCAAAATAATACAGTAAATAGTCAAAATAAAACAGTAAATAGCACTATGTGTCGGAATATTGTATATGATGATATTTCAAACGCAAAATTATGTTCACATTGATAACATCGTATAATTTTTCTATATTAAAATATTTTGTTATTCATTTATCATTTTAGTGTACATTTGTTTGTGCAATCTTCAATAATTAATTACTGTGTCTCAAATTTGTGTGCACGATGAAGCAATGTATTCCGTGTAGAATTTAAACACGGATTCTTGATTTCATGAACGTGTAAGGATTTTCACTTTGCACGACGAATCAAACCACAATTTGACCTAGCTCATAGTTTATGAGTTTGACATGAAAAATAATTAAACTATGTATTTTTTTAAAGATTTTTTGTAGACGTATACTTTTTTAACTAGACTCGATGCATTGTTATCTGACACACCGACTCGAGATAAGAGTACATTAATTTATGGCCCTAGTCGTTAAAAAAATTTACTGGCGAGCTAACACAATAATGTATTCCACCAGTACAAATGAAAAATTATATGATTTTAAAATAATATTTATATTTTAATAGACCCGTACACCACCTATCCCTATATATTGTAAAACAGCGTGTATAAATGTATCTGACTATTTTGATGATACATAATACAAAATATATGGTGTACATTAAATTTTCCACTGCGGTTGTGCATATTAATATATTGATTAGACAATGAGATATTCAAGTTTACACATTACACTCAATGAAATTCATAAAATTATACTTATTTTAGCTATCCATTAGATATATGAGCTATGATGTCACGATAAATTGTGACAGATAGGACTAAGCAAACAACAAATGCTCCAGCGTTCAATTTGCGACAACAGTGGCCATTTTGTATTATTATATGATGCATTTAAATAATAAAATAATACATAGTTATCCGGACCATGTGTCGGTGGCCATTTTCTTTCTTCTTGAATTACAACTGTTAATGTATTGATGAATTCAATTAGTTACCATGTTATATCTAATAGACTGAATCTCTATTTAGTTTTTTTCTATGGCCACAAAACATGAACAAAGCTTCTGCTATCACTTTTACTGATCTGTGCGTGTATGGCTCCCATGACTTTTCACACCTGTATGTATGTTACACCTTTCATTGTTTTCCTTTTGCCATATATTTATGCTATTAAAATCTGGAATTATTGACGCAATTCAAGAATACAATTAAATAAGCTGTGTACGTGCTGCAAGTACAAGTAAACCTGATATTGTTTAAATTATTACATATAATTTTATCATTCAAACTTATAAATGACACTTTTGAAACTTATTATAAAGTACAATGATCCTTATAATAAGATAATACACTTTGTAAATACATGTATCAATATTATTCATTAACATATTTTTATTTACCTAATATGTGTTATGTAAGTCAATATAGGCCTACAAAAGGTTTGTTTGTGGATCCATTGACAATATAATCAACCAGCTCGCTAAAATCAGATATACCTACATTACTAATGTCGTATACGAACATCAAGTGAGCTTCATTAATGATGTATTCCACGTTTCAATGTGTAGCGTGTCGTCAAATAAGTTTATTTGACTTGAGAAAGGGAGCACGCCTAAGACACTTATACTGTTACGACAACCAGTTTGTTTAGCTCGTGGCATATCTAAAGCATATCATATTACTAATGTAGGTAAGTGTAAGGCATATACACTTTTAGAGACATTACTTCACTGTGTAATTTTATTACACTAGGACACCACACCGTTGATTATAATCTCAAAAATTAATGCATTTATATACATTTTGGGATTTTGTTTCTGTGAAGTAGCAAACTTGACTAATAGCAAAATAACGTAATCGGCTACTAGCCCAGCAAACACAAACCATTTGTATAACATTTTTACAACGTCGGCCCAACGTCTTGGAACCATTTGCATAACATTTGTACAACGTCGGCCCAACGTCTTCGACGTTGGCCCAACATTGTACAATAGTTATGCAAATGCTTTGTGTTTGCTGGGAAAGTGAGCTAGCCTCGGCTGTCGTGAAAGGGTTAAATGTAGGTCCGCCATGTTTACGGAACAAGTGACGAGACGAGATAGGCGGTCTGGTATGTGAATTAAAGATGCACATCACCCAGCAAACAAAATGCATTGGTTCCGCGTTGGCCTAACGAGGAATGACTTTGAACAAAGGCTGAAACAACTTATTGTGTTTGCGCGGGAGCCATGTTATATCAAGGTAAATATACAGTAGAAACACGATAGGGGCTAGCTGAACATAAAGTTTATTTTGTTGTCCACATTAGACAGGATATTTTCATGGCAGAAGACGGATACCTTTGTAGTCCCCCTACTCGTTAGTCTGAGCAGGTGCCTGAAGTGAACTGAAAAAAACTTTACACTATGCCAAGGAAAGTCTGTGACATTATTGACTTTTCGAGACAATGCCATGTGTGTGCAGAATTGTAACAGAAGCGCAAGCCCGTGGATAAAATGCTTGGTCCTTTATTCTCCCTATTATATTATACATTTTCGATATTAGCCTTCGTGCCATACATGTGCAGGTGGAATTGCCAGCTACAAATGAATTGCAAATAATTATAGAGAGATATCGATATCGAATACTGAAAAGTGTATGTGCAACTACCCATGGGCGTGCACATGGAGAGGGTCAGAGGGGTCTAGCTGACCCTCCCCTCTTGAGCTGCAGATTTTCAAAAAATTCTGCCCACGGAACCCCATATTTGTCTAAATTTTACCTAACTTCGGACGCCCCTGACTACTGAATCAATTGAAGCTTTATATCCAGCTGAGACCGCGACAGAAAGCCAACATCTCAATAGATCTGATGTTCTGCAAACAAATTTCGATCGCTGAACAACGGACTCAATGTGAAATATTATATGACTGGTGATGATGTCTTACGTGTCTTACGTCCGGTAGGCCTATAATGAGGGACCGTTCATTTTTTATACCGGGGGTGGATGTAGATGACAGGATGTGTCGATACATGTAACCCCCCTTTGATGTAATCCGAAACGCATCAGCCCTCCCCCCCCCCGTCTCTGGGACAGGAAAAACCTATAACACCCCCAAGTTTTGAATTTGTGTCAATTTGTCACTAGAAATCGCACAAAATAAGACGGATTGAAAATAATGGAGTTAAAACATATAACCCCCCTGGTAGACCACTCAAAAAGTAATAATGCCCCCCCGTGGGGCTGCGAAAAAAAAATAACGCACTCGCGGCCCC
Organism: Flabesymbios commensalis; assembly: GCA_964017125.1. Lineage (NCBI taxonomy): Eukaryota > Metazoa > Annelida > Polychaeta > Terebellida > Flabelligeridae > Flabesymbios > Flabesymbios commensalis. The sequence continues at coordinate 25,838,812 of OZ024909.1, read as the reverse complement.
ACCCCCGTTGTAAAAAGTGAATGGGCCCTAACTGCGAGTTAGTTAGTCAGACAGGGTCATCTATACTAAATGAGAAGGACCCTGTATTTGGATTCAGATTCAGCGTGCCTCAAGAAGGTCACTAATACATCACCAAAAACTTAAGGAAAAATAGTAAGTGGGGCAAATAGGTTAAATTTGTAAATAGGCGTGGGCCAATTCTCTGTCTGCCTTTCACTCAGTAAGAAACGTCTAACCCATTGCGTGCACTTAACCAATATACAATCGTTTGTGCCGGACGTTATAAGGGACGAAGAATAGATACCGGCATATGAAGCCTTCTTATTTTCTAAGCTCGCAATAACGCGAATCCTCGGTAGCCACCCAATTTCACAGCAATGCAATTTTTATACATTAAAACCCCAAGCTGATTTGACTTTGAAATGACCTTGGTGTCATTTTACACCTATGCCAAATTATTAAAGCCCTGTAGGTTATATAGCTATGTGCCAGTCGTATTATGCTGCTCCTAATGGGTGCTTATATGAGGGTCTATACTTGAAATATTACATCACGATTAAAAAAAAAATTGGGTCCCAGGAGAACACTTCGGTCAGGAATATGGGCAAAGAAGAGTTAAGTACAAATGTGAACGTACCCCCTATCATTAGGCCCTCGCCGCCGTGGAGCGAGCGAAGAAGGAAGATTATATTTTTGTGTTGCCTGTTCAGCCATCCGGCTGTCCTTTCGTCCGTCCGGCTCATCGTTCGTACGTTCGTTCTTTTCATCACAGTAATTCAAGAGCTACTAAAGGTAAGAGTGATAGATCTCATGGAACTCAAGGTCATGTTGAAAGATGGATAACCTTCACCTATTTGTCAAGGTCACAGAGGCTGATAAAAGAAACAAGTTTGTCATCACGATATTTCCACATCTATAATTTCCATTGCTCCCATAATAATACCATTGATCCACATGATGAAACTCAAGGTCAACTTCAAAGAGAGGTGACATTGACATATTTGTCAAGGTCACATGCCGATACGGGAAACAAGTTTGCAATCACGATATGTCCACACCTATAATTTGTTATTGTTTCCATATTCACACTATTCTGATCCACATGATAAAGCTCAATTTGGGTTCAAAGATGAGTGACCTCGGCCTATGTGTCAAGATTACAGAGGCCGAAATCTCCACACTTACAATTTCTATTGCTTCCAGAATAATACCAGTGATCCATAGGAAGAAACTCAATGTCCAGTTTAAAGATGGGTCAGCTTGACCTATTTGACAAGGTCACAGAGGCCGAAAGGGGAAAAGTTTGTCATCAAGATATTCCCACGCCTACAATTTGCATTACTTCCAAATTAATACCACTTGTCTACATGAAGAAACTCAAGGTCAAATTCAATGATTGGTGATTTAATGGCCTATTTTTCATCGTCACAGAGACAGAGAAAGGGAAATATGTCATGAAGATATCTCCACACCTACAATTTGTATTACTTCCACAGGCATCCAGCTTATAGAACTCAAGGTTAAGTTTGAGGAGTAGTGACATTGACCTATTTGTCAATGTTATAGAGGCTGATAAAAGATTTAAAAAATGTCCTCACGATAACTCCACACCTTAAATATGTATTGCTTCGATATTATACAGTCATTCGTATGATGAAGCTCAAGGTCAAGCACAAGGATGGGTGACCTTGACGTAGTTTTTAAGGTCAGAGAGGCTGATAAATCTTGGTTTGTACAATTTGTATCGCTTTCGTAGCCATACAATTGATAGAAAATAGAAAGCTATGTGTTAAATGAGAAGTTAGTGATCTTCAGCTTTTTCGTGAACATGTGTTGTAATCATGATATCTCCGAAAACTATATGTCATGGGGAGAGGAGAAAAAGTAGGTATACATGCCTCGTGTGACGCATATGTACAGAATTTCCTTTCTAGTTTTAGTTCATAATCCCTGTATAGAAAAATACATGAAGTCATTTAAAATAATCACAGGATTTTGTTCCCCTTTTCTTGTTTTTTATCGCCTGTGACAGTATGATACTAAAATCCCAATTAGTCTCGCTATCAAAAAATTGAACAATCCAAGATTGACAAAATTATATCGCTGAGTTATCAGTACATTTTTAAAATTAAAAAAAATCAACTTTCTGTGAAAAGATTTCATTTTTCATACTAGCGGTGGGGCTATACCCACGAGGCTTACTTTTTGGTAATAATTGTATGTTTTAGTGACCAAGTTCACAGAGGGTCCTCATGCACGAACGCTCTACATCAAACTGAACCGACGATTGAAAAAAATCCAGACCACTTTAAAATTCACCATTCTGAAGTTAGATCAATGAACGTAGGCTACTGTACTCGAAACGACACGTGTTTGTTTGAAAGAAGAACAACTCATATTCGTCATCTTAATGCTGTCATTACATTATGTTAGTTGTCAATGATGTTTTGTATTTATTCACTTGTAATAAATATTCAAATCGAAGAAATTGATGGTGAAATAATTTTAGGCTAGGCCTACATGTAAAATGAAATGAATGTGGTTTTAGGCCACATTTGTGAACATATAGGCTAAACAGGGCCAGGAGAACCTCCTGAGGATGGTGAGATGAATGAGATGACACTGTCCTCCAGACACAGGATTCGAAATTATATGCAAAAAAAAAGAAATAATAATATTGAAGACAGTTAGCCGAATTCGGCAACTTGGAGTCCGTCAATGAGCGCTATACATTGCAATGTATCATCAACGGTTTAGCCCCCCCCCCTCCATTCTCAGGCTTGCAAGTCGTGTTACTGAGCGCTATGCATTGCAAAGTATTATCAATAGGCCTACAAGTTCAGCCTCACCAAAAAGACATGTAAAGACTGCAGGATTATAAGGAATCGCATTATTTCTTATTGTGGGGTATTTAATACGTAGATCATCAGTCTATATCCAGAGGTCTATATACGAAATATAAAATCAAAATAGGCCTATACATTAAGTATTATCCCCGGTTTAACCCACCCACTCCCCCCATTCCCAGGCTTGAAAGTCGTGTTCCTGTCCGTCATCACACACGAATGAGTTGAACCAAACTAGATTGTACACATATAGAAAAAGTCGCACAAAACATGGTAGGCCTATACCGTGACATGCGCCTTAGATACGCCGGTACCAGTCATAACAATTTGATATTATGACAAGTTGCACAGTGCATCAAAAATTCATTTTTCAGTGTGGACTTTAGCCGCACCGGTGGGCCTACCCCACTATATGTATGTGATCAATGAAAAAAATACAGCAGAACATAAACTTGATGTATGTCACCATTGAAACTTAATAACATCAACTTGCGTTCTTATCATCACACACCAATGAGTTGAACCAGAGTGGATTGCAAATTTTTTTTCTGTTGGGGAGGGTTGCCTAAATTGGACCCCTAGGGCCTATTAGTAATTAAACAAACACCTCTACATATCTTCCATAGCCTTCTTGTTTCTCTAAGAAATGTAGCTATTGTATAGAGTAGGCCTACAGTAGCCTACAAGAAACATAAACACATGTAGGCTATAGACTCAGTGCTGATAAGTATGGTGCTTTTTTTTAGATAATGCAACAAGAAACATTTCACTTTAAAAGTCCAATCTGAATAACTTTCCATAAATTGGATCACCAAGATTCCAAAATTGGAGCATTCAGTTGCTTACATATTGGACCAGGCAGCTGCCTATATTAGACCAGGAAGTTGCCTAAATTGGACCAGAAGGTTGCTAAGTCGAAAAATTAATAGCACGCAGTAATATTCAGTAATTCATCGGTCAATGAATCAAGTCCGACCACCACTAGTCCTACTCTAGCACAAAATAATTCCTGCCATTACGCAATTAAACATGCATTAAACCGCTATAGCACCCTTATTGACAGCTCTGGGGGCCACCATTTTTTCTCCTGGGAAAAAAATATGAAACATATAGGCCTACATATAGACAACGTTGCACAAAACATAGTTAGGTAGGCTACTCAGGGAATGACATGAATAATCTCCTCTTGGAAATATGTCGATTTGGAATTAAAATCATTTTTAATTTTTTTTACCGTTTAAGCATAAATCTAAAAACCTGTTACCACAGAACCTTGATAAATATGTGTTTCAACAAATATCTAGCACTGGCACCTCCACCTAAAAAATGCTAAGAAAAGCACATAAGTTATGTAACCCTCCCAATTTGTTTGTTGAAATGGTGAAATATGAGATCACCATTAATTCTTATAGTAGCCTATATCTACTTGGGAGTAGGCCTAGGCCTACTGGGGATGTGCCGCTGCAGGGTGCCTTTTTTGAGCTTCCAGAATTGTGACTGGTTTCCAGGATGGCACCGGTTTTTAGCTGATTTCTCTGCAGACTCTGGCCACTATCATCCAAATTCCATCACTATTATCTAGTCTCATAGCAGATAGGCTCAATTTTTTGCGACAAAAATATTGAAGAGCCTAAAAAGACCATTAAAACATGAATCAAATTGGTACCGGTTAGTACGGTAATGACAACATAAACCAATTAATTAAATTAAATTATAATTTCAAAATTGAGACGGGGTGTTTTTTGAGCCGTGAGTCAAATTGCGACAGGGTCAGGTTTTGACAATGCTGGAGGCACCCCCACTACCCATTTCTAGGGCGAGTACCCACCCCTCCCCCCTCCCTCCCCACGGGCCCGGGTGCTATAAGTCAATTTCCAGATAGCAGTGCGTAACCTGGTAACTGAAAATTACCGTAGGCCTATGAGTGATGGTGGGATCAAACGGTGTATTAGACTGTTTCCCTGCTCTATGCCACCTGGCGATATGACATACAGTCGGCTCGCCAGATGGAGTAGGACAGCAAACCAGTCTAAGGGTGTATCTGCTCTTTGGTGGGATTGGAGTGAGCGCCGTCTATGGTAAAAAAGAGAAGTTTGCTTTGAGGTTCTTGGCTCTAGCTGACTGATCGAAGCAAACAGAAGTCGAGGAGCGAAAATGTAAAAATAAAATAATTGTGATTGTCTAGATTAAGGTCCTAGGCCTATGCAGTATATTTGAGTGATAATGTTGTAACCTAACGTTAGTCTATGTAATTTATTTAGCCGCTAAGACATCAGTTGACTGTTGGAAGTCGGCGTGACGTCACGCTGCTCACAGTCACAGCCTCAGGTGGCCGATAATAGAATAAACCACACCGTTTCGACCCTATGCATGTAGTCTAGGCCTATCACATGGTAGTCTATAATTGTTAGTCCTTTTTAGAGGTGAAAGTCCCTTTCTGAGACTTTGAAACGCCCCCTCAGCGCTAAAAATGTGTTTTTTTATGAACACCCAACGCAAATGAGACAGCACACAAAAGCTAGACAAAAAAATTGTATTATAACAAATGTTTTATCCAACCGAGAGTGAAATTAAGAGTTAAATGATACCTTTCTCAAAGCTCTACATAAAATATAGCCGAGTGAACAATGTCTCTGTGCGAGCGCAGCAAGCCACAGAGCCGTGAATCTAGTATCAAAGCGTCTTTGATACCAACTTTAAATTGCTCTTCTGGACTTAATCTGATGAGCTATGGCCAATCTAACATCATCTTGCTTATAATAAATAAATTTAGGTAAAATACAACTACAATTCACGGCGATATAATTTGCATCAACCTTCGCCAGTGCGACATGAGTGACATCTATGAGAGGAGAATTTGTCCGCTAAAGGCGCATGCTCAGACCGCCTTAAAGTTGTTGATCAACACAAAAACACGTGCGTGAAGCACAAGAAAAACGGCAGATACCACGTGCGATGACGTCATCTACCACGTGCGATGACGTCATCTCACAAAATGTCGCCTTTCCACCCCACTCCACCCGAGAACACTTGGTAGCCTCAAGTGTAGTTTCGGATAAATAACATGAATATAAATTTACTTTCCTTTTCTAACAATCAAACATCTTCACATATATGCGGCAAATATGGTAGTTAAGACGTATACACTGCAGGTAAGTCAGCGAATTGCGGTTTAACCTCGCACTGGCACTATTTATTTCCGTGGCACAACAGCGGCTGTACACAATTCAGCGCCGTAGGCCGATCAGCGCTACATAAGATACAAATATCTAGAGACTCTACATAAGTCGAAAAATATGTGCTATGATGTGTTTTCATTGCACAATAAGTACACTTTATTCAGTTATCGAAACCATAACCTCATTATTTAGTAAGCTAAAGGTCGTAATGTATATACCCACAAAACTTTAGAAATTTAGTTTTATTTTGCATGTTGAATCCATGGCGAAAACAGTAACTATTTACTGATGTTGTATCTTTGTAAGAATTGTATCTGGGCAATTAAATTAAATAGTATGAGCATACACAAGGAAAATATAATGGGTAGTAGGCCTATACTCAAACTATTACAGATTTTCCATGTTTACATTAAAAACAGCATGTTGTCACTGCTTATGTCGAGTCCACAGCTTTCAGACGACTGCACGAAGGACATATATTAGGCTTTTTAAATTGCAATGTTTGTGCACAGTTGCATAAATGTAAAATGAAACATAAATACCTACTCATTTGCTGAAAATATGAGTTTTTAATACGTCGCCTCGTGTTTTTGGACTTGGAGGCGGACCTTTAAATACAATAGTTTAAAAAATGCTGGCTTTATGTTGGACCAGCGTCGTAGACGGGGAGTCAACATCAAGCAAGCATGGCGGCAGAATTATGCGCCGAAGATGTGCCAGCATTTGCAATTGTAGGCCCAAGATTAAACCAAAACCGGCTAAACGTTGAGTAACATCACATGGACAGCATGAACAGAGAGCCGGACACACAGTAGTGTGACGTCATAATCAAAACACTAGCACTGGCCACACAGGGAACAAACACACCCCCCACTATGCTTCCGCACACGGCGTGTTTATTAGGGATAACACATGAACAGGGTAAACTAAACAAGATTACATCAGACATATGTTGTGCCCACGGAGGGCAGGAAATGATGCGGGAATGTCCTGCACTTGTGATAACTGGTGTGCGGGGTCAGAGCAAAAACAACGGGAATCCCGCGTTTGCGCACCTTAATTTGTGCCCTGGGTTAGGTACATTCCAAACAGTCATTTTGATGTTTTTTTGTGTGTTTTTACAGGATTAATTTGAATTTGTGATACACTGCAATAAAAGACATATTTTTCTCTTGTTTGTTTGTTCTTTTGGTAGAAGTGAAGCCATCATTGCAGAATTAAAAGCATCATTTGTTTTGAATGGCCCATTTATCACCTGTTCTGGGGGTTCCCATATTGAAAAAAATAGTTCCAAATTTAACTTACTCATAGGGCAGTGGACATAGTCTATTTTCCCTTTTTTGCATTTTTTTTACAAAAATTAGAAAATGTGTAAAAAAAATATCAGAAGGGGCCACAGAATGCCTGTTCCACTTACCTCTCATGAAATTGAATGCGAGAGCTAGCATCTTTTTTGGTAATTGCGAGAAATGTAATAATTGGAACCCCCGGAAAAGGTGATAAAAGTGCCATTCAAAACAAACAACTCTTTTAATTATACAATAATGGCTTCATTTCTACCAGTAATAGTGAGCAAAAAGAACAAACAAACAAAGAGAAATATGTCTTTTATTGCTGTGTATCACAAATTCACATAAATCTTGAAAAAACACAAAAAACCCCCACCAAAATGACTTCTTCCGACGTACCTACCCTCGGCAAAATAGTGAAGTCTTCTCCATGTATCTCAATTAGAGATTCTCACATTGTTCTGTCCAAACAGCCTTGAGAATGTCCTCCAGAACCTCCTCATAGGGCAGTGGACATAGTCTATTTTCATTTTTTGCATTTTTTAGAAAAATGAAAAAAATGTGTGAAAAAAAATATCAGAAGGGTCTACAGCATGCCTGTTCCACTCACCTCTTCAAGCAATGGTGCAACAAGTATGTAATTAAAGGCGAGAGCTGGCACCATTTTTTCGAAATTGCGAGAAATCTAATCATGGGAACCCCCAAAAAAGGTGATAAAAGTGCCATTCAAAACAAATAACGCTTTAAATTCTACAATGATGGCTTCATTTCCACCAGTAATATTAAGCAAATAGAACAAACAAACAAGAGAAAAATATGCATTTTATTGCAGTGTCTCACAAATTCACATAAATCTTGAAAAAACATTTGGAATACATTTTTGCTGCTGATTTTTCACTGTTCAGGGCTAAAAATTGGACTAAATTTCCACTTGCCCAATTGGGCAACTTGCTAAAAAATTGTCTAGTCCTTCCCAAAAATATTACTTGTCCTTTCTAATAATAGTCAAGCAAGGGCTCTTGTCCTATAGGACAAGATGAGTGAAACTGAACTAGTCCTTCCCAGATTGTTGGTCATCTCTGACGATTGGACAAGGCCTATTTTGAGCCCTGCTGTTGTAGACATGTTCAAATGATTGTTCGACAACAATTTATTGGTCTAAAAAGATGCCATGAAATATCAACATATATCCAAGATAGAGGGGTCTTTTATGATAGGTACATGGCATAAATTTAAAAATTGTCCAATAAAATTATACTAACCCTTTTTTCCATAACTGCCGACATGCTAAAAGAAATTCATGACCACATTCCACTGTTTTCACTGGGCAAGAAAAATGCTGTGCTACATCAATACGGTAACAATAGCAAAATACCACATATGCACATAACAATAAAAAAGTTGGCCATAGCTTCAGACCCCTCTTTGCTTTTTTTTTTAAAGTCCCCAAGGGCGTCATGGAAGAAGAAAAATTTTGATGGATTTTCAGGCTAAGAAACTTTCATTTTTACCCTCGGTGCGCCCCATAAGGAAGCGTAGGGCAGGCAAACAATACTTCACCCAGGTTTTATCCTGGGCAACTAACTAGTGCAGCCTTCCCCGGGTATCTCAATCCTTAGAGATTCCCCTATTGTTCTGTCCAGATGGCCTTAATGATGGCCTCTATGCCAGATGGCTATCTAGACCTATAAGTAAACAAAATGTGCTGTTTCAAGGATGGATATGCCCCTTAAAATTTTAACTTGAATAAATTCAAAATAGTCGACTTGCGCCCATTATTGACCTTATTATATTTTTAATACACATGGAACACTGTGCTGGATAACTGTGCTGGACCATTACTGTGGAACAAAATGTGAGGGCTCAGTGAGGGATCAGGGGGGGGAATTAGTACCGGCCCGCCAGCCAATGGCTGGTGATTTTAGCTTCGGGCCGGCAAATACGACGTTTGACCTGCCCAAATGACATGTAGAATTTTAACAGTAGAATATAATGTCTTACTTTCTTGCTCGTTCACTAAAATTTGTTGCACTGTAAATGTAGCATCCAGATTACAACAATGTAGAGTGTGTTTTTTACTTTACAATAAAAAAAACCTAAAAGTTATTGGAATAAGCCTTAAACATGTTGAATGCGTAATAATAAAATTATGGGCAGGTGAATTTGTTTGCGGGGCAGATGGAAATTTTTTGCTACCAGCCAGAGAAAAAAATCTAATTTCCAGCCCTGAAACCCATTTGGGTGGGGCAGGGGATTATGGTGGCCGGCGTGCCTCTTATTATGCGAAAAGGGTTACAACATGCATTTTTCATTTAATATTTGTTGGAATAAGATATGATATAACTCTTTGATGGGTGTTTTTAGTTGATAAACATTCAAAACATTAATGCTTTCAATTTTACAATTAATTGTAAAATAATTATGTGTTCATTTCTGACCATCAAGTGAACAAAAAGAACAATTTTCCAGAAAGAAAGATGTTCCTTTGACATTATCCGTAAAAAAACTTTATTGATATGAAAATAACTTATTTTCAGAGCCACAGTATGCCAAGTCTTGTTGACCTCGCCAAGTTGACAGTGAAAGGACTGAAGGCTGAATTGACTAAATACAAGCTAGATACCAGAGGTAGAAAATCTGTGTTGCTGGCAAGACTTGTGGATCATATACAAATATGTAAGTCTGTCCTGATTGCATCATATTCCCATTCTTAATTATGAAATTTTTATGTCTGTAGCAGTGTTGCATGATAACTTCACCTTCCCTTAGCCAGTCTCACTCGAGTACTACCGCAGGAGCCTGGCCTTATCGAGTACTATATCTGTCTATGTGGGCCTCTTGGGGGTGAGTCTGAGATTCAAACCTCATTAGATGTTTCAGATTTATTTGAGGGCACAAAGTAGAGACACCGTGTTCAGCTCTCATGCACAGCTACCTGTTCCCGTTGCTAGATGTATTATAATTTATATAGACAAGTTGGGAATCTCACATTTTGGACAGTGGAGTGTACCGAACTCCCTCATGGCGGCCAGTAATCATATAGTGGCCGCCATCAGGGAGTTTGGTACACATCGGCGTGAGTTTCAGAGCTTGTCTATATCTATTATACCAACGCAAACAAGCAAGCTTTGCTCTCAGGCAGCTGTCAAGCGCTGTCTGATTGGCAGGTCTTGAGACGCGCAACATTCAATGTCTTTATTTAAAGTAGTTGGACGCTGGGCTCGATAGAGCAAGGTATCGCCCTGCGGGCTTGTGGGTAAGATAACTTATAGAAGATGGAACTTTGGAAGTCCACCACTGGTTTTTGTAAAAAGGACACTGGAAGGGTTAAATCGAAATTTCTATCAAATGTAGAAAGTGTGAAGGCTTCCTCTTTTTTATGGGATGCATCGTTTTCTGTTCAAAGACTTTGAATACAACTACCGGTATGCCCCATAGCATATATACATGTATGCTTCACTGGCATGTAAAGGGTTCACTGGTATTTTTCAGCTGATGAGGAAGATGAGGACACAGAAGAGGATGTTGAGGATAATGAGGATGTTTGTGAAGAAGGGACGAGTACTGAGCTGACAGCTAGTGAGAAAAATGTAGCTGATCAACCAGAGTCTGACTGTCAAAAGGCGGCAGAGTTTGAAGATCCAGATTTAGAAAAACTGTTAACTGGGGACGATGTGCAAACGACAACACAGAAAAATACTGTTGATGATACAATTCAGCCAATGTCTACAGAAAATGGTATGTGTCTCTAACACTGTATATTCACTTGGTAAAAAACTTGTATTTCTGCATACCATTGCGAGTCATTTTTTATGTACAATTTTCAGGGTGACGTCTGTAGACGTCAGATTCTGACGACTAAAGTCGATCCCCGCGCTGTAAGAGTAAATATATTTCTAATGGCCGTAGATCCATAACATAGGTATTCAAATAAATCGGAAAGAGCTGAACAAGACTGTTATGATGATATCAAATTGAAATAAACCCTTTGGTTTCCAAGGTGTCATAAAAAAATCAGCGCTTTAAGGGTTAAACCCAGAAAACCTAGGTATCTCTTTTAATTTTCTTTCACCTTGAGATGTGAGTTGGCGCCTCCATTCCCTCCTCCTGATTTTATAAGATATATTATAACATAAGTGTAGTGTATACCTATCTGCAGGTAATCAGTCGCATTGCACATTTTTCTAAAGCACATAAATTTATGAACGATACAAGATAACATTTTTTTCTATTTTTATCTAATATTTAATAAATTAACTTATAATATAGTCATCTATATTATTTATTATGTTATTTAACTTATAATACAGTCATCTATATTATTTATTATGGTAATCTAAATTTATGTCTGTTTTATTGTAACTTTTGCAATGTTTCTACTAGAATAAAAAAGGGGCGTACAATCTTCATTTTGAGGGCTTTCACTTTTAAAACACTGGTATTTTATCATTTGTTTTAATTTTCAATGCTATTAAAATTTCTATAAATCTTAATATACATGTATGTAAAGTCTGTGACTTTTGTTTGAATATCCTGATAACTAATTATGATAACTAATGGCTTGGACCACAGAAATAGTCCAGTTGTTCCTTTTCTGCACTATTACAGATTTATCTCATTTTCTGAAAAATGCGCTATGTGACTGACCTTGTGCAGCTGATAATATATCTCAATTTATGCCTCTGTGCCCGTATTATCGAAAAACTAATGATATAGCAAAGATCTGATGACCAATCCGATGGCATGTTTTGTCACAACTTGTACGAGCCCAGAAAATATTGTCATTTTAGTCATGTTAGCGCCTTTAGATATCGCATATTTTGATGAAAAAAATTAAGAGGGCCAGCATGGACCTTTATAATAAATAAATGATATCCTTTTGAATGCATTTAGAAAAATTTAATGCAGGAATCTTGAAAAACAGTGGTGGATAGAGTAGTCTCTGGGTTCTGGGGTATTTTTTTCAAATAAGAGCGACCGGTGGGTTGACAATTTTTTTACATTGAGCGGTTGATATACTCCCAAACTTTTTTTTGGCATGGTAATATAAGTACCGGTATATGTAAATATGTAGATCACATCTACCCAGTAGTCCCGTCTTTTATGCCCATTGTAAGCAATATTTTTTTTCAGCTAAGGAGGTGACTGATGAGAGACATGAAGAAAATATGCAAACTGATGCCAATGATGGAGATACTAAAAAAAATAATGAGTGTGATTCAGTTGATGATGTAAAAGCGGACATACTTGACAACTGTGCTAAAAAGAAAAATATTGATAATGATAAAGTAGAACATGATAGAACAAAAGCTGACCGTTCTCCAAATACAGAAATATTTAGTGAGCCTCCAAATGTGAATATAGCTGATGATCCTCAAAATACAGTAGTAGTTGATGAGCCTAAAGATACAGCAGTAGTTGATGAGCCTCAAAATACAGCAGTAGTTGATGAGCCTCAAAATACAGCAGTAGTTGATGAGCCTCCCAATACAGCAGTAGTTGATGAGCCTCAAAGTACAGCAGTAGTTGATGATCCTCCCACAACAGCAGTAGCTGATGAGCCTGAAAATACAGTAGTAGTGGATGAGCCTTCAGATACTGCAGTAGTTGATAGGCCTCCCGATTCAGCAGTAGTTGACAAGCCTCAAAATATAGCAGTAGTCGATGAGCCTCCAAATATAGCAGTAGTTGATGAGCCCCCCACTACACCAGTAGTTGATGAGCCTGAAAAGACAGAAGTAGTTGACAAACATTCCACAGCAGCAGTAGATAATGAGCCTTCCACTCCTCTACTGGTAGATAAAGATGATAATATTGATAAAACAGAACATCTTCCAGTTACAGCAGTGGTTGATGGGACTCCCAATACAACAGTACTTGATAAGGCTCCTGATGAAACAGTACCTGATGAGGCTCCTAATACAGCAGTAGTTGCCGAGCATGTTGAACCTCTTCATACAGCAATACCTGTAGAAGTAGACAAGTTATCGAGTGATAATTCTCAGCAAATAAGTACGCAGAAGGAGCAACTAAACACAGAGAATGGTAAGTTCAGAGTGTATTGTGTTAGTGAATTAGGCGTATTCTTTATCGCTATGTCGACTTTGTCTTTTACTAGTTTAGTAGTGCTCATTCACATAAAACTTATAACATTGGCCATGGCTTTCAGATTATTCTTTCTCCCCCGTTTTCATCCCTGCCTAGAAATGGATGTTAATATATCCTTTAAATGCTGAATTTACCATTGAAATGTTCATCCACTTCAAGCCGTAAATTGCTATCACAATTCTTGATTGGTAGTGAATGAACATGATGTGAAGTGGCTGACAACTTCAAGAAAATTTCATGAGAATAGTCATATTCTGAGACCCTATACGTGAGGAGAATTAAGTCATATTTCAGGGATGCAATATCAGTCTTTCCCAATAGCGTCGGACCGACCGGACATGTCAGGTAAAACAAGAGGTAGGCTGAATACCCAACCACCTCGGACTTACAATCCGGTTATTTTTCTGGTCAGTTTTGTTTTTTAGGCGTTTATTTTGGTCTCACAAGGTAAAAACCGGCCATTGACCACATATCAGGGTTCCCCACAGAAAAAAAAATCATCTGGTCGTTATCTTAAAAATCTTAACTTAGCGCGCGAGTCAGAGTTATGTAATTTTGATTGAATTTGAGTAGAATGGTCTAGAAGTGTCTGAAGTTGATAATTTGTAAAATAGAAAGTTCCTAGAAGAGTCTCATCTTAATTTGTGAAAATAAGAAAGTTTGCTTGTTCTGAATTGTCTGTCTGTTATTTTGTCTTGTTGATTTAATGGTTTGTGAGTTGTGTATTTGAGTGTAACGTTAGGCCTATGCATGTTTTCTTGGTGTTTTATGGGTTTTTGCTTGTTGGTGAGAGTTATTATTCTGTTATTTATAAGTGTTGTTGTGCGGTACCCTTGTTGTATATGCCTGACAAGGTTTTTGAGTTAGTATCACTCACTCACCAACGCGCTGACACTTTGGTGAGTGACAACGAACGTGTCGTGGTGACTGGCAACGCTAGAAGTGTTGGCCTGTCCGCCAGCGTCGCGCCAATGCCGGCTCAGCGCTGTTAGCGCTGGACTGACATTGGCACAGCGGTGGACTGGCCACACTGTGACAGCACTTTCTGTCAGCGCTGCTTCTGCCAGGTGTAGGTGTATGTTATGTAGCATACAGCACATGACGGGTTGCCCATAGGTGGGGGGATTATGGGGGGGGGAGGGGGGTGGTAGCATGTATCTTGTCCTACTTGTACACGCTGATCGCTAAACCAACACAGACGGGACACTGGCGACGGGAATATTAGCTAATCTGCCAGCTGGATACCAGCCGGATGTGACCTATTACATGCTGGTCGGCATAAAATTCATCCGGTCGGCATGCCGGCATTTCCGGCACTGTGGGGAACCCTGACATATTGTCTGGTGAATTTATTTTGGTCTGGTGAAAGTTTCAAGTTTACAGGACCTGTCCAGTGACATTTTAAGCTATTGGGAAAGACTGCAACATGATGCCATCTTCCCTAACAAATTATCTTACCCACAAGTCAGTAGGGCGATACTTTGCTGTATCGAGTCTAGCGATCAACTATTTAAAATAGCGAGATACCTTGAATGTTTCACGGGCTGTGTCTCAAGACCGGCCAATCAGACAGTGCTCGACAGCTGCATGAGAGCAAAGCTTGCTTGTTTTCGTTGATATGATAGATATAGAAAAGCTCAGAATCTCACGCTGATGTTATTGAGTACCAAACTCCCTGATTACTGGCCGCCATGAGGGAGTTTGGTACACCAAAATGTGAGATTCCCAACTTGTCTATATAATACATCTAGCAACGGAAACAGGTAACTGTGCTAAGAGCTGAACAAGAGGTAAATTCTTCGTGACCCTTAAATAAATCTGAAACATCCAATGAGGTTTGAATCTCAGACACACCCCCAAAATGCCCACATAGACAGATATAGTACTCGATACGGCCAGGCTCCTGCGGTAGCACTCGCGTGAGACTGGCCAAGGAAAGTTGCATGATGCTTGTATGGATCATAATGGCTGAAAGGGTTTACTCTCTGCACTGATGTTAGACAAAGTACCACAAGAAGACGCTATCAACGGGAAAAACTTCTCTTTAGGAAAGCTTTATAAATTGGGGTTGCAGTGCTTGAAATTAACTTTTTAGGGCAGTTGACAGGAGGGCTACCATCGCTAGAAATCTGGTAGCCCTAAAGTATTTTCAGTAGACCAGATTCTCATCGCAGCTCTCAGCCTATGACATAACTGCTAAGATACGTTTGAGTAGTTTAAATATAATAATTTATCAGTGCTTCATGCCAAGTCACTAGCTTTTAAAATTTCAAACTAACTTGAGTTTTAATGAAAAATGTTCTTCACTGTAATATTTGGTAGACAATTGGGATACCAAGCACTGATGTTCTCCCCCCAATGTTTGGTAGACACGGATTCCAATCTTCATCTTATGCAATAAGTGCAACACATCACCAAAATAGGTGCAAATAAGAAAATCTAAAAATGTTGCAGACAGTTAGTAAAAGGAACATAAAACAGTAGTAATTGTTGGCCTTTGGAGAATTGTTTGGAGCTAAGAAATTGTATAATAATTTCTGTTTCTCATTTACTTGATACAACAACCTGCCTGTCATCTATGACTGTCAGAGGAATGGCTATCTAAGACTTTTGCCAATATAGGCCCATTCATAATCTCATCCATTTTACAATGCACCATGCAAAGATTGTGTGTTTATCAAATCTTTTTCAAGTATCTGGCAATACATTTTAAATATTTTTGTTCACAATTATACATTTGTAAATTTTTTCAAGCAGCAGTTAGTGCCAAGGAGTTAGCCTGAGACCCGTCCAGCCGTCTTTTGGACGGCCCATTTTCAGCCTGGAAATAGAAAAATATTGCCAGATTCCACCAATATGCATTGTGGCAGGACCCAAGACCCCGTCCTGGCCCAACAATAATTCAATTTGGACTCCATTTTATCATTTCTTGGCTAAGTCCTTGGTTAGTGCACTCTGTTCTTTCCAATGCTTAGAAACAGCACACCACACCCAAGATCGCTGTACAGTATGACTCATTAATTAATAAATACTTTTCTTATATGCAGCTGCAAGTATGGAAGGTGTGGAACAGAAAGAAGAATTGGTGAATGATGAAGCAAAGTCTGAGGAAGATATGGGTATTTATAATTACAATGTATATAATGTTAAATAATTGTTATGTAGACGTCAGCTTTCCCCAAAGTCATCCATCAAAGTACTTTCAACCAACCTTTTGCATCTTTATAGGAAAATGTTGGCTGTTGTAATTGAAATTTGGTGTTGGTTGTCATAATATTCTGGTATTTTCAGTATGAGGGTTATTACTTCACAATGTTTTTCATGTATCCTGCTGAAATTTAATATTGGTGGCTTTAAACTTCAACCTTTTTCATATAAGACGGCAAAAACATCAATATGAAAAGTGCGCTAATGTTTGCCGTTAAAGATTTACCAAAAGATGTGCATTGTTTCTGTGCATGGTGCAGATTATCTTGTCACAATTTGTGCGTTTAAAACAGTACGACAGGGGCTGTGATGCTTGTAAAATCGTGAGACAGGCCACCTTCTATGTGTCCCTAAATTCGGACAACTAAACCATTTTGCGGTCAAAAAACACCCCGTCTGTCAGACAACCATACCAATTATCCTTATTTCGTGCCCTTTATGTAAACTGTACTGTAGCAGAAATCTGCTTTCTGATCCTTTCCAAACAGTTCTTTTCAGTGTTATTGCAGAAGAGCATTGTTTTTTTTATCTAATTTAAATTTGTTGTTGTTCAAGGGTTTTCAGAGCCAGAATATTTGACCGAGACTGAAGAAGAAAAGGCTGAAAGGTTAAAAATTAAAGGTGTGTTCAACAACTTGTGTAACTTTCTGATTTAAGTAAATCATTGTGCAATTAAATTTTATACTGAATACTCTTCCTCCAATTTTAACTTATATTACTTACATTACACACAAGCAACTTGTCAGCGGGCAATCTCCTCCCACCATGGAGAGCGTTTCAAAATTTTCAGATTGTACCCAAACTGATTGTTTTGTGGGCCATGCTGCCATGTGGCACCTGGATGTGGCACTTGCCATTAAACAAGATCCCAGCAAACAGGACGTTTAGCCATTGCTGGGTCAATGTTGGCCCAGCGCTGCAGACTTTGAACCAACATTGATCCAACAATGGCTCAATGGCTCTTGTTTGCTGGGATTCTCCTGAGTGAGAGAGATAGAGCACGGTGTAACTATGTCGTTTTCATTCAATTAAGATTGGAAATTGCTTACGCAATTTCCAATCTTAATTGAGTGAAAATGACACCAGTGCAAGAATTTGGATGCTACAGAGTTTGTTTTGTGAAGTGATGGATAAACAGATATTTTAGATTTAGAGTTCAATGAAACTTCTAAACACCAACTTTATCATGTTTATGGGTTAGCTTATTAAATTAAACCTTTTTTATTTTTCTTGACAGCTGTAACAATCACTGATGCTGTGCTGAAACCACTTACTTCAGAATATCTGGTTAGAGGTAAGGTTTTATTCAAATAATTTTATGGAAAACTTGATTTTTCAAGTACATTTTTTATATTTTTCTAATTTAATTATCAGCCTAGATATGTTTGAAAAGGTAAAGCAATCGAACAAAAAGAGGTTCACCCATCCAGTGTTCTATCTAGGATCCAGAAGGGGCATGGCGCCACCTATCATTGGGGCCACCTACTCATCCACGCCGGGCAGCCAGCTAGACATTTCCAGTACCAACCCCCCCCACCCCATGTTAAAATTATAAGAAGCCCCTATAAAGGAATTTCCTTTGTGTGTAGACATTACCAGTGATGACCACTGTATACACGCAGCCATCATGCATTACGTCATACTGAACGCACATCACCAGTGTATTTCCCGATATCAAGTTGTTTTACACAGGTTCAGTCAGTCACAATGGCCCAGATGAGGTTGACTTGCACTTGACAATAGACCAAAGGGGCATGGCCCCTTTTCAACAGATGAAGGGCAACATGTCCCTCATGAAGAGCAATGTGGTGCTCATTAAGGACAGCATGGTGCAGCGCCATGCTAGAAATGGCTGGACAAAACAATCCATTACAAGTTGGACAATGGTGTGTTTTTATCACGTAACAGTTTGTTAATCGAATAAGACCTTTTCGATTTTATATGGATTGTTTTACCCAAATTTTGAGTCTTGTTACTGGTGACAGATGCAACCAAGCCAATGGATATAGTCTAAATATCATTCAAGTAGGAGGACTTGTCTGTTTTTATTTCAATAATTCTTTCTTGCAGGATATGGAAATACTGGATGTGGGTTTTTCTTGAGTTTTTATATGCTGATTTTTTTTTGCAGAGGTATCAAACTGTCGGCAAAACAAAGTTTTAATTGTTTCACCAATCAGTCTAACACAACTTACCACTCCAGTTTTCTCTGATATTCTGTCTAAGTGCTGCGCTCATAAATTCAACTCAACTCCTTCATCAAAGAGTATTGCTGAAGGAACAGGGTAAGTGAAGCTTCATATATTCATACAGATCTTTTTAGGTGAGCGAAGGGAGCTATGGATTCTACCTCCGTTTTTTTTTTGCCTCTTCTTTTGCCTATAACTTTGTGAGAAAATAAGCTAGGATAACAATTTTGGTATGTGGGTTACTTCCAGGTGGCTAATGGACGGGTTAAAATATTTTTTATCTGAATTCAATACGCAAGGTTGCAGAGGAGAAAATGATGATGTGACGGCGTTGGGCCGTTGGGCCGTCCGTAAACAATTCGTTTCCGGAGCATATCTCTGAAAGTACTTGTCCGATTGTCTTTAAATTTTACACACAACACCCCTAGGGGGTCTAGTTGTGCCTTTTGGGGTATTTGAACTTTGACCTACTTCTGGTTCAGAACTATGACCTATTTAGACGTTTTGACGCGCACTTCGTTTCCGGAGCAGATCTCGAAAAGTACTGGGCCGATGACAGTCATATTGCACATACATGTTCTCTAAGGTCCCTAGTTGTGCCTTTTCAGGTTTTTGGACTTTGACCTTGAAGTTGACCCAGCACTTTGACCTAATTTATAACATCGGTAAATCCGACTGAAAGATTTTGCGGAATATCATGAAAACTGCTCAAGATAGCTACACCATTACTATAAAACAAATTGTGAGGTTTCAGGAGAGGATGCATCTTAAAAAATTTCAAGTCGATAAAATTAAAAATGGCCGCCTATCGGCCATTATTCACCTCGACAGGCCTGATATTGCGGAATATCATGAAAACCGCTCAAGATAGCTACACCATTAATATCAAATAAATTGTAAGGTTTCAGGAGAGGATGCATCCTGAAAAAATTGAAGTTGATAAAATTCAAAATGGCCGCCTATCAGCCATTATTCACCTCGACAGGCCTGATATTGTGGAATATCATGAAAACCGCTCAAGATATCTACACCATTACTATAAAACAAATTGTAAGGCTTCAGGAGAGGATGTATTTTGAAAAAAATCATTTTGTCAAAGTTCAAAATGGCCGCCAATCAGCCATTATTCACTTTCACATGGCCGTTATTTGGTAAACCGTGCTAGATGGCTAGACCATTACTATAAAACAAAATGTGTGATTTCAGGAGAGGATGCATCTTGGAAAAATTTGACTCGATAAAATTCAAAATGGCCGCTTATCGGCCATTATTCACTTTCACATGGCCGTTATTTGGTCAACCGTGCTAGATGGCTAGACCATTACTGTAAAACGAAATGTGAGATTTCAGATGAGGATGCATCTTGAAAAAAATTGACTTGATAAAATTTAAAATGGCCGCCTTTTCGGCCATTATTCATTTTCACATGGCTGATATTTGGTGCTAGATGGCTAGACCATTACCTGATTACTATAAAACAAAGTGTGAGTTTTCGGGGGAGGATGCACCCTGAAAATTTTTAGCTTACGAATTCAAAATGGCCGACAAACAGCATTATTTACCTCGATAGGCCTGATATCAGGTAAACCGTGTGACGTTTCGAGAGAGGATGCCTTTTAAAAACTTTCGACTCAATCGAATTCAAAATGGCCGCCTATCGGCCACTATTTACTTGCACATTGCTGATATTTGGTAAACCGTGTTAGATAGCTGGACCATTACTATAAAACAAAATGTGAGATTACAAGAGAGGATGCATCTTGAAAAAAATTGACTCGATCAAATTCAAAATGGCCGCCTATCGGCCATTATTCACTTTCACATAGCCGGTTTTTAGTAACCGTACTAGATGGCTGGACCATTACTATAAAACAAAATGTGAGATTTCAGGAGAGGATGCATCTTGAAAAATTTTGACTTGATCAAATTCAAAATGGCCTCCTATCGGCCATTATTCACTTTCACATGGGCGATATTTGGTAAACCGTGCTAGATGGCTAGACCATTACTATAGAATGAAATGTGAGATTTCAGCTGAGGATGCATCTTGGAAAATTTTGACTTGATCAAATTCAAAATGGCCGCCTTTAGGCCATTATTCACTTTCACATGGCCGATATTTGGTAAACCGTGCTAGATAGCTAGACGATTACTATAGAATGAAATGTGAGATTTCAGCTGAGGATGCATCTTGAAAAATTCTGACTCGTTCAAATTCAAAATGGCCCCCTATCGGCCATTATTTACTTTCACATGCCCAATATTTTGCAAACTGTGTTAGATGTTAGTCCATTACTATAAAACAAAATTTGAGGTTTCGGGGGAGGACGCACCCTAAGTTTTTAACTAATTTATATCGAATTCAAAATGACCGTAAATCAGCTATTAGTTAACTCGATTGGCCTGATATCGGGTAAACCATGCCAGATAGGTAGACCATTACTGGGATACTGATTAGGATCATTAATTTCAATGGAGGTTTGCAATCTCTGACAGACTGTCTAGCTCTTATCTTACTCTTAGACTGGGCTTCTTAGACCTAGTAATTTTTTAAATTAAAATTATTTTTTATTCAAAAGTTTTTGGAACCCGAACAAATTATACAATTTTGTGGTATTTTTTTATTATATAGACATTTACAATTGACTTTCCCTACGGAAACACTGATGGCAGAATGTGAGAAAATACTGAATGAAAATTCTTTTGATGTTAGTATATCAAGTCTTGTCGGAGCTGAAGGAAAAACGGGTAAGTTTCTTTACTATTCTGAAGGAAAAAGGGGTAATTTGCATTTCTTATTCTGTTCAGAGCTGGAAATGGTAATTTATTGGAGAAGAGTGATATCATGGCATGATCTCAGAGGAGTATTAGTTATATTATGTCACTTATCACTGTTACTCTCTGTTGGAAGGATTACCTACTCGATCATAACTGACATGCTGCTGTTCCAATGTTGTTTAATAATAATGTTGGGCCACCATCTGTCATTAAACCAACATTGAGTCAATGCCGAATGCTTTTCTGGGGAGGCATGAGTACACACGACAAACACAAGACAGGCCACAACAAGCATCACATCTAGCAGCTGTTTTGACACTGTGGATGCTATCATGCAAGGAACAAATTGTTGATTTGTTGATTTGTTATTATTGATTAGCAATTTTCTCTTCCATGTAACTTGCTAGAAATCCTTATCATTTATGTATACATATTTTGCTAATCAATTACAAATTTGATTAGCAAATAAGCAGAATTGCATAGCATTTTGCTATGCGATACTGAACAATTTTTTCCCTGACAGTTATATGTACATTATACTGTTTGTCGATTTTAATGCCCCCTATTTACATGCTCACTGGTCACTCAACCTTTTCCACAAATCACCATGGGCATTAAAGCCTAACACGTTTTATTGTATCATGAAATGTTGTCACAAGGCTGCCTCAATGACTTTCTGTTGCTAAATGGTAAAGAATATATATAAAACTGCAACACATCTCTAGACCCTCTCACATATTAATGTTACTAACATACCTGTAGAACTGCAGTCTCATGGGAATGAGCGCTATTTAAACTTGTCCAGCATCAAAAAAGGCCTATTTCCATCCTGTGTGCTGTATTCCAATGCACGATATAGTCCGGCAATTAGGGTACTTGTTGGGCCTGCTTAGTCTGCCTGGCCTATCCGGTATACCAGGTCCACTCAATCCACAACCTGTCTATCAAATATTTTACCTCTCTCGCCTATCAACATTGATCAATATTGAGCTTTTATTTATTAAAACCATTTGTTGAGAAAATTGTAAAAAAAATGAAATGTGGAATTATTTCTTCTTGTTAATGGGAAATATTTTAGTGGGCGTATATATGTGCACTGTATTTTACATCATATGAAGCTGGAATTGGTAAGGTAATTTTCAGCTCCACATGACTAAAAATGTCTCCATTTTTTTGCAAATATCCATCTTCTAGATTGAGTTATTTGATTAATTAATCATTTACCATAAAGCTATATTATGTATTTCAGTGACATATTATTTGGCTTAAGATATGGTCAAAACGATATATATACAGGCATAGCAGGATAAGGGCTAACCCTTTGCCTGCTGATCAAGGCAATTGTCGTTTTTCATCTACTTTAATTAGCCAGTTAAATCACATTTATTGGGAATGAAATGACACAGTTTAATTATCAAGATCTGTAAATGTATTAGATCTCGAATGAGACAAATACGAGTAATTTTCAACCAATTGAGGTTGTGGATCGCGGTAGCGAGACATAACTGCAAGTGGTTGAAAATTTGAATAAATTTACTCAGCAGGATTAGGGTTAAACATGAGTATGTCAACTGTGATACATATTATGTAGCATCAGGATTTCATATAGGATTCTGTGAACTCATGATGTGATGAATTGTAGTTCATTCTTCACTAACCCTGTTTGAGATCTGAATCTTGCAAACAGAGTAATGTTTGGCTTCTATGTTACCGTATTTATTCTAATAATTCCCCGGGCATTAATTATAACACCCCTTGGCTACAGGTGGGGTCTCCGCTAGGAATGTTTGAGATCGGGGGAGGGGTCTGAAAGGAGCGGGGCCTGGGGGTCCTCTCCCTGGATAATTTTTTTTTAGAGTTTTCAATTTGAGTGGTTAAAATGGCCTATTTTAACTGAAATGACAGCAAAATATGGAATATATTTTAATTTTCTTTGCCAACAAGGGCGGAATACCTCCCCCCTGTTGTTCTGAGTGGGGGGGGGGGGTCCAGACCCCCCCTGCCGGAAACTCTGGCTACAGCGGTGTGGGGGTTGGTGGATGGGCGCTTATTAGAGTATTTTTGGAAAAAAATGTGTGAAATATTGGTGTCCTCACACCATCCGGTGCATGTCTCTAGACAGGACGTCACGATCGTCTACAATATTCTAAAAAATAGCGAAACAAGTAACGAAAAAAGTAAACAACGCACATTCACATTAAGCTGCACGCCCATTTAAAATTTGTGTCATGGCGGGAAGGCCATACATTTACTATGCACGCTGTATAGTCCAAAAGCGTCATAGCCATAAATGTAAGTATTTGGGCTGGATCCAGCCCGATTGACAAAATACTGTATTGCCTACCAGTACATGGGCCCATAGTATAGCTTTGCAGCGTAGTCTAATGAACACAAAACATTTTTTCGCAATTGAGTTCGCATAATAATTGAAATACCAATGACCCATAGTTTTCACCTATGTACCTATTTTTTTGCTATACTTATCAGTTATGGGGAGAAACGATCCACAAAATCACCTTTTAAGTAAAGAAAACTGGTTAAACTGAAACTGACTGGTGAGTGACTCAGAAGTAAGAGGAGAGGGGGGGGGCAATTATTAGAGTACATATATACGATTTTTTCTCCAAATCAGGGGTGTGTGAGTTTATTGGAATATGGGTGTTTATTAGCTACAAGTGTAAATCTGAGATGTAGCTGAATACCGGACCGGTACTGTGTGTGACTAAATACATTTTCAGTCATTTTTTTTTTTGCTTTAGGTCGTGATAAAATAATGCTGGAGATTACTGGAGACCCAGGCCTTGGTAAATTTTCATTTTATCTGCAACGTATTTTGATTTCTAAATAAAAAGCTTGTATTTTTTACAATAATAAAATAAGAGTAATTTGCAACAATTTACCAGTTTGGATTTCATTTCAAGACATGTTTTATGGCTATTCTATTCTATGTTATGTTTTCCAAGAAAAACTGTAGAAATTATATTCCGGTATTAATAACTAATTTATGATAATATCTATGCATATCATATGTCTTGATATATAGTAACATTACAAAAAAAACTTTTCACTTAATTGAGTACAACTCAACTGTAAGCCACAATCTCGGAAAGTGAAATTATGACCTTCATTTCTGATTATATTTATTAATCTTCCCGGCACCCAGTTATTTATTTACTTTTTTTTTGTCACCGTCAATTAAGCTAAGAACATTTCTATTTTGATTGTTTATACTTTTTTTTTGTCAAATGATTTAATTAGCAATATGCCATGTTATTTTAACCGCCTGAATGTGATGTGGAAGCATATATTTTTATTATATAAGTACTTGAAAGATGTTTTTTTAGCACAAACAATTCTGTAGTCACTGAAACATGATAAATTTTAACACATGTACCTTAAGATATATATTTTTTTAATTCTAAGCACAAATCAGGCATCTTGGGGTAAACCACACCTAATGTGTGACTGTTATGATGGTTCCTAGCGCTATGAGATGGCTAACGTAAATAATATCCAAACCTTAGAGGTAGTGCCCATAAAATTCAATTCTTAATGGAATACTTTTGCAAGTTACTTTTCAGCTTGCGCCTGTGTCCATTATTTTTTCGGATAAATCGAACGCTAATCCTATGTAGCCTAAATCGTATGGGATGCTGAATGTGGGACAAAAGTGTTTACACATGATCGCCTTCTGATACTGCAGTAACCACTTGTGTATTTGTTTTTAGCAATGGGCCAGGCCAAACATATGGTGTGTATTATTGGCGCACCAGAATCGATTACAGAGGAGCAGCTCTTGGAAAAATTTCCTGGCTTTATTGCCCTGATTACAAAATCAGATTCCGACAAGCCATGGTGAGAAGACAGCTAAACTATTGCGCGTTCGTTTTTTTGCATTGTTGAGTACCGCATCATGAGGTGTGCACACTTCTCTAGTTTGAGGTGACACATCACACTGTTTACACAATGTGTAAGCGTGTTTGAAGTTCCGGAAAGAGATCGACATATGAAGAGAGCAGGATAAGAA
Source organism: Flabesymbios commensalis (assembly GCA_964017125.1). Classification (NCBI taxonomy): domain Eukaryota; kingdom Metazoa; phylum Annelida; class Polychaeta; order Terebellida; family Flabelligeridae; genus Flabesymbios; species Flabesymbios commensalis. The sequence continues at coordinate 25,813,189 of OZ024909.1, read as the reverse complement.
AACAGACAACTGCAGATTCCAGCACACGATCCAGAAATTTAATATAACATTATGATTAGTCTCCTATTTTACTTTTTAATCTGTACAGTATAATAGAGCGAAATTGTCAGATTTCCTCCTACCTGCCTTGTAGTAGGAAGATAATGATCAATTATTATATTGTACATGTATAAATATTTATGTTTATAATGTTAGCATACTGGTGTCAACGAATTTGATATTGTATAATTTTAACTTCACCTTTACTGGTAAACATATACATAATGGTTCTATATATATGTTCTACTAATGTGTTGAATTTTCAGTGAAATATACCAGGTTGTAGATAGGTTGTAGCCTACAGGGAAACCTCAAGAATGTGTGCAGATTTTGCCAGTCATGGCATTTTCTGCACCTTGATTATGAGAAGAAACATCAAAAGTTGACAACAATGCAACCACAACCTCTTGTCATAGCTTGATCTTGTATAATCTGTTTGTTTAGGGATTTGTTATGTTATTTTTATGATGGAAATATTTACTGTTTTTTCGGACATGAATAAAGTGTAATAAATCATTAGTTATGTTATGAAGATAGGTTTAATAGTATATAATGTAAAATTGCTATGTGGTGGGAAATAATTACTGTTCTATAGTCAAATAATATATAATGTAAAGTTGCTATGTGGTGGGAAATAATTACTGTTCTATAGTCAAAATGATGAAACATCTTGCACATGGCTGTTTTGATTTCTAGGAAAGGTTTTGTTGAGTTTCAAACAAAAGAAGAAGCGGAACTAGCTGTGGAGACAAATAAAAATCTTGTGATAGAGAATCATAAGTTAGAATCCTTTTTAGTGAACTATGCTCCCGTATCAAATACGGAGCAGAAAAAGGACTATCAGATAGGTTTGTTACTCAAGATATATTACTATTTATTCATTACCAAATATACTTGGATGATGATGTATGGAATTCAATTTTTTTATTGTTATATTTAAAAGATTCTGTTGCAAAAATAGATAGCACACCATGACCAATCTTTGTACAACATAATTTAACACAAGTATATTTTCCAGCATGCTTGAAATACATGAAAGATGATTTTGTCTATGTAATTAACCCTTTCACTGCTAATCACGATTCTAGCCGTTTTTAATTTGTTTTTGTTTTTAGCTGAGCAAATCACTGGTAGGGGGTTTAAACATAAAAAAATTGCCAATGCTTCTCCCAAATTAAACAAATTTCAGTAATTTTCACCCACTTGAAGTTGTTGTTTTGCGGTAACGAGACACAAATTCAAATAAATGAGCTGAAATTTAAAAGAGATAAAGTAAAGGGTTAAAGGTGTCTGTGTATTATTTGTTTGCAACACCAGCAAATGATTATATTAAATGCGGGATTTAAATAAAAAAAATTGTGATGACAAATGCCTAATACAGTGTTTTTTTCTTATTCAAGTATTTCCACTGGTGGTGCATAAAATCCAATCTTTGGTGAAGGAGTGTATTGCTATTCGCTCCACCATTTCAAGCCAGATGCGAGATGTGCCAAAGTCCAGACGACTGCTGCTTGTAAGTTTATCACAAGGTCATTTAACATACATAAAAAATGCCCTCATGTCACATTTCCAAGGTTTTAAGTTAGACATAAAATTGTTGGTCACAGATCGCTAACCATATAAAACTGATTCGTGCACAAAAAAGTTGTTGGTGACAGGTTGGTGAAGTCTGAATTGACTAAGCTCAGGTACAACTTTATGCCTAATGTACTGGTTATTATTATGTATTGACTGGGTAATTAATTCTGGATTTCTGTCTCGATGAAAATGATTACAGTTCTATATAATCAGCACCATCTAAGGTGGAATTGCCTCTATGTGACTGTCCACTGTAGCCTAAATGTGCAATATCTTCCATTTGCTGTTCTATTAGGAGTTAAGTCAAATCGAAAATCAACTCGTTCAAGATGAAACATTCAAAGAAGAGCGATGCCTTCCTGGAGCATCATATTGCCGGAGTTACTTTTCAGAGAAAATGCAACAACATCTTGAAATTCTAGACAAGAAATTTCATGATCAAGCTCAGATGGCAATTGAGGATATTCAAGAAAATGTAGACAAGTTTGAAGCAGATTTGGCCAAGAAACAATCACAGAGGAGTAGCAGACAGCCCAGCAAAGACAATAAGCAAAACACAAGAGACAACAGAAAGGATACTGAACCAGATTTTCGTGGCAGTAGAGGCAGAAGTGAACGAAGTCGACGGTCTGCATTCAAATTAATTTTGATTAGTGATGTAGAAATATAACTATTTTTGTATTTTTCATCGTTTTTGTTCAACCTGTCTAGTGTATCTGAATTTGTCTTTGCCCAGCTTCCCAATATCTTACTTGAATTTTTAATTCTTGCATTTTGTCAATTACCAGTCCTAGCACATACTACATACATACCGGTAATGGTTAGACAAATTAAAATGGTTGATTTATTTTATTTCACATGGTTAATATTATCTTGTGAACACAATAGTTTGCTAGATTTTATATTTTGCACGTATCCTGCTCAAATTTGTCTAGCATATCAATGATGATCAAATCTCGAAATAGGGTAAGACCTAACACATCTTTTGCCTTCTTTAATGTTTTCACAAAATTTACCTTAAAGTTTTTAATCCTTAACTGTTTGGCTCCTCACCTCCTTACAATACCTTGGCTTCCCTCCATCTCATCTCGCTTCTTCTTTAACCACAAAGCAAATATAATGGGAATTTTCACCAATGTAGTAAATATTCACTTCTCTCTTTGATTTGGCCTTTTTCCCTTCAGCGGACACCTCACAGAGACAAAGATGTGAATATGCCATGCATGTACATGAGTCATTGACTTCTGAATGGGAGCCTCCATGACTAAGAGCCAGTGTGCTCGGCCACAGGCCGCCATGGACACCAATTTCGAATTCTGTTTGACCTGTATTTGCACAAAAGGGGCCCAAAGTCTCATTCAATCATTTGACATATGAAAATAGGCTGGTAGTTGCACCGAAAAGTCCACCTAAATTTGGCACGTTTTTTTCGCAGTGTTTTATATGCCATCATATCAGCTCTTGTGTCTCAGTGCCGAGGTATTAGTATGTGTTACCATACTTAAGCTCAGCAAAAACAAAGGAGAATCAGAAAATCATGTTAAATTTTTTTTTTACTGTTTCAACAAATCCCATCCACGGACTGGTTTCTAGCATGGGATAGGGTTTTTAAATCTGAATAGGGCTGTTGTGAGAGAGACTGAGATATTTCTAGCCACAAGGGAAATGGTTTAGCATGTGGCGAGTGCTAGTGCTCACCCAACCTTTTTTACAGGAAAATCTAGCTTCAATTAGTTTATTCTATGAATTAATTGCCAAGAGTCCTGTATACATGTACCTATACCACATGAACAATTATGACAAACTCACTCCCTCGAGCACCTCATACACAGAATATACATACTGTAGCGTATACCCAGGAGCGCATGCACTTAAAGAACTTGTAATTTAGCACATGTTTCTAATAATGTAGCACTGCTGTATTGGAGGTAAATACTATTTATTTGGACACAGCCACAGCGTGAACATTCAACCTGGTGTAGCTGCCCCCCAACTTGACTACAAATATAAATTAAAATGTATTCCATCACCTGCCAGATTTTGTTGTATTTTTTAACATGTCCTGTGTAGTACTGATTAATTTATTTTAGTTATTAGTGGCAAGGTATGTTATAGGACTGATTCTCAAGACTTCTCATAGTTTAATCACCTGACTCATTTGTTTTATTATAGACTAAAATTAGTTTTGTTAACCTTTAAAGCGCTGAATTAATTTGTAAAAAAACATCGCAACCATCGGGTTTTTTTCTCCTTGAAGTCATCATAAATGTCTTAGTTAGCTCTTTCTGATTCATTCGAGTACCTATGTTAGGTGTCTACGGCCATTAGAAATATTTCTACCCTTACAGTGCAGGGATCGACTTTAGACGTCAGAATCTGACGTTTACAGACGTCAGATTCCGACGACTAAAGTCGATCCCCGCGCTGTGAGGGTTAAAGTTCTCCCAATATTGATTTTGTCCTCTTTCTACAGATGAGATTGTATTTTGTTTTCCCAGCTCCCCTGAAAGACGAATTTCTGATTCACGTCGCTCTGACAGAAGAAGATCTGACCGCAGAGTTTCTAGCGAGAGGGACAGCAGGTGTGTACATTGATAATTCTCCCACATAATTGACATGCCACTGAATAACCCTTTAACCGCCGGTCCCGATTATATTAGGTTTTACATTTTTTATTAGCACATTAAGTACCACCTTTTAGACCATGTTGAAGATAATATATGACATCAATCATTAAAATTTGAAAATAATTAACCTCAATTTTTTCAAATCTGAATAACTTTCACCCACTTGTAGTTGTGAATCGCGTCAGCGAGACACAACTTCAAGTGGGTGACAATTCAAATTAAATAATTTGGAGGTTAAAAGGGTTAATAACTACAATATTAATGACTCATTAAAGCAAAACTATCAAAGTAAATGTCGTAATGACCTTTTTGTATAAGCTTTCATAAAATTTTATAAAAATATATACAATTTTTGTCCACTTATTCTATTGTTATTAACAAAAATGATTAATTGAAATGTACACTTTATCGGGACACAGAGCATCTGCCCACTTTTTTTGACTTAAATATATAGCAGAAGATCTCATTTAAATGGCTGCGGCTCTGTTCCAACGTTGAAGCAGTACCTGCTCATTGTCTTGTGTTTTATGGTTTTTCTACACACAGCTCACATGGAAACTGAATTAAATGTGTGATATTTGCCAAGAGCTGGCAGGCCAGGATTAATAGTGCTGCGTCTGCATCCTGGCAGCTATTACTGGGTTTCTTGCTCACGCATAACTTTCTGGTTAGGAGAAAGCGAAACTAGTGGGCTGAGACATAATTATCAATCTCTCTGGTCATTAAAACATTATCTACAACAGAACAGGAACTCACGCAATAAGGGCTTCTGGGCAAATCTAGGGGTTTAACCCCCAGACATGCCCAGATGGTTGAGACTTGGTTTTGGCTATGCAATTTAACCCTTTCAGTGCGAGGACCGTCTTTATGCGTCAGATTCTGACTTATTAAGACGGTCCTTGCACTGAAAGAATTAAAATATTTCTAATGGCCGTAGACCCATAACATAGGTATTCAAACCAGAAAGAGCTGACTAAGACATTTATGGTGATCTCAAATAGAAAAAACCCCGTTCGTTTCCATAGTTTATTCAAAAATAATTCAGCGTTGTAAGGGTGAATGCTGAAACACTGGAGCCTTTTGCAGAGCTCTGCTATCCTAGGTTAGGATAGTAACAATAGGGAGTGACAATAGTTGAGGGTAACTCCATTCTGTCATATGTGTCAAACAACTTATTGACAAAAGTTTGAAGCCTTATAACAGAGATAATGTAATGAAACTACAGTCTGTTTCACCAGATCCTGTGAGTAGCCTTTTCTCAATCTAATCTGCGCTTTTCAAAATTTTAGTGTGAAATTTTTTGAGGGACATTTTTTCATCTTCTCCCAACATTGCTGAATATTTTGTGGAATTTTGCTGTGTATTATGTAGGTTAAACCATTCGGCATGGAATAAAATTATTTTTTTATGGTAATGATGAAATGATGTAATTTTGAAAATTTATTACATGCCACATGGTCCAACTACCATAATACACAACAAAATTTCCCAAAATTTTCAGTGTATTTGGAGAAGATGAAAAATGATCTGATTAAAATGTTCCTAAAAAATTTTGAGCAGCGACTGAGCAAATTGAAAAAAGGCTACTCCCAGGATCTGGTGAAACAGACTGTAATCAGATTTTTGATATCATTAGAATTTATTGTTTTTTCAGCTCTCCAGATTACAGAAGGTCAAATAAACATAAGGAGTCTGATCGAAACCGCAAAAATTATAAAAGATCTCGTCATAGGTCATCGAGTGAGAGTGATCACAGGTGTGTAGCCTTGGTAATTGACTATGTACAAATTATTATTTTTTCCATTTATCAATAGTCACTTCTTGTTTTTGCTGTCTCAGTAACAACCACACTGAGGCCAAGATAATAGCTTAGATAGCACAACTTTTGCCCACATGATAGCTAGTTATTTATTATACCCCGCCCGACGAAGTTGGGACGGGAGGGGGGGTTATGGCGTCGCCTAGGATGTCCACCTGTAAGTCTGCCTGCTTGCATTTTCATTCCCGGAGCAGATCTCAAAAAAACCCATGGGGTAATTTTCTTCATATTGCACACACACATTCCTTAGGGGGTGTAGATGTTTTTTTTGGGGTTATGACTATTGACATGCATGCTGCCAAAATAGCCTTTCATTATTGCTGATATCTGGCGAACCGCGCCAGGTAGCTAGACCATTACCATAAAACAAAATGTGTGGTTTCAGGTAGGGATATGCACTGAAATATTTCTATTTGCGCAACTTTAAAATGGCAGACTGACTACCATAATTAACATTATATGCCTGATATCTGGCAACCCATGCCAGATAGCTGGACTATTAATATGAAACAAAATGTGCTGTTTCAGGTAGGTATATGGCCTGAAAGTTTTTATTTTGATCAAATTCAAAATGGCAGACTATCGGCCATAATTAACTAAAATGCTTCATATCTGCTAATTTGCATTTTGATGACGTAAACGTTCTCCAGTCGCCAATATTCGTCCTATTTTCACAAATTTTTTTTGAACAGGGATTATCCTGGTTGAGTTTGAAGATCAGCTAATTTGCTTATCTCAGATTGCTGCCCCGACCCTTCCTTACAAATCGACGTAAATACTCTCAAGTCGCCAATATTCATCCGATCTTTCCAAAAAATTGTCTGAACACCCTCTGATGGATTACCCTGATTGATTTTGAAAATCAACTAATTTGCATATCCAAGATGGCTTCCCCGACTATTCCTTTCAAATGACATAAACACTCTCCAGATGCCAATATTAAGCCGATCTGATGCATTACCCTGGGTAAATTTAAGAAAATTGAATAATTTGCATATCTGAGATGGTTGACATAGCACGTCTATCACATAGCCACATCTTCACTGCATTGGCAATAAACTTTTTATTGTGGAAGGTGGAGAATTTCATATTTACCATGCAAATGTAACATCTAGTTTGGTTTCCACTGCTTTTGCATTATCGGATACGGAAGTCATTTGAACAAATACAAGATTGTGTGATGAAATTCCAGTATTTTAAGGTTTTCACAGACTCGTATCAGCTGAATGCTGCTGAACAATTTCTATATTTTCAGCTCCCCGGAGATCAGACAACGTTCTAGACAGAGATCAAAGGATCGTAATCGTAGAGACACACAAAATAGAAGACGCAGAAGATCAAGTGAACGTAGAAGCAGGTGTGTACTGGAAATGAACATATTTTAATCACTTCATGTGTTGAGACCATTGGGAGAGGGGGGGAGGGGGTGTGAAAAACTGCGGGGGGGGGAGATGGATAGAAAATAATTGTAATACAATTGCACTAGAACATCAGCAACCACTCTATCACACACACCAGGACCCACACTTTGACCGATGACTTCAGCCACATCTTTTGTCAACACCAATTTGTGAGATATTCCTTTATATGCTAATATTCACTGTCCGATTAGATTTATCAAGCCAATATTGGGTTTATTGAAATCAACAACAGCTCATTTCCCTCTGGGTCAGCAAAATGTCATTGGCATAGTTCTGATCATACAGCGTTCCCCACAGAAAAAAAAAATCATCTGGTCGTTCTGTCACAAATCTTAACTTAGCGCGCGCGAGCAGCATAATAAAGTGTTTACTTTTGTGTGCGTGCGATGAAAAAAATCTGTGATTTTTTTAATTAAGACACAACGAAGTACAGTAGTCCCCCTCTTATACATGGACCCATCATGCCATCTCTGAAAACATGCATAAGAGAAGTGCATGCATAAATAGGAGATGAAAAATTTATGAAAACCAAATAGTTTGATGTTTATATTTTTATGTTAATTAATGTAATTATCATAAATATTTTCATGGTATATTAATGCATCATAATCCATACTTTTTATTCTAATTTTCTTTTCTTTATGCTCTATTTTGGCTTGTAAATTATTTTTAATCGCATGCTAGGAATGCTTATGATTTACCCTCAGTTGCTTTGATATTTTGTTTTGCAAATAATTGATGCAATTTTGTATGAGCAGCTAGCTGTGAGGCTATGTTTAACAGCAAGCTTAACCATAGCGTTCACTGAGAAAGAACAGAGGATGTGGGGGCGAGCCATTGCCCAAACTATGCTTATCTATCTGGGCATATCAATCTAGTTGTATTAACACTAAGATATGTTGGACCATCGTTCTGTGTTATTGGGTGGGGCTAACCATGTAGGCTTACACAGTGAGGATTTATAATGTAAGATGTTCATTAGCACGGCATTGTCAAAACTATGTCTAAGGCAGGGATAATCCAGTAAACATGACCAATATCAGCCTAATGTAATTGTTGATCCAATGTCCAACGCTGGCCAACATTAAATGAACATTGTTTCACGGTCCGTGTATCCCGTGCACAACGGAAGAGGGGGGGGGGGGGGGGATCAGCCACATTTAGTTGATGATCTCTTTTACTCATGTTCAAAAAATGTTGAATCATCAGATAAAACGGCTTTCAAGAATCACGTCCCACAACTTATAAGCATTTTGAGCTGTCCACTGTTATTGTATAGATTGTTACAAGTCATTAGCGGCCCCGCACCAACCAGAAAACACAAACAAGGGTATAGTCCCATGATTTTAAAGTTTGTTACGAAGGTAAATTTTACATTGTAATTCCTGACACTTTCCTTGTCGTTATTGCCATTTTTTCGCTTATGAAGATCCATAAATATTATCAGACATTCCTTATTTAATCTAGGTGCAGTTTAGCAGTCTGATGTTTATTTTATTAGCTGTATTCCACTGACCCTACAGTAAAATCTTCAATGAGAGCCCACCTATACTATAGCCACTCAGTCATGTCTGCTATAAACTATTGGAGTGAATGCTTAAAAAAATTACGACTGATTGAATTTCTCGATAGATGATGTTGTTAATGAATATGAAAGAAAATGCCCATTTTGATTACAAAGGATGCATATTTTATTATCTTCAAAATAATATTTTTCACATGTAATAACACCAGATATGACTTGTTCCAAATGTTATACAGAAGTTTGAGTGGGGGTCTACAAAATATTGTAATTGATTATTTTGCACAGGTTGCTATGCTTTAGAGGTATAGTATTATTACTGTATACTGCCGGTTAGTAACCGCATCCTGGTTAGAAGCCGCACCCCAAATATTTTAGATTTATCCACCGTCTTTTCCAAGGGTTTGAATTTCAGAAAAACTCAGTTACAAACTGTATCCCAGCTTTAGCATATAACGCGCAGTGGTAATTCCTCCCAGTATTAAACTTGTGTTGTTTACCAAGACACTTGTTTTTATACTCTATCGGTATTTCGTCATTATTGCAGTCAACACCATGAGTAAAAAGTATAAGTTGAGCATACAATTTATCACTGTATTACGATGTGTTTTTCGGATAAATTTAATATGACAATACATGTATTACATTGTAGCGATATGCCTACATTAAAAACGTTATGCAGAGGGCACATAGGATGCCAATCACAACGTGGCGTTAATCTACTTAACAGTCATATCAGCTTGCTTCTCACTGGAGACTCAATGAAAAGTGTTGGATTAATGTTGGGTCGACATCACAGACGGCTGTACAACATTAAGTTGAACTTGGTTGTTGTGTAGTGTTTTCTGTAAGCAGGCGACACAATGCTGCCAAACCTGATCATCCATGCAGTAAAAATGATAAATTGACCCAGTGTCAACTTAATGTTGGGTCAGCGTCGTTGACAGGGGAGAAGATTGAGCAATCGCATGAGTCGATGTCTAGTGTTTGCTGAGTGTAATGACACTTATCTGTTGGTCTGATCACATGTGCTGAATAGTTTTTGGTGTGATTCAGATAATAAAAACTTTGTCTTTTTTACTTTTCAGAAGTTTTGCGGATATTTCAGTTTTGTTCATTTTGACTATCATCAGAATTTGTTAATTTAGCTATACACCCCTGCTCGGATTATTGCTAAATATTTGCAGTATGCATATTGGCCCGAAGAAATTTGTTGGGATGCATATCAGACTATAGTGGCTGAAAAATGCTTTCCGGTGATATAACTATGTTCACTATATCTTAAATACTTTTTCTGTTATTGATTTAAAACCATGTTTAAATGGGGTTTTCAATGTATATATTTATTGATATGGGTGTAAGTAACATCCAACGCGCCCTTGGCGTTACAAGGTGCATTACACCTCTAATTAGTAGCCGACGTCAACGGTGTCAGTGTGTCAGCGGGGCGTGATAAACATCCCACTTTAAATACCTAACTTTTTTAATTATGATCGTATGGACATGTAGTAAATATCACCAGAAAGCTTATTTAATGCTGAAAATAATGATATAAAATAGATAATGATAGCTCCTAAACTCACAAAGTTATTGATTTTGAAAATGAGGTAGGGTTTAGCAGTCTATCATCACTGGGAATAAACGTAAACGGGTTAAGCTCCACGAGACGCCAAACCGATGCCGCCATTGAAAACGGTGGCCCAGCATTAAAACAACACTGTAACAACGTCTCGCGCCGTCCATTTTCACAGCCACGTGCATTACAGTGCCTCACGAGTATACACGTGAAGATAATATCTGTGCTAGTGCGTGCGTTGTCGGTATTGTCTTCAATCCTGGTCAACATAGAAGACGCAGGCGAGGCCTGTTTGCCATTGAATATTCCAATGAGAATACAGTGTACATCCATAACATTTGTTTTTACATTTTTATTTGGCAATCCAATGTATTATTGATCAATCCTAGTGCTTCGGGTTGAGTTGGAGTGTAATGTGTGTAACGCATCAACAGATCAAGCCATAGCGTGCACAGTGTCAGCCTTCATCTATCATAGCTATTTTTCACACCTGATGTCGGCACCTTGATTAATTTGGCTCTACTAGGCTGTACAATCAGTTGTGTCAGGCCGCGGAGTGTCAGTTTAGCTTACAACAAAAGTAATGACTACATGGTCATTGCCCTGACTCAGTGATCATTGACTCAGACAGATTGATTAGTGTTTCAGCCATAAAGATCGCGGCGCTGTTAAATATCACCAAAGCGCATTAAAAAAAAAGTAGCTTTAAAATAATAAAAAAGTAGCGTGGTATCGTCAGTGCACATATTATATAATAAACGAGCCCCAACTGCCTCTGCCTACCTGGCACGTTTATTAGGGGCACTGTATGGTACATTGTTTTAATGCTGGGTCAGAATGGAGTCAGTGTCACATGTTTTGTAGTGTAAAGCAAAGGGCTATATTGAAATGTGGAAAAAAACACAATGCTTATGAAAACACAAGCAACTTCCAGTACTTCTAAATTAGGTGTTACCGTTAGAACAGGCAATTAACACAGGCTGTCAACTGCGCTGATCGTGTCACAACGAGAATGGAGGTGTTTAAAGGGTGCTGTCTTAAACATCAAATTCGGCCCATTTTACGTTTTTTCTAGAGTTTTTTTCACCCCTCTGAGATACGACTACCCCTCTGATGTGACTTTGGTTCTTTGGCAGTATGGAAGTCGTATCAAAGGGGGACTATTGTACATGTATTACATTGTAGCGATATGCCTACATTAAAAACGTTATGCAGAGGGCACATAGGATGCCAATCACAACGTGGCGTTAATCTACTTGACAGTCATATCAGCTTGCTTCTCACTGGAGACTCAATGAAAAGTGTTGGATTAATGTTGGGTCGACATCACAGACGGCTGTACAACATTAAGTTGAACTTGGTTGTTGTGTAGTGTTTTCTGTAAGCAGGCGACACAATGCTGCCACACCTGATCATCCATGCAGTAAAAATGATAAATTGACCCAGTGTCAACTTAATGTTGGGTCAGCGTCGTTGACAGGGGAGAAGATTGAGCAATCGCATGGGTCGATGTCTAGTGTTTGCTGAGTGTAATGACACTTGTCTGTTGGTCTGATCACATGTGCTGATTAGTTTTTGGTGTGATTCAGATAATAAAAACTTTGTTTTTTTTACTTTTCAGAAGTTTTGCGGATATTTCAGTTTTGTTCATTTTGGCTATCATCAGAATTTGTTAATTTAGCTATACACCCCTGCTCGGATTATTGCTAAATATTTGCAGTATGCATATTGGCCCGAAATAATTTGCCCGGTAAATTTTTTTGGTGTTTTTCAGCTTATTCGACAAAAGCCAAGATGGCCGCCAAAATCCTATGTCGCTCTCTAGAGCTTGAACCGCTTTATCTATTTGTTTCATGTTTGGTTTAAAGGAAAGACCTTACCCTGCACACGTGCTGATTAGTTTTTGGTGTGATTCTGATAATAAAAACTTTGATTTTTTTGAGTTTCAGAATTTTTGCGGATATTTCAGTTTTGTTCATTTTGACTATCATCAAAATTTGTTAATTTAGCTATACACCCCTGATCGGATTATTTCTAAATATTTGCAGTATGCATATTGGCCTCTGTAATTTGCTAAATTTGCTCTGTAATTTTTTTGGTGTTTTTCAGCTTCTTCAACAATAGCCAGGATGGCCGTTAAAATCCTATGTCACTCTCTAGCGCTTGAACTGCTTCATGGATTTGTATTATGCTTGGTTCAAAGGAAGAACCCTACACTGGTCGTGTGCTGATAAGTTTTTGGTGTGATTATGATAATGAAAACTGTAATTTTTTACGTTTTAGGATTTTAGCTGATATTTCAGTTTTGCTCATTTTGGCTATTATCAAAATTTGGTTATATAGTTTTACAGCTCAAATGTTATCTTTTGGGTATGCTCACTGGCCCTGAGAAAATTGTCAGGAGAATTGTTTTTCTTTTTTTGAACAAAATTCAAGATGGCCAACGAATCACATGTTACTCTCATGAGCTGCTTCACCGATTTGTAGGAAGCAACTCACCCTGGACATATGTTGATTACATTTTGGTGTGATTCTGACATCACATTTTTGTGTGGTTTACTTAAAAAAATTGGTGACAGTACTGTATTTCTCTATAATTAATGTATCCTGGTTGCTAAATCTATGTGGGGCGGGTGTTGTTATTCATGTGTATTCAAATTTAATTTTGGTTATATTTGCTACATCTCTATGGACTCATTTGGACACAAAATTGTAATGTCTGGCTATAAACCACCCCTAGAGTTTTAGAAAAAAATATGTATTTTAATAGTCATGTTTTCATTTAGAAACTGCGTTTCACAATAATTACAAGACATTGATACATATATGTGAAAGAGCAAACACTTGCTTACATATTTGTATGTGTCCTTTGATATCAGTTTTTTCACAGCTCAACAAATTTGGTTTTAGCTCCCCAGAGATCAGACGTCGTTCCAGACGTTCCAGATCAAAGGAGAGATACGCTGATCGTAATCGTAAAGACACACAAAATAGAAGGCGCAGAAGATCAAGTGAACGTAGAAGCAGGTGTGTATTTAATTATCGAAAGGATATTATCAGTTAAGAGAAAAATGCCATATATTGTAGATATTTTAATATATAGAAGTTATAGTCCAGTCAAAAAGTCATTTGACTTGAACAAATTGCAACAGGAATAATTTTAGGTGTTTTGGCTTCAAAAATACATCCAGATTAACATACTAAAAATCTTAAGAAATATTCGATGCGGAACAAGGCAAAATTCAAGGTCAAAGGTCAATTCCAAGGTCAAATATGATTTTTCAGAAAAAAAGGGTAGAAACAAGTGTAATACCTTTTTTTCGTGTAATTTTAACTGGAGAATCCACTTCTTATATTATTTTATGATTCAAGGTCATTCTCAAGTTCAAAGGTCAAATCGAAGGTTAAATAAACGAAAATATGATTTCTAGGAAATAATGCTAGGAACATGTGTAATACCTCATTTCATGGAATTTTTGACTGGAAAATACATTTCTGGTATTATTTTGGTGACTGAAGGTCATCTTCAAGGTTATCTTCGAGGTCAAAAGGTCAATTCCAAGGTCAAAGGTATAAAAAAATAAGATTTTTAACAAACACGAATAGCAAAAAGTGTAATATTTATATTTAATGTGATTTTGATTTAATAATCCATTTCTTGTATTATTTTGATGATAAAAGGTCATCTTCAAGGTCAAAACCTCAATTTCAAGGTCAAGTTAGCGAAAAATATGTTTTGTAACAGATAACACTACAAACAAGTGTAATACCTCTTTTCTGTGTGATTTTTGACTAGAAAGTCCATTTATAGTATTATTTTGGTGATTGAAGGTCATCTTCAAGGTTATCTTCAAGGGCAAAAAGTCAATTCCAAGGTCAATGGTATAAAAAATATGATTTTCAACAAACACAAATAGCAAGAAGTGTAATATATATGTTTGATGTGATTTTGATTGATTAATCCATTTCTGGTATTGTTTTGATGATTAAAGGAAAACATGATTTGTAACAGATAACATTACGAACAAGTTTAATACCTCTTTTCTAAGTGATTTTGGACCAGAAAATCAATTTCTGGCATTATTTTAGTGATTTACGGTCATCCACAAGGTTAGAAGGTGAATTTTAAGACCAAGTGACCAAAAATATGCCCTTTGACGCTTCCGGGTAGCCCATTAGCTCATCCACATTTTCTGTCGGCCTTCATGCATCTGCTTCGCCTTTTATTACTTCTCCATTACCCTTTAACACCTTTTGCACCTCTCCATTGACCGTGAATGCTCTCCTGGCGCCTTTTAACGCCTCTCCTTCGCCTACTATCGGCTTCCCATCACCATTTAATGCTTCTTCGTCATCCTTCAATGCCTCCCGATCGACTTTTAATGCCTTATGGACGCCCTTTAATGCCTCCACATCGCCCTTTAATATGTAATTGTCACCTATTAAGGCACCTGTCACACTTTATGCGTCTCCATGGCGTATTAAGGCCTTTTTTGTTGCGCTTGAAGACCTTTTCGTCGCAATTTAATGCATCTTTGTAGCTCTTTAAAGCCTATCTTTCGCTCTTTAACGCCTTCCCATGGCCATATGGCGTCTCTGCGTCGCCCTTTTAAAATGTCCTCATCACTCTTTAGCACCTCTCCTTCACCTTTTGGTGCCTCTCTATCGACCTATAATGCATTTTTCGAAATTAAGGCCTCTACATCGCCCTGAATTATGCATAACCGTCACTTATTAATGCATCCGTTGTCCTTTATGTCTATTCGTAGCGCCTTAAAGCCTTTTTGTGGCCCCTAGCTTAACGCATCTCAATTTCCCCTTAACGCCTCTTTGTCAACATGTAATGCCTCACGCTTGCCCTTTAACACCTCCCCATTGCTTTTTAGTGTATCGCTATCAAACCCTCGCAAGGTAACAACTCTGTGGCACTTTCACGTCGCTCTTTAACATCTCTCCTTCGCCCTTTATATCATCCCCGTCGAGCTTTAGCGCTTTTCTGTCGCCCTTTACTTCCTCTACATTGCCCTTTATTGCATAACCGTCGCCTATTAACATACCCTTATAACAACGTGTTTGACGACTTACCGCTGCTGTCTATGGGTCTTTGCTTTTTCCCTTCAAATTAAAGGCCTTTCCGCTGCCCCTTAATGAATCTACATTCTTACACATATTCGACACCCTTTAATGCCTCCCATTGCCCTTTAGCGCCTCACTGGCACCTTTTAACGCCTTCCCTATTGATCTTTAATGCTTTTCCATCGACATTTTATTCCTCACTATGGCCATTAACCCCTTCACTACCATACATGACGGAAATTTCCGTCGTCATTCGTCAATGTATGTAACCATACATGACGGAAATATCCGTCGGATTTACTATAGTTATACCAGGATCCCTGGATCCTGGTATGCACTTCGGCCTGGAAGTGAAGAGGTTAAACACCTCCCCATCATCACTTGAGGCCTTCCCATCACCATTTATCACCTTCCAATCACTATTTGCGCCCTTTGATGCTTCCTCGTCGCCCTTTAAGGCCTCTCCATTGCCGTTTAATGCCTCTACATCGATCTTAGCGTATTTTTGTCGCCATTTAATGCCTCTATATCACACTTCATTGTTTAACCATTACCTAGATTCACCAGTTAACCCATCACAACATATTTCATCACCTTCTCATCACCATCTAACACTTCTACGGTGCCCTTTAAAACTTTATCGTAGCCCTTTACAACAACTTCATTACCTTAACGCATTTTAGCCGCCCCTTATCATCTAACCATTGTGTTTTATTGCATCTTTGTTGCCTTTTAGCGCCTTTTTGTCGCAATGTAATGTGTTCCTGTCACCCTTTAACACATTTTCTTTGCCCTTTATTGCCTCTTTGGCGCCCTTTAGCGCCTCTTCTGGTTGTGTAGTCATGGTTTAGTGGTTTATGCAGTATTGTCATCTAAATTATAGATTTTAGCAATGCATTGAGTGATTTCAATATGTACATTTATGATGGTTTACTGTTATATTGCTATCGTGTATGGTGTCACACAAGGCTACATGTACCGTAGATATATTGTTCCCACATCTTTAGAGTTTTTGCCTTACAATGTAACTGCTCATGGTCTAGTCCGTATATTGATAATAGTGTTAACCAGTTAATAAACTCATGTATCAAGGATAGGTTTCCAATTAATTTATCCAGCAATAGACATTGTGGGCATTTTTTTTGTTTTTTTAAATCATATTACTAACATTGTGCTGCAACCAATATATACACAGAACAGCTCGTTCCCTATTCAAATCAATTTAAAACTGTTTGAGTCAGTAAGTGTCCTGCTATATTTTATTTAAATAATTAAACAAAATAATGTGCACGTGAGATATATTTTGGCTAATTTCATTTTTTAGATCATGTAAATGCCCATGACTTTGACCTGTACAACGCGAACTTGATATTGTAGGCCTACTACTAATCCGAAATAAAAATCAACCAACAACTAGTTTACAACTATTTGCGTCAGTATCAACTTATATTTTATTTGAATATTTGGCAAAAATATGCACGAAACCAATATTTGGGATAATTTGTAATCCTACATGGCAATGACCTCGACTTGTGTCACATGACCTTGTTATTCATCACCCCTAAACAATAACAGTAAAGTAATTTTGTTTACTAAATGGCCATGCCCTTGACCTGCGCAGCATGACCTTTATATTTTATCACTGGTGAACAATAAAAAAAATTAACAACTAATTTAGTGATATTATTAATCATATCGTACCTTAACCTGTAGGCCTAGGCTACAACACAAACTTGACATTGTACTATTCATCAGAAATAAAAATCTATCAACAACTAATTTACAACTATTTGAGTCAGTATCAGCATATATTATATTTAAACAATCGGAAAAATATGCACGAAACCGATATTTAGTCTAATTTGTAATCCTACATGGCAATGACCGCGACCTGTGCCACATGACCTTGATATTCATAACCTGTAAACAATAACAATAAAACTATCAACCAATCAACAACCAATTTACAGCTGTTGGACTCGTTATCATCTTGTCTTTTATTTAAATAACTAAACACAAAGTATGCACTTGACCAATATTTTGGCTAATTTTGATTAATAAATGGCCATGACCTTGACCTGTGCAGCATGACATTTTATCACCCGTAAACAATAACAAAATCAATTAACAATTAAATTAGCAATATTATAAATCATATCGTATTATATTTTTATGAATAATTAAACAAAAATATCTATGTGAATGATATTTTAGCTAATTTAGGGTAATAAGTGACCATGACCTTGACCCTTGTAACATGACCTTGTCATTTTGTCATTTCAAAATAAGTGAAAGCGATTCGAGATCATCTAAAACCAATGTTTAGACAGAAAAACATTTAGAAAATCGGACAGGCGGGTCCTTAGATACAGTCAATCGCAATTTAATGATGGCCATTTAGTCATTGCCCATTAAAAAGTCGGCCATTTGGAAAATGATCTCCAGATGACCTTAACATGATAGGAAAAACGGAATCCTACGATTTTGTGTATAAAAAACATATGGACTCGAAAGGCATTGCGAACTCACCCTCACTAGTAGGCCTAGGTTAAGTGATCAGGCCGATACACCTTTTAATACAAAAACGAGGTATCCTATTTGTTCTTAGGCTTACTTAATAAAAACACATTTTCAGTCACTTGACCTGAATTTTGATGTTTTGACCTTGAAGATGACCTTTAATCGTCAAAATTGTTTCAGAAATTGATTATCTAGTCAACATCACACCTAAAAAGGTATTAAACTTGTTGCTATTTATATTTGTTAAAAAATTTTTTTTTTTTAATTTTTAACCTTTAAATTGACCTTTTGACCTTTAAGATGACCTTGAATCATAAAAATAGTACAATAAATGGATTGGCCAGTTAAAATCACATCAAATTGAGGTATTACACTTGTTCCTACCTTTATTTGTTAAAAAATCATATTTGACCTTGAAACTTGTATCTGCCGGACGCCATCTTGGACGCCATCTTGGATTTTGCACTTTTCCGCACTCCCGATTTCTTAAGATTTTTAATATGACAATTAGTGGCATTTTCTAAGTTCAAAACAGTTAAAATAATTTCTGTTGCAATTAGTTCAAGGTTAAGGCCATTTTTTCGGCCCATTGACTGGACTATTATATACATTTTGTTTTATAAGAGTACATTGTTTAACCCTTAGAGCGCTGAAATATTTTTATATAAACCGAGAGAACAAAACCATGTCTTAGTTAGCTCTTTCTGCTTCATTTGTCGTCAGAATTTTGACGACTAAAGTCGATTCCCCCCGCTGTAAGATTTGAAAAATTTCTAATTGTCGTAGATCCATAACATAGGTATTCAAATGAATCAGAAAGAGCTAGCTAAGACATGATTTTAAATTGAAATAAACCCTTTGGCCTCCATTATTTATACAAAATTAAATCTGCGCTTCAACCCTTTCACCACTGAAGCCCGTTTTTATGTGCTGAATGCTATGGCATTCAGCACATAAAAAGGGCTTCAGTGGTGAAAGGGTTAAGGGTTAACAGAAAGAGTGCTTTTGCATGCAGTAGAGAGTTTAGGATTTTGTACTGGGGCTAGATGTAGATACACATCTACAATAAATCTTTTAAACGAATAAAATGTGCGTACATTATACCACTCACGATGTAAGAAACTTGATAAAACGGCCAGAATAGGCAAAGAAATGGCTTGGTATAAATACGTTTTTTTTTGGTGTAGTGCATTTCTGCAGCTAGATGGGGTGCATTGGCATCTAGTAAATATTTTTCCTATCAGAAAATGTTTGTGACTCTTCTGAAAATTGTGTTTTCATCTTTATTGGCAAGTGTCAGTAAATAAATGTCTGTGGTCCTAATTATGAAATGTTTACATCATATGATGTCCTTCCGCAACATTTTACACAGTGTAAATAATTATTTACAATACCTATATGCCCTCTTTCCCCAACTGATGCATGCCGGATTATATATGTGCAGTAATTTTTGCTGATATTGAGCTTACTTTTCTGACATTATGAAGTAGATAGGCCTATTTCACCATGTAGTCACTATATTATGCTACAATATATAAATTTGGTAATTGCTTGTTTGTCATTGTGACATGACAATGTTTTAGCTCTCCAGAGTTCAGACGAAAATCTAGAGACGGATTCAAAGGAAGGCAAGACAAAGGTAGACAAGATGATCGAAATCGTGGAGATAGTAAGAGATACAAGAGAGACAATTATAGACGATCCAGTGAGAGTGATGACAGGTGCGTATTTTGGTATAGCATTCTCTGTCAGCACTGTGTTAACCTTTGAAGCGCTAATTTGTAAATTTTGATATTTAAACGCTTATTTCTTTTTCAATAGCAATTATTTGGTCTTGTAATAATTAAGCAGCCCTCATCGAGGAGGGCTGCTTACTGTTTTCCACACGGTCCGCTGCCGCAGTTATTTGTTTTTAAAATAGCTAATAATCTATAAACTTCTGCTTCCTCATACTTCACATAGCCATCACTTACCACTGATTAATTGTTTTGGTGACATTTAAGTAGCTCAAAAGCAATGCAAATTAGCTGGACCATGAACATAAAGCAAAATAATAGGTCTCACGCAAGGATAGCCCATGACAAATTTCGCAGAAATAAAATTCAAAATTGCTGACTTGTGGCCATTTTAAATATTTTTTCCTCATTATTTTTTAATCTTGCATCATACCTAATCCATCAATTTCCTCATAGTTATCACATTTTGATGCCCATATCATTTACTCTTCAATTACTACGACCACTAACAAAGAAATGCTTGTTAGAGCGTTTTAGGTAAAAGTTTCCATCGAATCTTCTTTTAATTTGTCAAATATGTTCAGCTATGTCAGTCAATGACCTGATAAACTTTTGAGGGTAAACAATTTTAAAAAGTCCGCTTATTGAATTTGAGTAATTTCAAGTCATTTACGTAGCTCGAAAACAATGTAAAATAGCTAGACCATTATTATAAAACACAATGTAAAGTATCACACAAGGATAACCCTTGACCAATTTCGCAAAAATAAAAACCAAAATGGCCGACTGACAGCCACTTTTAGCCGGTTTTACTAATTTTCTTGGAAATAATGTATGATGGCTAAATTGTTAATATGAATTAAAATATCTGGTGTTGCTCATGACAAATTTTGCAGATATACAATCCAATATTGCCAACTGGTAGCTATTGTGTTTCAAGTTTGCTCATTATCTCAGAATCCTTGCATGAACAACTGTCCTGTGTCAAAAAGCTAACACTTGACAAAGTTTGCTGATCAAATTTTAAATGGCTGACTGGCGGTCACGTTCACGGCTGCTTTAGTGTTCAGTTCCGAACAAATCTTCTTAGTTTCCAATAAAACATGTTAAAGAGACTATAGTCATGCTTACTGGGTTAAAGGTTTAGTAGGACTTGGGATTCAGGGTATGATGCTCAATTCTCAGGGTGACGTGTGTATAATTGCAATAACTGCATGCCCTTCAATGAATTTTTACAGCAAGTGATAGAAATAATGGGGTGTGTTCAGGTGAAGTTCGGGTGTAAAAATCACCTCCACACACTCTGTCAGTCAAAGTATTGTGGCTTATGTGCTGCTCCCTGGTTTCCAGTGTGAACAACACTGAAATTCACCACCAACATATTGTATGATAAAATTTGTCACAAAAGTAATACATGTACCGTACTACCATTTTAACCAAATTCTTTAGATGTGACTTTTATTTATTTTCTTAGCATTCAAACTAACAGAAAACAATCTAAAGAGAGCCGTTTTGTAAGCATGGGAGAGGGTAAGAGATCCAACAAGAGAGCCAATCTTGGGCAATCCAGTGAGAGCGACGACAGGTGTGTAGTCAACTAGTAATAATGGTGTTGGTTTTATATTATCTTGTAAGCTTTTTCCTATTTAGAACTGTAGATTAATTTAACATGTAGGATATTTTTTAAAAATTGAAGATGGCGAACGAGTTTTCATTATAATCTACTATTTTAGATATTAAGACACACACACAATCTGGTAAAAATGTGGTAGCCATCTTGTTTTTCAAAATGACTGCTATTGAAAAACAGTTTTATAATTATGTTATGAACTAGACTATAATCAATTTTTGTTTTGTCAGCTCTCCAGAGTACAAACAGCCTTCTAGAGACAGGTCTTTACAGTACACTGAACACAGGGTTGTTCACAGGTGAGATAATGACACTAAAACAATGCTATTTTTATTACTCTGTCCGCACTGTGTCACATGCTAATTTTAGAACATAACCGTTCCTTTTAACCCATTAGCTTCTAGTGACTCTTATGTGCATCACACAGCATATTTTAATTAAATATAATTGAATAGGGAGTGAGACTGATGCAATCCATTTAAAGTAGGATGATTTAACTCAAGCGTGGGGATTGACTTTAGACATCAGGTCTAAGTTTATAGACTCGGAATCTGATGCCTGAAATTCAATTCCCACACTTGAAAGAGTGAAATATTTATAATGGCCCATAACATAGTTATTCAAAAGACGTGGAAAGACCTAACTAAATCATTTGTGATAATTTCAAATTGAAAACACTCTTTGGTCTCCATGGTTTACCAAATCATTTCAGCGTTGTTAGGGTAAGTTAAATTTGACACATTTGGTTATTTTACAAAAATGGTTAATTCACAATAAGATCTGAATTGTGGTAACAATTTACAGCTCACAGAGAATGAAAATTAATTTAATTCAGCAGTAGCTGAAGGGTTAAATGAAGAAATAATTGTTGAATTGCTTCTGTCTGTGATGATCACTGATATTGCTTTGCAGAGAAAAACCTCAGCTTGATGACAGGAGAGAGAAGGAAATGTTTTCTACTAAGCGCAGTGCCAGCAGATTTGATTCAGATAATGAATCAGGTCCTAAAATTGCCAGAAGGGATTCATATGGCATGTCGTCAGCCGAACCTCGTCAAAGGTTTGTAAAAATGCTAAAATATTACTTTCATGTCTTTTTGTAAGAAGGTTAGTCTATCAATCAATCAGTCTATCAAATTTATATGGCGCCTGAATCATCAGCGGACTGAGCTCAGAGACGAACAAATCATGATTATGTGTCATAGTTCTTGCCAAAGCAGGCTCATCAACAATGAGTTTTAGTTGTTAAATTTGAGACAAATAGTTCTATGTGGATCAGCATTTAGACAGCAGAATTTAATTTTGAGAACATTTGGACACTCACAGCAAAATAAACTACTAGGATGCACTTCAAATTTCAAAGGTTCCACATTGAACTATATTCTGTTATAGATTTTCCAAAACATGACTTTCAGTTTAATTATGATATAAATTGCCGCATATATGTGACCATACTACATCATTCAGGACTCTCATATAACATGTTTTAATGATTGTATAGCCAAATGATATTCAAACTGTCGCCATTTGAATTTGTGTAAACACGCCATATGCTAATTTTAGCTGGTCACAGAAACAAAGTGTCAGACAGGCATCCTGTGCTTTCTCTGATCAATGAGGAATCGGGCTTCTATCTAACCTATCTCACCTATGACTATAGGTTCTTATCTCATTTCAAGTAAAGACATATCATCTAACATAATAGTGTACTCTAGACTACTTGACTTGAAAACGTAAGCCTACTTGAAAAATCATATATCATGGCTCTGCCATTGTTTGTGAACTGTCAAAAATAGACACGCCTACATCACATGATCAGCACATGACATGCATGATCTATATTGCTGATGATGCCACGCAACTTGTGGATCACAGTGGAGAATTGTTGCATGAGAATACTGCATTTTAAAGTCGTTTTGGTGGCGATAATACAAAAATCAGGCCTTATAGCTAATTTTATAGTCTGGTTACTTGAAGTGGATACCTTTAACAGAACTGGTCAGTAGGTAAACGTTTCACTGTCAGTATTTCAAAAAGATCATTTCTGAGATAAGCATAAATAGTGGAAATTTGGGAGGGGGAGGGTGTCGGCAGTAAAAATTATTAAACAAATATGAGTAATTTTCACTCACTTGAAGTTAGTCGCGGTTGCGAGACACAACTTCAAGTGGATGAAAATTTAATTTATCGCTTTAAGGGTTAACATCATTTAACCCTTACAGCCCGAGGATCGACTTTAGTCGTCAGACTAAAGTTGATCCACGTACAGTTAGATAAACATATTTATAAAGGCTGTAGACCCATAACAAAGATATTCAAATGAATCAGAAAGCTAGCTGAGACATTTATGATGATTTCAAATTGACAAAAATCTGGTTTCCATGTTTTGTACAGAAATATTTTCAGTGCTTTAAGGGTTAAAGAACACAGCTTGTACAGCTGACAATTTTCCTTTCAGGTCACCAGACAAGCCGGTAATGTCTATTGATGAGCTGCTAGTTGTACTTGACCAGCATCAACAGAAACATGCAGCAAGAAAGTATGGATCAGGCTATAGTGATGACAGACCTAGTAGAAGGTAGACATTACCAGATTTTTTCTCATGCAATAAAAAGAAGGAAAATTATATTGTTAATAATGCAGGGCACAAATTAAGGCTTGGATTTTTGGGGGTGGAGGACTGGAAATTTTTCCCCTGGAAATTTTAAGGGGTATTTTTAACTTGGGTGGAAAGTTTCCCTGTGGATTTTGTTTGAGGGGGGCGAGTTTTGGGGCTCTCACATTAAAAATCAACTATTCAAATATAATTGAAAAAAAGTGTTATTTTTATTTTCAGAATCATACATTCAGTAAAAAAAATGAGATGACATGGCTTTGAAATGTTTTTGTTCATGCTTAATGTATATTTAGTAGGCTCCTGCGGGCCAGTCTCCACTTCCTAATGACTTTCCCAAAGTCCTGGTACAAGGAGCCCTCCAATTTGACCGGCAGTCACTATAATACCCATTAAACAAGAGTCGTGTGATGTCGTCTCATCAATAACTTAACATTGGCCAACGCCTCAATTTTGCGGAATAGCAGATAGTTAGACCATTACTATAAAACAAAGTGTTAAGTCGTTACTCCATTTATTAAGCATTAATGAATAACGGTGGAACGGACTGACTCAACTAGACCAAGGACAGTACAAGGGATCAATGGCTGAGTGTCCATGTAAATTGGAATATCTTTACTTGCTGCAACTGGAGGCGTAAACGTCTTCAATTATTTAGCAAAATCGTCAACCCTTCTATTGGGAATTTTGTTTTTAGGTCTCCATCGCCGCCCAATATACAGGCTTCTAAACTTGTAGAAGAGTTAATCCATAAGCGTGAAGTAAAGAATCCAGAAAGAAGACAAGAACGTGTCGAACATTATGAGGAAAGAACAGCTCACCGTAGAGATGAATACAGGAGTAATTACAGAGCGCCAGAAAAAACAGATAGAAGGTAAGCACGGAGGTTGTACTAATGTTGGGCCAACGTCAAAGACGATGGAAATTTTTCTGAGCTAGGCTTTTATTGGAGATGTTACTGTATCACCAATTGAAATTAGCAGTTGCAAAATCTGATATGCTACATTATAAGCAACAAAAGCTAATATAGCAGAGATTGATGATATAAGACAAGAAAGGGAGGGATGGGTAATATATGTGGCATGGTCAGCAACATTTTAATATTGTCAAAGAAAAGAATTTTTTAATAATAACTGTGATCTTGAATGCTCTTAACTGGAAGATAGTATTATCAGTTTCAACACTGACCTTCATATTTCTACATTCTAGTTCTCCCACCAGTAGGTATTTTGGTGTATACAGCATAGCTGTAAGACAGAAGTCTGGTTGTTCAATAATGTAGTTCACCATCCAATGTAAGAGAAAATAATGTACATCTTACCCAGCAAAATACTACAGCAAAAAATCTATGTTGGCAACCACCTGCGACGCTGGCCAATTTCAAACCAGCATAGGTTCTACATGCTGTGCTGTGCTGTGTTGGCCGAGGATTAGCATCAGAAAAGTTATGTCTAACATTTGTTAAATTGAAGTGAGCTAAATTGAATATGATGTGCTGGTATAAGAATAGTTTATTTTTCAGATCTCCTGGGAATAAGACGATGACTGTTAATGAGCTGAAGAAACTGGTGGAGTCTCGAAAAGCGGAGAGAGAAGCTGCGACAAGAGCAGCCAAGACTGCTGCCATCCCTGGCTTATCATACTTGCTTGAAGAGAGCAAGAAACGCACCGAGCCTACTGATTCACCAATTAGATATAATGCTTATCAAGAGGATACAGTTAAAAGGTGCACATTATCCCAGAAAAAATGTGACAGTGTGTTAGCTCAACATTGCGACAATGCTGGAACAGCACCAGAGGTGCTGCCCCAGCATTGACGCAATGTTGAGCTAGCATCCTGTGTTAGCTGGTGATTCAATAATTATGCATCCCCCGGGATGCTTGTATGTGGTCATGAGATCCCTGCTGCCACAGCAGCCGCCATCTCTGCTGCTGCCAAGCGCAGGATTTGTCAACGCGATATCTCAAGAACAATTAGTCTGAATCACTTTGTATGCAGTCACCCACAAGCCTGGCCGCCAGGATGGTTTAGATTACGTTTTAGTCGTGTTGGTTTGTTTGTTTGTCCATTGGCTTAATTTAAAAATAATGAACGAATTTGCATGAAATTTTTACCAGAGGGTGTGTCTGATTATTAGATTTTGGGATGATCTGGATCCAGATTCCAAATACGGATCCTGATCGCATAGATTTGCATGAAACTTTTACCAGATGTATGTCTAGGGCTAAGGACCAATCCAAAAAATTTTGGGCATGATCCAGATTATGATCTAGATCCAGGATTTGGATTACAATCATTAATTTCAGCGGAGGTTTGCAGTCTCTGACTGAATGAAATTTGTCATAATTTGATGATTATTAAATTCCTCTTCTCATTTATATTTCTTTACCAGTAGGAGGATTATTGATTCAATAGTCATGGATGGGATGAGTGCTTGACACCCACTAATTTTGTTCTACAGAAAGGAAACATAAACCGGTACTTTATATTAATAATTTCATATTCTCCTGTATCTGTGGACAATATATATATTTAGTAATTTGATGTGTAGTATGAGGAAGATTTTATCTTCTCTTGAAGTTTATGTGATGTATTTCTTTCTCTGAAAAAACAAGTGTGTGGTTTTATCTACTTGCTTGCAGATCCCCAGATATCAAGAATCCTCCAGATACGAGTGTCAATGATTTTCAAAAAATGCTCGAGATTTGCCAAGCCAGAAAATTAGCTGAAACAAAACAACAGACACAAGGACGGAAAGCTACAGCAAGCAGTACATCTTATTTAGAACGAGAAGTTGATAGAAAACCACAAGCTAATTACACACCTGACTACCGCACCTCGGACAAGTATGGTGAACGGTTAGCATTTTTTATTTATTTTCGTTATTTTCATTACTGTAGTAAATTTAAAACCAGAGCTGATATTCTACATACCATTCTAATATTGTAATATAAAGCAAGGTAAGAACTTACCAAAATTTACAATACATTCTTATACCGTTTGTTGTTGTCATATAGTTGAAAAAGTTGTGCTTATAAGATCCCAACCTCGTCAAAACAACCCAGAGGTGCCAACCCTTCCTTGATTTCATGGGGGATTGAAATATAGGTTAAGAAGAAAGTCGAGTGAAAAATAATAAATAAGTTGTTTATTTAGCATCTGTGTTTGTCAGTTCCATGGGTCAACTTATTTTTAAAATCTGAAATAACCTGGCTGTTGTTTTATTGTTTATTAAGCTCTACTAGTCGTCAGTATGAGAAAAGCTCCACCAGATCTGAATCACACTCCAAGAGTCAACTGTACAACCCTTTTGATAATGTTAGCCATCACGAGCGGAGTGACTCAAGCTCAGCTCTGAGACAAGAGCCAGCCCCTTATTCTGCGTATCAACAACCTGCAAGGTGAGACTACTATCAGATGCGCAAAAAAAGTAATAGTAATATATAGTCAAGATAATTTATAGTCAAGATTTGTCATTTATTATTTTTAAAAAACTCAAAAACTACACATGATCAAGCATGTGGTTTATGAATGTAGTGTGCCTATTTTATCAATAAAAAATCAAAAGATAATTATCAATATACAATGTAGGCCTACATTTCATATTTTCTACAAAATTGTAAATTTCACTTATATGCCTGGTCTGAAATTTGATAAAAAGAGTAATAAAAGCTGCAACGTTGCAGTTTTTCATACCTTCTGGCCTAAGCTTACTTTTGTAATCCGCGAACCACTTTTTTAACATGGACAAAAAAGGTCTTAGAAAAAATGTTGAGAAGTCCTTGAAAAGTCCTTGAATTTTGTATTTGCATCATGCTGTATCTTTCTGATAGTTGGTAACCGGGTATATGTCGGCAATACAACTTTATATTATACTCTGAAATTTTGAATACTTATCGTCGCCTCGGAGCTAAAGGATCCAATCTGCCACTCTAACGAGTGTCAGATAGGATCCTTTAGCGACGATATGTTCTTTATATTTTTTTGTTTGGAAGCAGCAGAACATCAGATTCTAAAGCAGGTAATAACAGGTATGGTGACTCAACTGGCAGCCAGAGACCTGGCAGTGCATATCAACATTCCAGTCAGTCCAGAAATCCTTACGAAAGTCAACCACCACCTAGCCTTCAGGACCGTAAGGGAATTTGAATTACTTTGATAAAAAATGTTGCCTAATTAACAATAGCATTAACCCTTTTTGAATTTGTTTAAATTTTCAACCACTTGAGGTGGTGTCTCACCACCGCAATCCACAACCTCAAGTGATTGAAAATTACTCATATTTGTTGAATTTGAGTCTGAACATTTACAAATCTTGATGTTTGAACTGTCATTTCATTCCCAATAACATTGATTTAATCGGCTAATAAAACGGTTTAAAAAATGACTTTTGTCATGATCAGCTGGCAAAGGGTTTAAAATATATTTTTTCTGATAAAACTTCTTCATTGCAACAACTTCTGAATGGTTTTGAAATGTTTATTAGGCAAGTCCTGCCTCATCGAACCATACCGAACATGTGGTCTTGCCACACCAACATATAAAAAATGTGGATGCCTGGGAGGGTTTGCGAATTTAAATTATAAATATTCGTGGGTTACAGAATCCAGGCATAGCAATGGTACTGAACTCATTTAGAGTGCTATTTTCCAGTACTCACTATATGAGAAAACCAGATGCTGGCTTATCCCTTTCAGCACTAAGCGTTTTAACTTAGCACTTTAAATGTTAGACCTTACAGCGCGGGGATTGACTTTAAACATCAGAATCTGACGTCTGTAGACCTCTGATTCTAAAGTCTATCCCCGACCTGTAAGAGCTAAAATATTTCTAATGGTCGTAGATCCATAACATAGGTATTCAAATGAATCGGTAAGAGCTAACTAAAACATTTATGATAATTTCAAATTAAGAAAGACCCTTTGGTCTCCATCATTTATACAAAAAATTTCAGCGCTTTAAGGGTTAATGTAGGTTCTCCGTCTTTTAACCTATTTTGAGTGGTTTTGTGTTTGCTGGGATACGGTGTATAATATAAGCCATCAAGACAGTCTTGTCAGAGACACTGATTGAACTGGAATTTGTAAGTACCCGGTCTTACATTGTTTAAATTAGGTCAGACCAGAAAATCACAGCAAGGTGTAATCCCCCACTTGAATTGAAATTATATATGTCTGTGGGGCAAGACCTCACCTATGGTTTGGTGATTAAAGTCTTGCATAGGCAAGATGGGTTTGTAAGGAAGTAATGATGTTTTGATTACACAAGGATGTGTGGTGATAACTTGTCAGTAGAAAACTACAAATAGTTATGATTTATACTGCTCCTTGCATACATTTCTTGTAGAAAAGTTAAATCCATATTTTTAAATAACATTTTAGCAAATTATATAATATTCTAGAAAATATTTGTCCATTAATGTTCTACAGAGTGGGCAGCTTATTATCAATCCATGCAACAATACGGTGGAGGAAGTCAACCACCACCACCACAACATCAAGTGGGTTATCCTCCTCCAGCATATGGACAACATCAGCCGCCGCCACATCCATCTACTCAACAACCTCCACCAAATTGTACGTACAATTTAACTTTTTTTCAGTGCTACCCCGGCAAACATGACACGTTAAACAAATGCCGATTTAATGTTGGGCCGACGTCGCAGACGGTGGGCCAGCTTTAAATCGGCATTGGTTTATTGTATCGTGTTTGCTGGGACATTAGTCTTTGATATTTAAGCCCCCATGATTTTAGTTTGACTATTTTGCCGCAGTCGCGAATTAATGAAGTTCTCACACAAAAGTTCATACATGGATTTTGTTGTTCAGAAATGCCAGTGTCTTCAGAGGGAAATATCCAGATTTACATTTTGGAAGCTGTAAAAGTCAATCATAATTGGAGTTCGTCGGCGTCTCCATCCCCATGGGCATTAACATTTCCTTAAGGGCGAAATAATTTGTTGATAATAATTCGTTCCCGGACAAGTTTTAAAAAATGTCTGGAAAAAAATTTAAATGGCTGAATTATAGCACAAAATGTCCAATTTATCACAATTTATCACATCTTATATCTTTGTGGGCGAAATAACTTCAAATGTTTTTCATGTATGCAGCACAATTATTTTCTGCATGTTGATAATAACCAATTCTTCGACAAGCTCATAAATCGCTGAAGAAAAATTCAAAACCACCATTGTAGATGATATTTTGACGTATACACCAGAAAACCACATTGAACCACACCATCAAGCAGTGATTTTGCTAGACACCTGGTTTCATCTTCAAACCACAAGAAGCTAACTGATTACTCTTACCACATAATTATAAGTGTAGAAATATTTCCATTTTTTTATGGAGAGCCGAAGTAGGTTGTAACATTCTGATGTAAATTCAGTTGTAATATAAAATATACATTATGGTACATCTCAGATGTACCATAATGTATAAGATGACATTTTATATTATAACTGAATATACACACAGATTCTGTATATAGTTACCACAAGTGTCAAGTATAGATATTAACAGTTTTCTTTCTTATTTTGCAGATTCGTATGGTTACAAACGGTATTGAGGGAAGAGGTACATGTAGATAGTCAAAGAAATGCAGTGTAGGCCATAATCTGTGCAAATATCCTCCTTATCCTAAGGCATCAGAACAATTCCAGTTAATTAAAAATGTGATCGTCAAAGAAATGTACAGAAAAAGAAGTAGCAAAAACTGTTTGATCAGCTTTGCATGATTGACAACGCCGACTGACAATTATGTATAGATTGCTCTATCTGGGCATCTAACGCACTAACTATTTGGTTAAGGAGAATTTGCTTGTAATTTGATTTAAGATATGTCATCTTTTCCAATTATGATATGTAATTTGCTGGACTAAATAAAGTCTTTTGAATATATGTGAGATGTGTTAGCATGATGTTTTACTGTTCTTTAACACGATAGGAATATTTGTGCTCTGCAGTTGTTACCACTGTCCGCAAGGGTATTCTTGTCCCCAAGCCATCTTTTATTAGTGGGGGCTCTTAAGTCAATATATGAGATGAAGTGTGCACTTCTGGATAAAATTGCGAATTTTGGCACACAGATAGTTGAGATCATCCTGTACAGGAATTTTGATGGAAGCAAGTTGGTACGTCCAGTTTTTGGCCGCCATCTTGGTTTTCAAAATGGCCGCAACTTGGGACCTATATTCAGCAATATTTCGAAAAGGAAGACACTTAGAGAGCTCATAGCAAGCTAATTTTTTCATGAAAGAACCTTAGAGGTATCTAGAATAACATAGTAAACGTTCTAGAAAATCCTTCACAAGCACTCTGACATATTCAAGATGGCGTCCAAGATGGCCGCCAGCGTATTGTCATATTTGATAAATAGCGTAAAATGATCGATTTTAGCTCAATTTTCTTTTGTAATACACCATTTCAAATAGTTTCATGGTCAATAAAGCTATATAGACCACCCCCTGAAATTTTGAAAACATATTTAACCTTTTCATCACAAGAGGCTTTTTAGCGAACGCCCCTGTAATCTCTATTGGGAAAACATTTATTTATAATCAAATAATTAAGTATTAGTTGTGATGTATATTGGTGTCAGTAATACTATATTAAAGGCATATTAAAGGCACGCTTATGTTGGTCATTTAATTGTATTTTTATTTATTCAAGATGGCGTCCAAGATGGCTGCCAGTGTATGAGTAGATTTAGGACATTGTGTAAATTCTTGGATGTTATGTCAATTTTCTTTTGTAATACATCATTTCAACTATTTTTATGGTCTGTGAGTCTATCTAAACTATTCCCAGACAACGCTAAGCAATATTAAGCACCTTGACATGGAGAGTTTTCAATTAGCGACATAGTGCTATACCAAAATGTAATTGGTGAATCACTTAGCCCTTAAATTTTTCCAGCTGTTTTTCGGGTGTGAGACTGTTTTTATGTTTTTTGAGTAAATGAATCGATTTTAGCTCATTTTTTTCATGGACCATTTCAAATAGTTTCGTGATTAGTAAATCTATATTGACTACCCCATTTATTTTAAAAATTTATTCAACCCTTTTATCCCTAGAGGCTTTTCAGCTGACGCCTCTGTGATCTTTATTGGGACAACTTTATTATTTATAATTAATTATTTCCATATTAATGGTGATGTATTGGAGTCAGTAATAAAGTTATAGTGAAGTCACACTTATTGGTAAATTAATTTGTATTTTTAATTATTCAAAATGGCGTCCAAGATGACTGCCAGTGTACGGGCAGATTTAACAATTTGTGCAAATTCGTCATTTCAACTAGTTTTATGGTCTGTGAGCTCATCTAAACTACTCTCCGACAATGTTGAGTAATATTTAACACCTGAACATGAAAGTTTTCATTTAGCGACAAAAAACATCTAAAATATAATTGATGAACCACTTGGTCCATAAACTTTTACAGCTGTTTTCCAGGTGTGAAACTGATTTCTGTTGGACAGATCATTTGATGATATATTGCATGTAAGTGTGATGTTTTCTGCGTGAACCACTTATTGTCAGTGTATCCGCATGGTAATAATGTCACCATACACATACTGGATCACAAACATTATCACTGATACATGTAACTTTGACGAATATACATGTGTTTTATTGCATGCACTGGTATGTTGACGACAATCAATTGTCGCTTGAAAGGTGGTGTATTTATAATGACAGTGTATATAGGGCTCTTGTGTGAAATCTACTTTAATAGAGACGAGTCTTAATTAATTGTAGCAGGGCTGCATGATAATTTTTTTTAAATAAAAAAATCATTTTGTATTTCTATCCTGTTATGCTGTCAGACGATCCAATGGGACACACTCAATCTACAAAAGACAAACAAACAAAGTTCTGAGAAGCCTTCTGAACGAGTTATCGGGTATTTAACATGTTTCATGTGTTGAACATAGCGCTAAACATACACCAATAGCTTGAATGGAACTAACGGTTTTCAAAAGCAGCTGCTTCTGCCAATCAGGCTTAGAACTGACTCTGTTGTGTATATCCGGACTGGTGTCTAAAGATTCGTAGGGCATGATGCTACCGCCACTTTTTGTTCTCTTGTAATGTCAGAGAAGTTGGGTTTGTTGATACCACATCGATGGCCTTTATCATAACCCTCTCCAGCCTCAAAAAACATTTCAGAATTATCTGCAATGGCGTGTTGTGGTGCAGCTGACAAATAAAGAATGATCGATGTGCTTATTAACAACGTTCATACTCTGTGAAAACTGGCTGGCTGCGATGATTCATTTAGATCGGCTGTGTATTCGTAGACTGGAGGTATGCATATGATGTTTGAATCTGTACCAGACAAGATTGTTTGTTATCATGGTGTGCGTATACAGTGCCCAAAAACGTCTGCAGATGATCATGCACGGGCATAGGAATTTTGTGCGCCATTGAAGCAGTACCATATGAAATGAAGATTGCCATACAGCTGGCCATACTACTGATGGTGATCAGAATAGGAGAGTTGCAACCTTGTGTGACCATGTGATGAGTTTGTAAGTAAATCACATTTTTACATCCCGATTTACTCCAGGATTAACAGGATGGTAACAATCCATCAAAATGACCAAGTGTTTTACCATATATGTCCCAAAAAAAGAACAGTCAAAGACAGTCAAAGACACTTAACAAATTTGGTAACGATTCATCAAGGTCAAGCATACTAAACTAGGTCAAAGTAGTATAGAAAGTGGACCAAAGTATAGAAACCCGAAACAGCACATCTAGACTCCTGCAAATCATTGTACAACATTTGGTTCATCAAACCAATAGCCCGGAAAATAGCGCAACTTCAAACTGGGTCAAAGTACCATACTGAAAGTAGACATAGCTTAAAAAGGTACATCTAGAGCCTATGAGGATCATTTGCACTAAATTGAGTATTAATCTATCAAGTATTTTCTACCCATAGTTTGTGATCAATATATGTATGGTGACATTATTACCAGGGGAATGCATTCAAATAATAGTTTCATACAGACAAAAATTATACTCGCTGTCCCCCAAACGAGGACTGTAGGCAAGTAGTGGCATATCACCTACATGCAATCACATGTCATTTACATGCAATATATCTTCAAATGATTTTTCCAAACTTCCCTAAGCCAGCGATCTGATCAGAATGTGATCAAAAGAGGAAGGTGTTGGTTAGTAGGCCTATGTCATACTCAATCGCGTTAGTCTTCAACACATTGTTGACTATATGACCAAAACATCTTCAATATTAACTAGTTATTATTCATTACAGGGATAACGTATTCACCAAGGATACTGTGACATGTAAAAAAACATAAATCAGTTTCACGCCCGAAAAACAGCTGGAAGGCTTATGGGCTAAGTGACTCACCAACTACATTTTGGATGTTTTATGTCGCCAATTGAAAACCCTTATGTTAAGGTGCTAAATATTGCTTAACGTTGTCCGGAAGTAGTTTACATGGACTCACAGACCATAAAACTAGTTGAAATGGTGTATTACTTAAGAAAATTGATAAAAAATTGAAGAATTTACACAATTTCTCAAATCTGCCCATACACTGGCAGCCATCTTGGACGCCATCTTGAATAACTAAAAATACAAATTAGTTAACCAATAAGCGTGCTTTTAATATAGCTATATCACTGAAACCAATATGCATCACCATTAATATTTAATTAATTGATTATAAATAATAATGTTTTCCCAATAGAGATTACAGGGACGTTCACTAAAAAGCCTCTTGGGATAAAAGGGTTAAATATGTTTTCAAAATTGCTGGGGGTGGTCTATATAGCTTTACTGACCAAGAAACTATTTGAAATGGTGTATTACAAAAGAAAATCGAGCTAAAATCGATCATTTTACGCTATTTAATAAATATAACTATACGCTGGCGGCCATCTTGGACGCCATCTTGCATATATCAGAGTGCTTGAGGAGGATTTTCTAGAACGTTTACTATGTTAATCCACATACATATAGGGTTCTTTCATAAAAAAATCAGCTTGTTACGAGCTCTCTAATTGTCTTCCTTTATGAAATATTGCTGAATATAGGTCTCAAGTGGCGGCCATTTTGAAAAAACAAGATGGCGGCCAAAATGTGGACGTACCAACTTGCTTCCATCAAAATTCCTGTAGATCGATATCTTAACAATTTGTGTGCTAAAATTCAAAATTTTATCCAGAAGTTCACACCCAATTACTTAAGAGCCCCCACTATATATACCCTTCGGCGTTATATGGTCAGTGTTTAATCTAGCCATTTCTAACATGGCGCAGCGCCATGTTGCTTTTTGTGAGCGCCATGTTGCCCTCCATGTGCGCCATGCTGCCCTTCAGGTGCGCCATGTTGCCCTTCTAATATTCAGACAGTGAAGTGCCTCATTGAACTATTGTTACGTCATATTTAATCCACCCAGGTCATTGTCACAGTGGAAAACACCCCGATCACTGATGTCTCGCGTTCACACCTATGACACAATACCTGATAACGGCTTGTGTACATAGTGGTAATAACTGGCGATGTCTACATACCTAACTGATTCTGTTTGTACCCTTAAAGGAAGTACGTCGTCACGACTGCGCCGGTCACAATATTGCTATTTTACGGGCTCCGTAATTTACTAAGTAAACACTGGGAGGGAAATCTGAAGTCACGTGACTATGACGACACCAAGCTTTGAATCCAGGAAAAAAAATGGCCGACATTGGAGGCAAAATGAACAGATTTCGAATTAAGCCATGTTTGTCTGCGAGTGAGAGTAAAAGAAGAAGAAAAGTATATGTAAATAGGCGAGTACGTCGTCAGGTTTGGATCGGTACCGCTATAGACCGCTGGAATGACACGAAAAAGACACTTGGACCTTGGTCAACTGACAAAGCGTCGCAGTGCATTTGAATGATGTTGTGATTTGGTTCGACGACGTCGACGACGATAATCTGTCACATCATTCTTGACAGTATGCTACGATAGAAGGTAAGTTAACGACAATGAATACAACTTTTGACTATTTTGTTTCGAAAGAATCTAGATTCTACTTCTAGGTCTAACGGTAACAATAAACATGTCTTTATTTTCAACAAAATAGGCCTGAAAACGGGCTAAACTCAGACTGTGGCCGGGCGATAATAAAAGTTTCTGTCAGTGTCATTCATGCAGGGGACATCGGAGCTAGACCCTATTGTGAGAAATGGGCCTATTGAGTAACATTAGCCTAAGATCAGATCAGATCAATAGAAACTCTTTTCCCTGGAACTAGGCCTAGCCTTTTTTTTAATTTGCTCGAGGTCTCTGATTTTTTTTCATTTCTCCCCAACATCATTGAAAATTTTGTGAAATTTTGTTGCGTAATTATTGAAGTTGAACCCTCTCACATGTAGTAAAACGGCAAAATGACAGTTCTTATTTCACCATCACCATGGAACAAGTATTACATAAGGCCTACATGATGCAAAATATTCTAACTTAGAAAATATACAACAAAATTCCAGGCTTTCAGATTTGAAAATTGCTGGCAAGTGAAAGAAAGCTCACCTCAAAGTGGTGAGGCGTAATCACTCTTACCATATAATGATATAGAGGGACATGCCCACGCTAAAATCATAAAAAAATCGGTGATTTTATTTTGGCTTCTTATTATCTGATTATATGCATATGATGTAAACATGGTAAACATGTCCATAGACTAGAGCTGCAAATTTTTCAAAATTTTTGTGCTGTGCATTTAACAGTTAGGCTAGATATAGAGACAATTTCCTGATTTCTAATTTTTGAGAACCATGTACGTCAAAAATAGGAAATACAGGAATTTCGTCTTTATATCTAGCCTAACTAGAGTAGGGTCTACAGTACAGGGCCAGGCTATGCGCATACAGCCTGTTTCACCAGATCCTGAGAGTAGTCTTTTTTTCAATTTGCTTGATCCCTGACCACTTTACTTTTGAAAAAAAAATTCTGATTATTTTTTCATCTTCCTCCAACATCCCTGAAAATGTGGTGGAATTTTATTGTGTAGGCCTATTATCGAAGTCAGAGTCGAACATCTGACCATTGGCATTTGCTAATTTGGTCGCCGCATGTAATAAAATTTCACAATGACAGCTAACACCATTAGGCCTACTGTGAAACTAGAATTATTTTAGGCCTACATGCAAATTGTCTAACACAGTGGCGGATCCAAGTGGAGGGAGTTCTTATTTGAGGGTTATTTCTTATAAACTAGTGACAAACAGTGCCTGATATTCATTAGATTTAGTTGCTGCTTGGAGAAAGCCATTGAAATTCAAAAATTCCCCCCATGACATGTTCCTTGGTCAAGTTTTAATCAAGACCCCACCCAGATCAATGAAAAGCAAGATCAACCCCTGTAATTTAAAAATACACAACAAAAGTACACACAATTTTTAGCGATGCTGGGGGGAAGAATAAAATATGTTCCAAGAAAATTTCACCCTAAAGTTTTGAAAAGCAACTGAGAAAATTGACTGTAGGCCTACATAGACTAGATACAACCTAGCAGTAGGCCCATGGCTATAGATCCCACTGTTATTTCAAATGTTCAGGCTTACCTCTGACATAAATGTTTCAGTTGGCACTTGGGGTCCAAAAAAAGGAAAAAAATGTTTAATTTTTTTGTGCTGAAAACATTGGCCTATTTTAACTGAAATGACAGCATAATATTGGATGTAGGTCCACATGTATTTTTCTTTGCCAACCCCCTTTGTGCTAAGTGAGGGGGAGGGGAGCTCCTGATTCTTCCCTCCCCCCCCCCCCACCCTTTGTTGGAAACCCAGAAGTTAAACCATTTTGCAAGATATTTACATAAATATACTACACCGAGTTTCCTCCAGGAATGTTTGGGTGGGGGTTCCAAAAGGAGTGTGGGGGTCTGGGTGTTCATCCCTGAAAAAATAGGGTTTTAAATTATCATGCTTAAATTGTATATGTGCACAAATGTGGCCTAAAATCCCATTTTTTTTTTTTTTTTTTAGTATCGTAAACGGGGGCTATTTCGCCACCCCCTACGAAAATTGATAAAACCCTCTGGTTTTCAATAAATAAGTTAATAAAAATAACTATTATCCTAGGTTAGACTATATTGTAGGGAACATTTTTATGTCTATTCACAAAATTTTGCTTTTTAGAAACTGGACATATTTGAACTCTGGAATGGTATTTATCCATTATATTAACGTATATATTTTTATTTTGTGATAATTGAAGGGTCCTTATCACATAAAAAGAATTTATTGGTGAAATTCAAATATTGAGCCTTTTCGAGCACTTCAAAGTAACCGGGGCGATTTTGCCACCCCATACCGGGGCTATTTTGCCACCCTTTAAAAATGGACGCCAGAGCCTCGTTTATATGATATGAAAACAGACTTGGCCACTAGACTCACTGACCCCTAAAAACTATATAAATATTAATATACTACGTTTGAGGCACTCATTTTAAAAATTAAAGGAAATTCATGAAAAATAATGACTTTTCACCTAATATTTCATGTTTATGTCTGTATCGTACATTTACTTAATTTATGTTATATATTAAATGGATTGATAAAAATGCCTACTGACTGTTCAGTTGATTTGATTTTCATTCGATTAGCTGCTCAATTATATTATTTTGAATTAAAAAATATTCACATGGCAAAATATTTTTATTTGGCTTGTGACAAATGGTTTCAATTCTCAAAATTAGCTATAGTGGCAAAATAGCCTCGGTTGCCGGGGCTATTTTGCCATCATACATCATACATCATAAATACAAACTATGCTAAGTATGTAAATACCTTACACAATCACCCTTATTTATGACACTTTATATTCCTACTTCAAAAAGTAGCTTCGATTAATACAATGATATCAAATATGTAAATAGGGTGGCAAAATAGCCCCGGTTTACGGTATTATAAGCCTGACAACCCTAAAAATTTAACACAATTAGATAAAAATCCAGTCTGTCCAGTCTGTCTGCCTACATGTGTATTCATGAGCAAAGGTTCATTGTAGCTGTGAGCTACATCCACTATCACTGCAGTATCTGAAAGTGAACTACATACAGGCCAATATAAAAAATTTGAATGACATATAAATAATATAATGTAATTCTGATTGATATTTAAAGTGAATCCTTGTGAGTCCACAGCCATAAATTTTCAGTCAGTTTAACCTTTGAAGCGCTGGAATCAGCTTCAGACGTCAGATTCTAAAGTCTAGATTTGATCCCAGCACTGTGATCTTGAGTAAAAAAATTATTTGATCTGCACTGTAAAGGTAAAAATATTTATAATGGCTGTAGACTCTTAACATATATCAAATGAAGCTGGAAGAGCTAACTAAAACATTTATGATGATTTTAAATTGAAAAAACCCTTTGGTCCCCATGGCTTAAACAACAGTATTTAGGCGCGTTAAGGGTTGACTAACTCAAATGTACTGAAAATAATATACTGTACAGTGTACATGTATGTATATACATGTACGGATAAATAGGTAGTTGAATATTGATCATATTGATGCTTGCTTATTCGCATTATACTCATATTTCATGTATTTGGAGATGTTCAATTTTCATGAATATAAATCTATGAAAATATTCTTAATTATTTTAAGATGACAATGTAATTAAATAATTTAGCAGGGCAAGTGTTAAATAACTGACATTGTTTGTTTATTGTTTGTGGAATTGTATATTCCAGTTATGAAATAATAATCAGCTTCTTTCTTTGTCATTTATTTTTTTATCAAGCTCTATATTTTTTTTATTTTTTGTATTGCTGTTACAAATTATGACATTTTCCTTTTTCCAGTGTACTAAAGACATCTTCAGGAACAATGTAGGAAATATAGCCTGAAAATGTATTTCATAGTTCCTGAAACCACCTATTAGGCTTCTGAAACAGGGAGAGAAATTGAACTTATAAATTGGATGTAGACTATCCGGTGAGTAGGCCTAAATGTAGTGCAGTTATTTCTTGTTATTTGTACTGGCAGCTGACAATTTCTCAGACAAAACATAGCTGAAGTCTGATTATTATATTTTTAACTAAATAAATTTTAACAAAAATCTTTAAAATGAACTGATGAATGCTATATTGCTAATTTGTTTTCCACAATATCAATGCAGGGTTCCCACTCACCTGGAAAACCTGGAAAAAAATTCCATGCATGGAAAAATCATGGAATTTTAAAAAAGGACATTTTCATGGAATTTTGCTTCAGTTATCCTCATTTTTTTTAATATCAGAATAAATGTTGCAGAATTTATTCTTTGCACAAGTGTTCCTTTCTAATAGCCTGATATTTGACTACTGGTGGTTGCATATATATGTGCCCAAATCTATTGACGTACAAAAACAATTTAGGCAAATGAAAACAATTTAGATAAATTACACATGCAGCCAAAACGGAAGTGAGCACTATTTTATTTCCTGGAAAAATAACCTGGTATCATTGAATAATCATGGAAAAATCATGGAATTTTGTTTTCAGTTTTGAGTGGGAACCCTGTCAATGTAATGATTTTGATTGTGCACATGGCTACATTGCTAAAATAATGTAATTATTTTTAATAATTATGGTAATTAAATAATACTTTCAACTGATCACTGCATTGCTGCATCTTCTTCTAGGATTGCCATGCCACCACTGAAGTACAATTATGTCTTATAATTTAGTCAGCTCTACTTTCATACTTTTGTTAATTATAAATATCAGTCCTGGAGATGCCAAAAAATATCAAATGTAAAATACCCAGTCATCTCCTATGTATTTATGTCATCATGGTTTTCAATTTTTAATAATTTTCCCTTTAGTGCCTCCTGTACACATGTGTACATTTGTTTCTCCTATTTTATACATTAGTGGGTTTTTTTCTGAAAATTAATAACCAGTGCTGCACAAACCACACTATAAATGTTTTTAAAGAATATAACCTACTTCACTGATCCTTAGGGGTGAGTACTATTATACCATCACCAAGGACATGTAGTAGGCCTACGTGATCCATCCATGCGTTAAGTTTTGTGCAAATAACAGATTGAACATTCTTCTCACTTACTCAAAATCAAATGAATTTTAAATTGTATTGTTCAAAATAGCAGGCCTATTTTAGCTGAAATGGAAACATAAAATTATATATCACAGTCAATAATGGCCACAAGTCCCTGATTTTGTTCAGTTGACATTTTTTCTCAGGGCATATATCACTTCTGAAGCCGCACATTTTGTTTTATAGTAATGGTCTACCTACATGTATCTAGCAAGGTTTTCCAGATTTTATGCATACTACCATGACTACAGTTAATAATGACCGCAAGTTGGTCATTTTGCATTTGATTGAGTTTAAATTTCTCAGAACATTCTCATATATGCATTCCTGAAACCACACAGTTTGTTTTAAAACAAAAATTAGTAGTAAATACAGTAATGTATGTATATAAATACATGTATGTATGCATGTAGATGCGGTAAATGGTCTAGCTATCTGGCACAGTCATCCAGATACATGTATCAACAACATTGAAAAAATTAGGCTATTTTGGTGGATAGATGTAGATACAAAAGTAGGTCAAAAGGCCTAGGGTGATATGAAGAAAATCAGCAGCAGGATGGAGATGAGAGAGAGGGAATGAAGGACAAAGAGAGAGAAGGAGAAAACAAAGTAGAAGAAGAATAAGTACAAAAAAAATATATAAAAAATAAGGATAGGATAATTATAGGAAGAGGATGAAAGGAGAATTGAAGGAGGATGAAGAGGAGGATCATGAAAGAATGAAGAGGGAAAGAAAAATAGAAATATGAAGAAAAGGATAAGGAGGAGAAGGCGGGACATTGAAAACAAAGAAAAAAAGAAGGGGAATGAATGAGGAGGAGGAAGAAGTGGAGACTGAAGAACAGAAAAAATTGAAAGAAGAGAATGAAGGAGAAAGAAAAGAGGAAGACTAGATGGAGATGAGAAAAAAGAAGAGGAGTATACTGTGATGCTAATGAAAGAAAGTAAATAGAAGCAGGATGAATAAGGGAGGAGAAAGGGTAGGTAGAGGAAAAGGAGAATGAAGGAATGGGATAGAGAGATAAATGGAAAGAAAAGGGAGAGAAGGAGAAGATGGAAAACGAGAAGAAGAGAGAAAAAAGTAAAATATAGAAGGATCCATGATGAAGAAAGCTGGAGGAATAGGGAGGAAAAGCAGAATGGAGGAGGAGGAGTAGAAGTAAGATGAAAGAGAAGGAATGAAGAAGAGGAAAAATGGAAGAGGATACATGGGAGGAATTGGAAGAGAAAGAACAGGAAGATAAAAGAATTAGAAAGAAAACTAAAAAAGACTGGGACTTGACCCGAAGTACCGAAATATCACTGCTCTTGTTGCCGAGCAGATTCATTATAAACATGCACCTTTTTCAATTGATATGTTTTAATTTCGCTAATGTATTGTTAGTGAGTCCTTCATTTTCAGTGTATTCTTTTTAAATTTGTGTTTTGTGATTATTAAAGCGGCTTATCATAAGCCTTTTGCAGGTCTCCTTTGTATTTTTATAATTATTTGCATGTATGTATGTTTCAAGCATAAATAAACAAACTGAATTGAATTGAATTGAATTGAATATTACTATTATTAGTAAGCTCTGGAAATAATAAATTGGCTAATTAGCAAGATAGCAAAGATGGCTGCAGTGGAAGGTGGAGACTCTCATATCTGCCACGCAAATATAACATCCAGTGTCAA
Source organism: Flabesymbios commensalis (assembly GCA_964017125.1). Taxonomy (NCBI): domain Eukaryota; kingdom Metazoa; phylum Annelida; class Polychaeta; order Terebellida; family Flabelligeridae; genus Flabesymbios; species Flabesymbios commensalis. The sequence goes on along the minus strand of OZ024909.1, from coordinate 25,770,276 downwards.
GGATTAAATAACAATATGATTATTCATCCTTTCTTCACAATTTTTTATAAACATTCTCTTATTTGTCACCTTCTACAGTCACCAACATTCCTCAAATCTTCATATCTTTTTTCGAAACACTGGTTCAATACATTTGAAAATCGGCTAATTTTCATTTCAAAAATGGTTTAAAATTACATTTCCACATATATATCAATGTAAACCCTGCCAGGGGAGGGGGGGGGGCGCTTTTTGTTTTTGTACGTTTGGCCGCACCCGTAATTTCTTACCCAGATAGATCTACAAAACCGCTTCTCGGATTCATACGGTGTTCCAGATACTGATAACTAAAATTATGTCCTAAGCTGCATCAATTTTTCAGGAAGTTTTAAAAAAATCTCCGGGTCATGTCGGCCATCTTTGCTCCTTTGTCGTCAAATTAGGACCTTGTCACCCTGATAACTTCAAAGCTGCTTATCCGATATACTCAATATTCAACATACTGCATAGTAGTAATAATTTCTAGAGTAAGTCAATTTTTCACAAAGTTCGGGGAAATATTTGGGTCATGGCAGCCATCTTTATTCTTTTTGACTCAAAATTTAGCACCTTGTCATGCCCTAAAGCTGCTAGCATCTGCCTCAAAATATATTACTTGATAATTACATGTACAAATTGATTATCTGGTAAGATTATAAATAATTTACAATTTTTATTTGAAAAGTTTGAGGGGGAGCCTTCTTGGGTGTTTACATGATAACTATGTACATCTAGTTTCTCTCTATATATATATAAATATAAAGAATTCACTGAGCAGTTAGTATGCCGAAGATCTGATTTTCACCAAAGTTTTCTTGAGCATTATATGATTTATTAAGTCACCATCCACTATGTGGTGGAGACTTATTGTTTTAGTGCTGTCTATTGTTGTTATTATTATTATTATTATTATTATTCAACAATTTGACGACGTAAACACTCTCCAGTCGCCAATATTTATCCGATCTTCGCAACTTTTTTTCTGACAACTCTCTGATGGATTATCCTGTTAAATTTCGAAAATTAGCTAATTTGCATATCCAAGATGGCAGCCATAGGCTAATTTGCATATCCGATATCGATGATCGACGTAAACGCTCTCCAGTCGCTAATATTCATACGATCTTTGCGATTTTTTTTCTGAACACCCTCTGATTGATTATCCCGCCTGAGTTCGAAAATCAACTAATTTGCATATTCAACATGGCCGCCATGGGCTAATTTGCATATTCAAGATCAATGTAAACGCTCTCAAGTCGCCAATATTTATCCGATCTTCACAGTTTTTTTCTGAACATCCTATGATCGATTATCCTGTTTTGGGTTTGAAAATCAGCTAATTTGCATATTCAACATGGCCGCCGTGGGCTAATTTGCATATCCAAGATCGACGTAAATGCTCTCCAGTCGCCAACATTCATCCGATCTTCGCGATTTTTTCCTGAACACCCTCTGATAGATTATTCTGTCTGAGTTCGAAAATCAGCTGATTTGCATATCCAACATGGCCGCCATGGGCTAATTTGTATATTCAAGATCGATGTAAATGCTCTCAAGTCGCCAATGTTCATCAGATCTTCGCAATTTTTTTTCTGAACACCCTCTGATGGATTTCCCTGGTTGAGTTCGAAAATCAGCTAATTTGCATATACAAGATGGCCGCCATGGCACTTATGATATATAGCCCCATCGTAACTGCATTGGCAATAAACTTTCAATTGTGGAAGGTGGAGACTTTCATATTTGCCATGCAAATGTAAGATCTAGTTACTACTGATTTGAAAATAGGCTAATTCGCATATCCAATATGGCCACCATGGCACTTCTAATATTGGCTATAAACTTTAAAATTGTAGAAGGTGGACATATTTGTCATGTATCTAATCATTATTATTCTTAAACAGTTCAACGACATAAACACTGTACAGTCCCCATTATTCATCTGATCTTAATATTTTTTTCTTTACTCTCTGATGGATTACCCTGGTTGGGTTTGAGTGACTAATTTGGCTCTTTTTTATAACATGACATCTTACTAGCATAGACGCTGTAGACATGATAGACGTCAATATTTATAAAATCTTCAAAAAATGTTGCTGTCAATTTTTGGGGGATTATCCTGGTGAGTTTGAAAAAATTGCTAATTTGCATATATATAACTTTATCACCATGATCACCTGGGCTCTTCCTTACAAATTGATGTAAATGCTACCAGATCTTGAATTTAAAAATAATTTAAAGCGCAAAGGGTTTACACACACGCTTGCAAATACTGGATTTGGTCGCACCATAGCCTCAAACTAGCAATTTATTATAAATTTTGGGACTATATTTTTCAAACTGATAGAAAGGGTTTAAAAATAAAAATAATGTTGGGTAACGCTGGAAATATATCTACGAACAGTTTGAAAATTTTAGGATGGATGAACTAATAATAAAAAATATTTATGGTCGGCTCATTAAAAATAATTTGATCTTTATGCTTACAGAATGCAACAGAGCAATAAGTGAGAAGTCTCTCCTGCTACCTCAGAAGGTTGCTAGAAATTGTGATTACACCTGAGATATACACCATTATGATATTCCAAGGAAAATGATGGATGAACTACCAATGTATAAGCCTGCTGAGCTGTCAGAAGATGATCGACGCAGACCAAATATCCCACACATTGTTATTCCACCAAGGAAAGAGATCAGAGAACCCATTTCATGATTTTGAGTAACGTTGGAAATATATCTACGAACAGTTTGAAAATATATCAATTGACCCGGAGTACCGAAATATCACTGCTTTTGTTAAGAAAGAAATATTCCATTTGTAATATTTTTTTGTTTTGTTTACTGTAGATCTGGTAATATTAGCCAGGTTTATTTTTTAAGTTAATAAAAATATACGGGTCATATCTGAAAAATATCTGGGTCAGGGCTAGGAATTACAATTTTAGAGGAATGCCAACAGAGCACTCACTTGCTTATGTTTTTAATTGTCTGTCTGAAAATTTTTGTGGCCACCCGGAACTGTATTTACAAATAATTATAACAAACATTAATTCTACAAAATGGCATAGGAAACGGACGGTGAAGTGATGATAATAATCAATCAGCAACTAGTGTGTGCCCTAATTTTTAGCCCTATACTTTAGCCCTCTCTCGGTGACAGATAGCCTGTGTTGATTCAATTTTGCTCCAGATACCGATGTCGCATCACTAACAACTTGGCATCAAAAACAACGACTTTAGTGTCATGTTTTATGTTAACTCGCCGCCTTCTAATGTGGCCACAACATCCATACCCTGACACTCACCCTGATATCTCCAGAACTTTTTTTTTTATTCACTCTGTATTTAACTTACTAAATACTAGTATAAATTCCTAGGCTGCATAAATTTTTTCAGAAAGTTCGGAAAAATATCTGAAAAATATCTGGGTCATGGCTGCCTTCTCATCAAATTTTTCATCAAATTCAGACCTTGTCACCCGGATTTCTATAAAATTGCGCTTCTTTAGTATCCCCAGCCCGTAGGGGAAGGAGGATTTTAGTCGCGCCAGGATTCCGTCAGGCGTTACGTTTTCTTGTGGCCGCAAAATATACTGTTCGATTTTTTTTTAAATTTTAACATGACATTCCAAGCAGCATGGGGATGTGCAAGTGATTTTTACCCCTCGGCACGCTAAGCCCTGAGGGGTATTGTCGTCCCTGCACGTGCCGTCTCCGCCGCCGCCCGCGGTTTTTTGGCTACTACACCAACATGGTGCAACAGATTAAATTCATAATTGAATTATTCATACAAACATTCAAACCCTCCTGGCACCTGGCGATTATTATTTCTTTTTCGACTTATTTTTTTCTGAATCCTCTTAAAACCTGGTACCGGTATATAGGTTTTCAGGGTCTGCGAGTCTATTGGAATTGTCCTTTTTCATGTGCGATCCAAACTCTTGATATAGCGGCCATCTTGATTTTATCATTGATCTTCTATTATTGGCATAACATATATTGGAAGCGGTTGTGTCAGATTTGTGGACATTTCGAGTTAGTGCATCAGCAAAGTGTGTTTGAGTGTTTGCACAGTATTTTTTAAAGATGCTACTAAAATTCAAAATGGTCCAAAGGTTCAAAATTTTAAAGTGGAAATTATTCAAATTTTGCAATCACGTTCCCCACGGTATAGAGATGTGCAGGTGTTTTTTCAAGGTTTTACTGAAATTCAAAGTTCATGGATGAACTTCATAATTTTTTGTAGTCGCAAAAACGAAAAATTAAAGTTATAAATAATTCACATTTTACAATCACCATCTGGAAATGTGCAGGTGATTTTACTGAAATTTAAAATGGCCACCACAAGTGAACTTTTTAATATTTGTGACCGCAAAAACTGTTAGCCTAATTTATGGCGAGGGATGTTATAGGACTTCAGGCCTCTTGTTCACCCAGTGTTCAATATATATATATATATACTGGAGAACCCTAGGGAAAATATCCTGAGCATTGTAGCCATCTTTAATTGTTTTTAATTAAATTCGGACCCTGTCACCCCGATAACTAAAATTCTTACGCAATAAACTCAATAATCAACCTGTATGATACTAGGAGCAATTCCTAGACTGCATCAATTTTTCATTAAGTTCATAAAAATATTCGGGTCATTGTGGCCATCTTTAATCTTATTTCATCAAACTTGGACCTTGTTACCGTGATAACTTCAATGCCAATTATGATATATAAATACCCAATATATGACATACCAGTTTTGAGATTTTTATAATACTGTAGGACCTAAAAATGTTTTTTTTTCAACCTAAAACGGGTTTTTTCGACTTAAAAAAAAAAGTAAATCCGTATTTTTTCCCATGACCCACTGGAATCTCTGCATACTGGATGGTAGTATTATTTTCTAGATTGCATTATGTTTTGGAAAAGATCAGATAAATTTCATGGGGGTCATCATGGGGGTCATCATTAATCTTCTTTCGTCAAATTATGATATTCTCACCCTGATTACTTCAAAGCTGCTTGTCTGAGATATAGCCGTATAGAAGTCTGCCATATAGGCTTTTGCTTGATACATGTAATATAACTTGGTATTCACATGTATACATTAATTATATGCTGACATAAAAAACTTATTGAAAACTTATATTTTAAAAGTGGCCTCTTTGATGTACTAGTTACGTTAACAGTTATTTCTTGTTATTTATAAAACAGGTGGATGTGTATCACTATTCACTATTTTCTGTTTTTTAGCTAAGTAGCTAGAAAAAAATATTCTATTTGTAATATTTTTTTGTTTTGTTTACTGTAGATCCGGCAATATTAGAGAGGTTTTATTTTTCTCGAGGAGGACAATTTAAGAATCTTGCGAAAATTAATGTTATACTAGCGCTACTATCATCTAAATTAATAATTTGCAAATTCTAGACTTCACGAAAAGTTCCAAAATCACGAATTCGCGAACATCTAAACGCGAAAATTACCAGATCTACAGTACATAAGATTTGTATTTATACATAAGCCTACATTTAATGGGGAGTCAAATATGTTTATGTTGTTTTTCAAATACATCTAAATTATTTTCATCGCTGTGTTTATTGTACCGGGTACTGGAAATGTTGCAAATAACACGCCTCTGAGCTAGGGACACCTGAGGATTTAGACGTGCTAGAAGACTCTCTTTTCATTTCAAATAACGCTGAAAATGATTGCCCCGAAGAAGTGACAAACTGTATATAGTATATAAAATATAGGCCTACAGGGCTATGAAAGAAAATAAAAAGAAGTTGTTTATATGATTTTACTTGTTTTGTTAATATTCATTTTGCAAAGCAGAGGGGTTGATAAATACCTGAGCCAATAAGATTTGGTGCCCCCCTCCCCTACTTACCTTAACTGTGACCGGTGGTGGTTTTGCTCTAACTAGTTGTCTGCTAATGGTGGCAGATATTTTTCTTTTCCTTTTGTGAATTGGTAGAGTAACCATAGTTTAAATGTTATCAAATGATATTTAACAATTAGTTAATGTAGAGTAGATTTGATTTAAAATAAATAAATTTAATCATAGGAAAAAAAATATTTTTTGTAATTATGTATGTTTTCTTATACAGACAGAACTTGATAAATTAATTCAATTATATAAATAATTTGCTTGCTTGTTTAGACAGCCTAAATGTACACTCAGCCAAGATTATGTGGGCATACTAGGCCCTACTAGTTTTTAAAATTCGACATCCCTCCACTGTCTTGATAGCAAGCTACACGATGTTGTTTAGCTGTGGTGGAGGCCCGGGGTGGAGGGAAATGAGAAGGGGAGTATGGACTAATATAATTTCATAAACAAAGATAATATTTAAAATTCTCATGGAAGGGGGCATTCTTGGACCGATCAGCTGTTTAGTAGTGGAGTAGATTACAAAGTAGAAAAAGTTGCTCGGAAACGAAAACAGCCTTCCGTTATCACTCGACCACTATTTTTAAATTGTTTACTAAAAAAAAATTTAATTGGCCGACTGGCGGCCATTTTGGATTTTTTAGTGTGAAATTTGTCATCCTTTGGTGAGAAATCACATTTTATTTATATTCATGGTCCAGTCGTTTTGCATTTCTTGAGTTAAGTAAATATTACAAAATTCGAAATGGCCGCTGAACGACCATTTTAAAATTGTTTGATCCCAAAAGTTAATTAGGTCATTGGCTGACATAGCTCAACATATTTACCAAATTAAAAGATCTGCTGGCAACCTTTTCCTGAAATGGGATAACGAACATTTCTTCGTTAGTGGCCATAGTAATTAAAGGGTTGATGATATGGGGATCAAAGTGTCACCAAAACAATTCCTAGTGGTATGTGATGGCTATGTGAAGTATGAGGAAGCAGAAGTTGATAGATTAGTAGCTATCTTGAAAACAAATAACTGCGGCGGCGGACCGTGTGGAATACAGTAAGCAGCACTCCTAGAAATAAATTACATGAGGCCAACCAAGAATAAATTACAATTATGCCCCCCCCCCCATAAATTACATGAGACCAACCAAGAATAAATTACAATTATGTCCCCCCCCCCCCCAGATTCACTGGTGTCAGAGCTTGTGCTGGTTAGTTCTCAAACAGGAATCTAGAAAAAATAATAATAAACCCACATTATGAGCTGACTGATTATCATCGTTAGAATCCCCTTCACATCCGGTCTGTATGCTGACATGCCTTATCCCTCGTGTTATATAGGCCTATACATAAAATCGGAACAAGACTTGGGGTTTGTTGTCGTGAAAACAGGGTCCGGGACATTTAGACTGGACATGGCCGATTACACGTGTTCTTACATGAACAGAAAAAGGTTTAGCTAGAAAATGGTTTCAAACCAGCCATTATCGGAATTATATAGATGAAAACGTGCAGTCCTGCTAGGACTATCGCCGGACTATCGCCGGAGATGGCACAGTGGAACATACATGGCATACAGAATAAGTTTGTGATGGCAGGCTCAGCACATACACACCCCTCACATAGGCTTATACAGTGCTCCCTTTATGGTAGGTTGTTCAGGCTGGCAGGAATCGGTTACTATGCCAACTGCACCCTCCTTACGTCAGGAGACTACAGTAGCATGTATGTAAACACCCCAAATTGACAGATGGAGTCTTGTACAAGTTCGTAGACTGTATTTGGTTAGGCATTCATTCATATTGAAATGTAGAAAGAGGCCTAGCTGGCATGTCACATGCAATGCCTACCGGGCACAGACAATACCTAGCTGTTAGATCTATTTATTTTACATCAATTTGATAGTTTGAAAATAACCGAAAAATGCCATTATTGCATTTGGTAATAGTAGTAGGCCTAGTAGGTTTATTATCTTTTAATAAAGCTAATATTATCTGGCTCATCTATTTCCGATTTAGTTATGTTGTGTAAGACTAATAGGCTCAACCCCCGGGCTGAACCTAAGCTCCCACCTACAAAACGGTTAGGCCTACGGTATTACACCTGCAATTATCTGCTGTCCAATGTAAAGATGCTTTAATTCTTTTTTATGTGGTATAGCCTACATGACGCAACAGTTTACCATAATCGAATAAAAACATTCCACATTGACTGCATTACTTTTGTTGAGACCATTCTTGCTATGTCAATGTGATGTTTTCATGCCAACACGGGACATTGCCATTGTGCCCAGATTGGTTTGCTACCTTGAGTAGTCGTCAGGGAAAACTGAAGGAGAGCTGGGGGCGAGATCGGGGTAATTGTAGTGTGATTGTCTAGCCTGATACTCAGGGATCTGATGTTTGTAGCTCTTGGTATCGTGTCTAGGTTTCAGAGCAATTGACACTTGTCGGAAGGCCCGGGCAGCCCGGCTATAAGGCTAGCTAACTAAACAAACAAACATTGGGGCTGTCTAGCTGACTGATTCCCTTCATTCATTTTGTGGCTTCCCTCGATCTAAAAATAGATAGTCAACAACACAAAATAAAACAATAACAACAACCTATTGTTGACAAAACGCTTGCGCATGCCGGAATGAGACGACTTAGAACCTTTAATTCGGGAGGGGGGGTGTTGGAAATGCCCAACTGAGTCAACTGAGTGCCCGGTGGGCATGATAAGGTGCCCCCAATGATTGGTGGCGCCGTCTGTCCACATTTTCGTTTCCGTAGCATATCTTGGAAACCCATGTGTGTATTTCTTTTATATTGCACACACTCATTCCTTAGGCGATGTAGATATGCCTTTCGGTGGTTATGACCTTTGACCTACTTTTTTACATACATCTATACTTATTGCTGATATCTGGAAAACCGTGCCAGATAACTGGACCATTTGGCATTACTATAAAAGAATCTTATATGTGCAGTTTCAGGTGGGGATATGCCCTGAACAATTCCTACTTGATCAATCTTGAAATGGCCATTATAATAAATGTAATAAATAATAAATGGCCATTATTAATTTTTTGAATATGCCTAATATCTGGAAAACCGTGTCAGACTGCTAGACCATTACTATAAAACAAAATGTGAGGTTTCATGTGGGGATATGCCCCGAAATATATCAACTTGATCAAATTCAAAATGGCCGATCTGTGGCCATTATCGACTTTAATATGCGTAATACCTGGAAAACGTTCCAGAGGGCAAGATCACCACTACAAAGCAAAATTTTCGGTTTCAGGGAGGGATCTGCCCAGAAAAATTCCAACTTGATCAAATTAAAAATGGCAGAATATTTTCAGAAATGCTCAATAGAAGGGGAGGGGCTAAAACAATTGAAAAAGAAGGGTTGGTCATCCATATTGCAGCTTGCGATCTAAGGGAGTGGGGTAGGTCTGGGACATGCCCTCTTGGAAAAATTTTGGTTCCTTAGATTCATTTTTTTGCAATCTAATGTATTTTTGACGAAATAAAATGCTTTGGGAAATCATTGAATAAAATGTATTTCTGTGTGGATAAACTCATATTAAGTGACCATTATAATGAGTGAGCCCTTGTGCGTAGTGTTGTGATCCAGCAATTAGTTTTAGCTCTTACAATAACGTTGGGACATTGTTTCGATGTTGTGTCATTATGCATGCTTCACTTGACTCGGGTGTACGGTAAATGATTGATTTTCCAAAATAGCCAACGGTATAGTAGCTTTATTTTAGATCCACGCATCACTCAAGAGGTGGGTTGGGAAACATCCATATACATGAAACAGCATTGTAGGCTATCTGAGAGTGTTACAGCAAATTTGTGAATCATGTCATCTACATCCAGCTGTGGGTTAAATTTCTGTGGATGGAAAATGCAGCATATTAGGCCGATCTACTTCTTAGTTGCGGATCGAAATTAATAAAAATGACTTTAAAACTGGGTGTAAACAAAGATTATTGATCGTTATTGTAACACAGTCATTAAACCTTCCATCGTGGGGATCGATTTCAGAGTAAACATATTTATGATGTCCATAGACCCATAACATAGGTATTCAAATGAAGCGGTAAAAGCTGACTAAGATATTTATGATTATGTCAAATTGAACAAAAACCTTTGGTCTCCATGGTGTAAAAATGCAAAAATATATCAGCGCTTTAGGCCACACCAAATTAATTTTATGGATGACGGATTCTCGGCAGAAAAAAATGGAGCAAGCAAACGAAATTTTTTTTTAGAAAAAAAATTGATTTCTCCAAAAAATGCAGGGGTGGGCAGGCGAAATGAGTCTTGTCGCCACAGATGGCTATTTTTAGGTGCTCTGAATAGTCATTTTTTAATATTTACATTACGGATATTTTGCCACTTGCCCACCTCTGAAATGGTGCGAGCGAAATGAAATGAATCGGGCTTTGGGCCAACTTTGTGCATATATAGGCTAAACTGGGTCAGGAGAACCTCCTGAGAATGGTGAGATGATTGAGATGACACTGTCCTCCAGACACAGGATTCGAAATTCGAGCCCTGGCAGTCTGAGGCCGAGCACGCAACCTTTCGGTCACGGAGGATCCCCACGATACTGACGTATCACACGTGGATGGGGAAGAAACATTTTTTTTGTTTTCTTCAAACCGCAGAGACAGGGAACCGAGCCCGAACTCTGGTGTGAAAGGCAACGGTGCTAACCACTACCCCCGCCCTATAAAGCGAGCGAAAAAACGACAATTTTTTTTTTTCAAAAAAAATAATTGGTATCTCCGGACAAAAATGGAGCGGCAAAAAAAAAATTGTGCCCCCCCAAAAATGGAGCGGCGAAATATTTTTTTTTTTAAATACAAAATTTCAATCACGGTAAAATCAAAGCGGCGAATCCATCATCCATCAAATTAATTAGCTGTGGCCTTATGGGTTTTAACTTAAAAGTTAAAATATTGAGATCGCTGACCTCCATACCAGAGGGCCCCCGCCCTATGGAGCTCGCGAAAAAGCGACAATTTTTTTTTTCAAAAAAAATAATTGGTATCTCCGGACAAAAATAGGGCGGCAAAAAAAAAAAAAAATTGTGCCCCCCCCCAAAAAATGGAGCTGCGAAATATATATTTTTTTTTAATACAAAATTTCAATCACAGTAAAATCGAAGCGGCTAATTCGTCATCCATCAAATTAATTTGCTGTGGCATTATGGGTTTTAACTTAAAAGTTAAAATATTGAGATGGCTGACCTCCATACCAGAGAAAATCCACAAGCAAAACCTGTCCTCGTGTATCCTGAACACCCACCCCTAAATCTGATTTAGAAGAGGCTGATAGAGGCCTAGGCCTCTGATGCCCATCAGATTACTTTGAACAAATGAAGAAGCGAATGCAGCAATGATACAAACTTTCCTTCAACATAATTGATTTTATCAATGCTGACACAAATTTAAGCTTCAAGTGACGCAAAATATTTTTATTTATTGAAAATATACATCTTCCTAATTGAATTAGCCTATTTGATTAACTCGGCATCTATCACAAACTGTTCCATCCATTTCAGCCACACACATGTCAAAAATAAGAAATACGGGAATTTCGTCTCTATATCTAGCCTAACTGGTAAGTGCGCAGCACAAAAAATAAAAAAACTTTTGCAGTTCTAGTCTATGGACATATGCAGTTCTAGTCTATGGACATCATTGGTCATATTAAGAAGCCAAAATAAAATCACCGATTTTTTATGATTTTAGACCTGGGCATGTCCCTTTAATTGATACAAAGGAAAAAATAGAAGGGATTATTTTCAATCCATCAGACTCAATAAAATACCAAATACTGACACCTTACAGATCGATTTATATTTTAATTATTTTTTTTCCTATTTTTGTGGGAATGGTTAAACATAGGCCTATGACCACATATGTACCCGGGTAAATTTGTACACCAAAATAAGGGGTCACTTTGAACATCAAAATAACATAACTAATTTACTTTAAAAAAGTTGTTGAATATAAAGTAGTAGCTTTTCGGTTAACTCACCTTCGATGCCGAATTACATGGGTATTTCACATTATAAATAGGTTTAAGCCTCCTCAAGAAAAAGTACGTGGAGTAACTTTTAAATGTTCAGAGTTACCCCTCCACAGTTTATGATGTCTTGTTTTATCAAGGCGAAGCCCTAGAAAATGGATTAGAATTAGAGACAAATACTATGCAAGGCTGAATAAAAAACTGTCGTAGACGACTTTGGAGAGAGAGCAGTATGATGAATTATATTTTTAATTCACCAGGGGGCCCTCAATTTCTTACAACCTCTGTTATTAATTTGCCCCGTCCTCCCCAACGACGGTCTTTCTTCATCGAGTCCACCGCTAGAGGGCGCGCATACCAAATTAACAAGCACGCGACGCCGTGCATCCTTTTTCCATTCTGTTGTTTCTCACCGGTCTAATCATCATATTTCAGCATCATTTTTACACGCAACAAAACACAGGTGGGCCATAGTATATGACATTATTTTGCGTCAAAACAAATCTAAATATTGTAGGCCAAGATTATAGTCTATTTATTTGCAGTAAGTTAGCATAATTTAGAATTTTTTAGATGTAACGTTACACATTCAACTCACGGTCTCACCCAGTCGCCGCCGCACCGGCTGACGCAGCGGTAGGCCTATCGGGGGAGGCTATCGTACGTAATCAGGTGATTTCCCATTAATCATACGTATTACCAACGAATACCGTCATTTTTTAGTTGTATATGAGTACGAAAAGCATGATCTAGGCCTCGTAGGCGTCAAGCAACAAATTAGGAGCTGCTGGACCTCCTTTTCAGAAAACAGTCCCAGCCGTTGGTTCTGTTAATGAAAATTGGTTGAAACTTAAATCCATCCTAAAACAATGCCTGGACAAATTTATACCAACTAAAATGACTTCCCTTGGGGAAAATCTACCTTGGCTATCCAAATCACTCCTTGCTTGTATCTATTCGGAAAAAAACATTTTTATATAGCAAAGCTAAGCATACGAATAAAGTGGACCTTTGGGCAAAATATAAATTATGTAAACAGCAGACCCAGCGTGGCATCAGGTCTGCCAGGTGGTCTTTTTTGAAAAACAAACTTTCTGAATCTTTAGAACAAAAAAATTCAAAACCACTCTGGCGTTATATTAACGAAGTGACTCGCACGCCGGCATACCGGCGTGCTAGATAATAGACTGCGCCAGCATACCGGCGTGCAAGTGTATAGCGGTATATATCTAGAACGCCGGTATGCCGTGCCGGCGGCCGGAACACGGTACTTAATCAGTTAAACTATAGACAAATTACCTAGCCTTAGCCTTAGAAGCAGGCTGCCTGGGCCTTCTGATTATGAGGATATACATGATATATGCAAGTTGCCTATATAGGCCCCCTATATATTTCTAAATTCTCGTGTGTATTTAATTGTAGGCATAGGCCTAGGTGAAATGCAATTGGCAAGATTACATGAAACACCTGCTAATGATGAAAGACGATCTAAAATGCAATTAACTACAACAGTAGGCTGATAAAACACCACATTAAACCCAATCAACCCCAACAGTAGATAAAACACCAAATAAAACTCAATTACCTTCAACAGTCGACATAACACCATCTAAAACGCAATTATTATTAACAACTCAGCAGAGTGATGACATGTCTGGCAGGTTAGTGTCGAGGTGCGAAATACTTCAACAGTGGATATAACACCCAGCCTAGGATGTAGGGTATTAACAACTTAGCTGAGTGATGACATGTCTTGAGGTGCGATACTGGAAAGCGCAATTAACTCTTCTCAAGCTGAAGGCTACATTTATATACGTATTTAATAACTGTTACCCAAATAAAAAGTACTAGTTTGTGTAGATTTGTTGTTAGTTATTATCTATATCTTGACAATGTATGACAGTTACATAACACGATTGCAGTGATTGCGGCGTAGACTAGGCCTATAACGGTAGACCCCTATATTTACAGAACGCCGGTATGCCGTGCCGGCGGCCTAAACACAGCACTCAACCTATAGACTTATACTACTAGTGCAAATATTGCAACAATTATCAGTCATCTGTTTAGCTCTTAGGTCATAATTGTAATTACATGCCGATGCAGCTTATCAGTAGGCGTTAAATGAAAAAAATGCTCAGATAGAGAGAAGACATCGTCATAGGAGTAGCGGCAATTGATAGCCAACAGCAACATATGGTGAATATCCTAATATCATGTGAGGTAATAAGTTATAGCACGACATTGTAATCGACATTAAATCTAAACGTCAGGATGGAAATGGTCTCTCCCTTGAAGGAAATTGGCCAGCTGCATTCAGATAGCAGACGTAAGGCCGAAACACTAAACAACCAATTTAGCTCAGTTTTCACCTCGGAAGACACCAAGAATATACCTAAATTACCAGGACCACCGAATACTGAAATGCCTAAATTCGAAATTACCGTTCAAGGTGTAACTAAATTACTTGAGGGTTTAAACGGCGGAAAGGCATCCGGACCAGACGAGCTCCCGAACTTGATTCTGAAGAATGCTGCCAACGAAATATCTCCCTTTCTTAAAATTATTTTCGACCAATCTCTACAGACGAGCAAATTACCAGATGACTGGGTAGAGGCTAATGTTGCCCCAGGCCCAGTCTTTAAAAAAGGGGATCAGCACTCTCCGGCAAACTACAGGCCGATATCCCTCACATGTGTTTGTGCCAAATTACTCTTAACACATCATTTGTAAACAAATTATGTCCCATTTTTCTGAAAACAAAATTTTAACACCTGTACAGCATGGCTTTCGATCAACACACTCATGCGAAAGCCAGCTTTTGATTACAACTGATGAATTTATTCAAAATTTTGAAAGCAAGACACAAACAGATGTTGTTGTCTTGGATTTTATTAAGGCCTTTGTCCCCCACCAACGCCTCTTGCACCAACTTGACCACTATGGAATTCGGGGAACAACTCTTAATTGGATTCAAAATTTTCTGACCAATAGAACGCAAAAAGTAGAAGTTGATGGCAGCTCTTCAGAATCAGCTCGCGTGAGGTCCGGTGTGCTCCAGGGTACTGTTCTCGGACCCCTACTCTTTTCGACCTATATTAATGACATCCCTTCCACGGTCTCCTTGCAGTTTCGTCTCTTTGCAGATGACTGCCTTCTGTATCGCCCGATAAAATGTCGAGCAGATCAGGAGCAGCTGCAGAGAGACCTATCTGCGTTATCTGAATTTCTGAAACTTGAAAGTGAAAGCAGAATTCCAGAAAGGGCATTTTTCTGTTGTATGATTGATGATGGGTAGATTGATGATTGATTGAGCGACTCGGCGACTGTGAGGCCACTGAGCCTGAGGCCAGTGAGGGAGTCTAGGCCTACAGGCTACACTAGGCCTAGGCCTGCAGGCCCTACCTTTTTTCAATTTTCTCAGTTAATATTAAAAAAAATTGTGTTGAATTTTTCGTGGATCTTTTTTCATCATCCCCGATCAGTGTATCTTGTAAGTTAGGGCTAGTCCATTTGTGACTCGCCATGCGAGAAGGTACCTCCCGCTGCTTTATTCAAATTATTTATGACGTCCAGGGCTCGACACTAACACTGGCCCGTTGGCCCGAGGCCAGTAAAAATCACTAAGGGCCAGTAAATCACCTGAGATACTGGCCCTGGAAGCACGAAAAAATTACACTCCCCTTGATACTGTGTACACTAAGGACTAGAACAATAAGACTAAGGGCCAGTAATTACCTGAAGTTACTGGCCCTTTGGGCTACTACCTGAAATCAGTTAGTGTCGATCCCTGACGTCATTTAAAATTTAATTTTAATGATTAGTCTACATAACTAAATTTAAAATATGAAAAATCTTATAAAACAAAAACAAACAAAAAGTAATGAAGATTTTTTAAAAATTATTTCAGTTAGTGAGACAGGAAGAACACGGCTATCAAATAAACCGAAAAAATGAATTTATTAGCTCCCGCCGTCACCGTAGGTGAGCGAAGGGAGCTATGGATTCTACCTCCGTTTTTTTTTGGCCTCTTCTTTTGCCTATAACTTTGTGAGAAAATAAGCTAGGATAACAATTTTTGGTATGTGGGTTACTTCCAGGTGGCTAATGGACGGGTTAAAATATTTTTAATCTGAATTCAATTCGCAAGGTTGCAGAGGAGAAAATAATGATGTGACGGCGTTGGGCCGTTGGGCCGTTGGGCCGTCCGTAAACAATTCGTTTCCGGAGCATATCTCTGAAAGTACTTGTCCGATTGTCTTCAAATTTTACACACAACACCCCTAGGGGGTCTAGTTGTGCCTTTTGGGGTATTTGAACTTTAACCTACTTCTGGTTCAGAACTATGACCTATTTAGACGTTTTGACGCGCACTTCGTTTCCGGAGCAGATCTCGAAAAGTACTGGGCCGATGACAGTCATATTGCACATACATGTTCTCTAAGGTCCCTAGTTGTGCCTTTTCAGGTTTTTGGACCTTGACCTTGAAGTTGACCCAGCACTTTGACCTAATTTATAACATCGGTAAATCCGACTGAAAGATTTTGCGGAATATCATGAAAACCGCTCAAGATAGCTACACCATTACTATAAAACAAATTGTGAGGTTTCAGGAGAGGATGCATCTTGAAAAATTTCAAGTCGATAAAATTCAAAATGGCCGCCTATCGGCCATTATTCACCTCGACAGGCCTGATATTGCGGAATATCATGAAAACCGCTCAAGATAGCTACACCATTAATATCAAATAAATTGTAAGGTTTCAGGAGAGGATGCATCCTGAAAAAATTGAAGTTGAGAAAATTCAAAATGGCCGTCTATCAGCCATTATTCACCTCGACAGGCCTGATATTGTGGAATATCATGAAAACCGCTCAAGATATCTACACCATTACTATAAAACAAATTGTAAGGCTTCAGGAGAGGATGTATTTTGAAAAAAATCATTTTGTCAAAGTTCAAAATGGCTGCCAATCAGCCATTATTCACTTTCACATGGCCGTTATTTGGTAAACCGTGCTAGATGGCTAGACAATTACTATAAAACAAAATGTGTGATTTCAGGAGAGGATGCATCTTGGAAAAATTTGACTAGATAAAATTCAAAATGGCCGCTTATCGGCCATTATTCACTTTCACATGGCCGTTATTTGGTCAACCGTGCTAGATGGCTAGACCATTACTGTAAAACGAAATGTGAGATTTCAGATGAGGATGCATCTTGAAAAAAATTGACTTGATCAAATTTAAAATGACCGCCTTTT
The DNA here is from genome assembly GCA_964017125.1 of Flabesymbios commensalis. Lineage (NCBI taxonomy): Eukaryota > Metazoa > Annelida > Polychaeta > Terebellida > Flabelligeridae > Flabesymbios > Flabesymbios commensalis. Next base: position 25,753,081 of record OZ024909.1, on the reverse strand, counting down.
GGGCCATTATTCATTTTCACATGGCTGATATTTGGTAAACCGTGCTAGATGGCTAGACCATTACCTGATTACTATAAAACAAAGTGTGAGTTTTCGGAGGAGGATGCACCCTGAAAATTTTAAACTTACGAATTCAAAATGGCCGACAATCAGCATTATTTACCTCGATAGGCCTGATATCAGGTAAACCGTGCTAGATAGCTAGACCATTACTATAAAACAAAATGTGACGTTTCGAGAGAGGATGCCTTTTAAAAACTTTCGACTTAATCGAATTCAAAATGGCCGCCTATCGGCCACTATTTACTTGCACATTGCTGATATTTGGTAAACCGTTTTAGATAGCTGGACCATTACTATAAAACAAAATGTGAGATTACAAGAGAGGATGCATCTTGAAAAAAATTGACTCGATCAAATTCAAAATGGCCGCCTATCGGCCATTTTTCACTTTCATATAGTCGTTTTTTAGTAACCGTACTAGATGGCTAGACCATTACTATAAAACAAAATGTGAGATTTCAGGAGAGGATGCATCTTGAAAATTTTTGATTGATCAAATTCGAAATGGCCTCCTATAGGCCATTATTCACTTTCACATGGGCGATATTTGGTAAACCGTGCTAGATGGCTAGACCATTACTATAGAATGAAATGTGAGATTTCAGCTGAGGATGCATCTTGGAAAATTTTGACTTGATCAAATTCAAAATGGCCGCCTTTAGGCCATTATTCACTTTCACATGGCCGATATTTGGTAAACCGTGCTAGATAGCTAGACGATTACTATAGAATGAAATGTGAGATTTCAGCTGAGGATGCATCTTGAAAAATTCTGACTCGTTCAAATTCAAAATGGCCCCCTATCGGCCATTATTTACTTTCACATGCCCAATATTTTGCAAACTGTGTTAGATGTTAGTCCATTACTATAAAACAAAATTTGAGGTTTCGGGGGAGGATGCACCCTAAGTTTTTGACTAATTTATATCGAATTCAAAATGAATGTAAATCAGCTATTAGTTACCTCCGCTCAAGATAGCTACACCATTAATATCAAATAAATTGTAAGGTTTCAGGAGAGGATGCATCCTGAAAAAATTGAAGTTGAGAAAATTCAAAATGGCCGCCTATCAGCCATTATTCACCTCGACAGGCCTGATATTGTGGAATATCATGAAAATCGCTCAAGATATCTACACCATTACTATAAAACAAATTGTAAGGCTTCAGGAGAGGATTTATTTTGAAAAAAATCATTTTGTCAAAGTTAAAAATGGCCGCCAATCAGCCATTATTTACTTTCACATGGCCGTTATTTGGTAAACCGTGCTAGATGGCTAGACCATTACTATAAAACAAAATGTGTGATTTCAGGAGAGGATGCATCTTGGAAAAATTTGACTCGATAAAATTCAAAATGGCCGCTTATCGGCCATTATTCACTTTCACATGGCCGTTATTTGGTCAACCGTGCTAGATGGCTAGACCATTACTGTAAAACGAAATGTGAGATTTCAGATGAGGATGCATCTTGAAAAAAATTGACTTGATCAAATTTAAAATGGCCGCCTTTTCGGCCATTATTCATTTTCACATGGCTGATATTTGGTAAACCGTGCTAGATGGCTAGACCATTACCTGATTACTATAAAACAAAGTGTGAGTTTTCGGAGGAGGATGCACCCTGAAAATTTTAAACTTACGAATTCAAAATGGCCGACAATTAGCATTATTTACCTCGATAGGCCTGATATCAGGTAAACCGTGCTAGATAGCTAGACCATTACTATAAAACAAAATGTGACGTTTCGAGAGAGGATGCCTTTTAAAAACTTTCGACTCAATCGAATTCAAAATGGCCGCCTATCGGCCACTATTTACTTGCGCATTGCTGATATTTGGTAAACCGTGTTAGATAGCTGGACCATTACTATAAAACAAAATGTGAGATTACAAGAGAGGATGCATCTTGAAAAAAATTGACTCGATCAAATTCAAAATGGCCGCCTATCGGCCATTTTTCACTTTCACATAGCCGTTTTTTAGTAACCGTACTAGATGGCTAGACCATTACTATAAAACAAAATGTGAGATTTCAGGAGAGGATGCATCTTGAAAATTTTTGACTTGATCAAATTCAAAATGGCCTCCTATCGGCCATTATTCACTTTCACATGGGCGATATTTGGTAAACCGTGCTAGATGGCTAGACCATTACTATAGAATGAAATGTGAGATTTCAGCTGAGGATGCATCTTGGAAAATTTTGACTTGATCAAATTCAAAATGGCCGCCTTTAGGCCATTATTCACTTTCACATGGCCGATATTTGGTAAACCGTGCTAGATAGCTAGACGATTACTATAGAATGAAATGTGAGATTTCAGCTGAGGATGCATCTTGAAAAATTCTGACTCGTTCAAATTCAAAATGGCCCCCTATCGGCCATTATTTACTTTCACATGCCCAATATTTTGCAAACTGTGTTAGATGTTAGTCCATTACTATAAAACAAAATTTGAGGTTTCGGGGGAGGATGCACCCTAAGTTTTTGACTAATTTATATCGAATTCAAAATGAATGTAAATCAGCTATTAGTTACCTCGATTGGCCTGATATAGGGTAAACCGTGCCAGATAGGTAGACCATTACTGGGATACTGATTAGGATCATTAATTTCAATGGAGGTTTGCAATCTCTGACAGACTGTCTAGTTCTTATCCCACTCTTAGACTGGGCTTCTTAGACCTAGTTGTCTAAATTGCGTCTTGTTGACCTAGCCTAGGACTACATTAAAAACCCTACACAAAATTGCTTAAATCAAATTCTAATTCGTCGCGGGAGCTCCTGGACTTATGTAGTCTTGTTTGTTTTGAATTGCATTTTAATCACCTTTTTCGGGGACCTTCCCATCATTAGATTTCTCGCAATTTACGATAAATGACCAGTGCCAGCTCGCACCTTAAATTCCATATAAATTGTTGCAACAAATGATGTAGAGGTAAGTGGAACAGGCATGCTGTAGCCCTTTCTTATAAACACAGGTGCCATTTTTTAATTAAAAAATAAAATGCAAAAACTGAAGATAGACTATGTCCACTGCCCTATGAGGAAGTTCTGGAAGCCATCATCAAGGCCGTTGGGACAGAACAATGTGGGAATCTCTAAGAATTGAGATACCTGGGGAAGGCTGCACTAGTTTACCCAGGGTACAACCTGGGTGAAGTTTTGTTTGCCTGCCCTACACTTCCTCATGGGGCGCACCGAGGGTAAAAATGGAAGTTTCATAGCCATAAGGATGAAAATCCATCAAAAAAGTGATAAAAGTGCCATTCAAAACAAATAATTCTTTTAATTCTACAATGATGGCTTCATTTCTACCAGTAATTTAGTGAGCAAAAAGAACAAACAAACAGAGAAAAATATGTCTTTTATTGCGGTGTATCACAAATTCACATAAATCCTGAAAAAATAACACGAAAAAAACAGCAAAATGACTGTTTGGAATGTACCTCGGCTACATAAGGCAGCGTTCACAACTGACAGTGGTCCGGTGGTCCGAGACCACTAGAAAGTATGTCGGACCACCAGAACATTTATATCCAGTGGTCCTGTGGACCACCAAAATATCTAGCCTTAAGGCCAAAAAAAATATATGTTTGTTTCCAATTTGTTGTCATTTTAACCAGTGGGTAGGTCATGGTAGGTAGGAAATTTTTTTTTTATTTTATTTTTGTCACTTCAACCGATCGGTAGGTAAGAATTATTTTTTATTTTATTTGGCGCCAAATTCACTCCCATGCATGTCTTATTTGTACATTACGTAACGATTTTCTGTTTTTTGGAAGCTTTTTGACCCCACCCTATCCTTTTCGTAACGTTTTTTAGTTACTTTGACTACAGCCAGTAACTCATCCCTTAACCACTGTTTCCTGAAAATTTTTTTTTTTTTTTTTGAAAATCCATAAAATAAATTTGGGTCGCACATGTTTTGATAGGGTCGGTCGGAGATCGGAAACAAACAATATTTTTTTTTAGGCCTAATCAGAATCGTAACATGCCCCAAAGTTATAAACAATCGAGTGATAATACCAGAAACACCGTTACGTACCCTCTCTCATCCTTTAAAACATGTGTTTGTAATCATGAGGGTCATCAGGGATCGACACTAACTGATTTCAGGTAGTAGCCCAAAGGGCCAGTAACTTCAGATAATTACTGGCCCTTAGTCCTTAGTGTACACTGTATCGAAGGGGTGTGATTTTTCATTGGCTCCCAGGGCCAGTATCTCAGGTAATTTACTGGCCCTTAGTGATTTTTACTGGCCTCGGGCCAGTGTTAGTGTCGATCCCTGGTCTTGAATTATTAACATTGAAATCGATCATCATACTTGAACTGTCTCCTGTCATGCCTTTTGTGGATTTACAAAATTTACGATGTTAAAACACATTGATAGCGCGAAAAAAATTGGTTCAAGATTTACAAGTGCTGTGACATAACATTGTAAAGTTGTTGTCAAGACTACTAAAAAAATTGTAGGACCACCAGATCATCTGAGTTGGTGGTCCTGGGCCTAAAAAAAATAATTGTTGGTTTCTGATTGCCGACCGACCCTTGCCGATGTTTGCGACTCATTAAATTTTATGCCTGTCAAAAATATAAAATAAAATATTGCCGACCGTCCGACGTTAAACGGTTAGGCTACAGCAAAACTATTTGCAATCTCCTTACAAGAAAACGAGTTCGTTTATCGGCAGCGGCAAACTCCGCGATTGTCATGTGTTGTTTGTTTGTTTGGGATAGCTAGCCTCGAATAAGGCTGCCAGGGCCTTTTGTCATTGTCGATCAGTCACTATCTCACGGCAAGGATCGAATGTATCTCGTGTTTGTTTACAAAATGAAAATACGAAACAGCTCACTTCCGACGCGCACGAGCACTGACGGCTGTTCCTCGCGGCCCCCTCACCAGTGCTCACTGCATGACGATGTCTCAAATGCTAATTATTAGCGGCAACCACTATGGCTGAACTAAGTAATACTAATAGCCATGTAAATCTTTTTAATTTTTAAACTGAAGAAATATAATAAAATCTTCTTTATATCAACAACTATTTCATTATCCCAATCAAATTAAAACGACTTGTTTGCCACATGATTCAGCGTTTTTCAAAGTGGCGTTGAGTGTGAAAGATCGACATCCCAAGATCCGAAAAAATCCAGGAACATGATTTCAAAGGCATCTATGATCTAGGCTATATATCGGAAAACGGCCGATTTTGTGTTTTAGTCACTGGGTGACACGCCAGACTTTGGCAGGCAAGCATGTATGTGCTGATCAGAGTTGTGTGTACTATGCTACACACTCTTTGAAGTTGGCCTACTCTGATTGTTGCTCATATAATCGTAGTCAAATGTTGTTGTCAACAAATGTAGGGCCTCTATGTTTTTTTCTGGGAAGACTGATGTTATTGACTACGCAAAATCACAAGGTTTCACAAAATCAACAGATTAACTGTGACTGGGCAATTCGTGCAGACTGATTTTGCATGGGTCTGCCCATAACGATGTCAGCTATTTAAACCTCTCATTTCAATTCAGGGTTTTAACATTTTACCTCCTGAACCGTATCAATGTTTGCAAAGAAATTGAGAAAAAGGTAATGTAAAAAAATAAAATAATAAAATAAAATATTTTTCTTACCTACCCTGAATAAATTTTAGAAAAAATATAAAATAAATAAAAAAAATAAAATAATATTGCTACCTACCCTGTTCTATTTTCACAATCAATCGGAAACCAACAATTATTTTTTTTAGGCCCTGTGGACCACTGCTCATAAATGTTTGTGTCAAACCCTGTAAGGAAGAAAATCCATCAAAATTTTTCTTTCATGACCCCCTCGTGGAAAAAACAAGGGCCGGAGGCTATGCACAAATTTTTGATGGTTATGTGGTATATTTGCTGTTACAGTATTGCGGGGCACATATTGGGTGCCCTGATGTATCCTAAAACTTGATACATGTATCTACACAGGGTTCCCCACAATGCCGGAAATGGCGGCTCACCGACCAGATGAATTTTATGCCGACCAGCATGTAGTAGGTCACATCCGGCTGTTATCCAGCTGGTAGATTGGCCAATATTCCTGTCGCCAGTGTCACCCTGTTTTGGTTTAGCGATCAGGGTGTAGGCCTAGGTGTAAAACTGGTGTGCGCGTATATATTGCTGGTGTACAGTGAACATGAAATGTACACACCAGATACGTGCTACACCCCCCCCCCCCCCCCCCCCCATAATCCCCCGACGTGCCACACTGTACTGTATGCTACATAACATAGATGTAGGCCTACACCTGGCAGGAGCAGCGCTGACAGCAATCCGCTGAGTCAGCACTGGCGTAACGCTGGCAGAGCGGGCAGTATTCGAGAGTTTGATAACAGCGCTGAGTTGATGGGCCAACACTTCTAGCGTTGCCAGTCACCACCACACGTTGTCACTCACCGAAGTGTCACACCGTTGGTGAGTGAGTGATACTAACTCACAAACCTTGTCACGAATACACAACAACACTTATAAATAACAGAATAATAACTCACCAACAAACAAAAACGCATAAACACCAAGAAAACATGCATAGGCCTACACTCAAACAACTCACAAACCATTAAATCAACAAGACAAAATAGCAGACAGGCAAAATTCAGAACAAGCGAACTTGCCTAATTTCATAAATTAAGATGATACGCTTTTAGGAACTTTCTTATGTTTATTTAACTGTGATTTTATGATTTTATGTTTATGTAACTGTGATTTTACATGTATATCAAATGCTATAAAAAGTGCTCAATAAACACTGTCAATGATAAATGATGCTTAATTGTATTCAATAAACACTGCCAATAATACATTATATAGGGGCCTACTTTGTTGTGTCTTAATAATTTTTATCGCGCATGCGCAATAGTAAACATTTTCTTATGCTGCTCGCGCACGCTAAGTTAAGATTTTTGAGAGAACAACCGGATGATTTTTTTTCTGTGGGGAACCCTGCTACAGATACAACATCTCAAAAAGTTCCAAGTGTCTGGGTAATGTTTTGGTTTCTGTATCCCTGACAGAATTTACAAAATTGAGGTCACAACTTCTGGATGTTTTAAAAATTTAGCTCAGATTTTGATCTAGCACAGCATTTTTCTTGTTCTGACAGTGAAAATTGTGGAATGTGGTCAAATATTTCTTTTAGCATGTCGGCAGTTCTGAAAAAAGGCTCAGCATAATTTTATTGGACAATTTTAACATTTATTGAATACCTAGCAGGGATTGACACTAACTGATCTCAAGTAGTAGTCCAAAGGGCCAGTAACTTCACATAATTACTGGCCCTTAGCCTTGTCTTTTTATTCCTTAGTGTACACAGTATCAAGGGGAGTTGACTTTTTTCGTTAATCCCCAGGGCCAGTATCTCAGGTGATTTACTGGCCCTCAGTGATTCTTACTGGCAACGGGCCAGTGTTAGTGTAGAGCCCTGCCTAGCCTAATACCAAGCCTAATGTAATGAATAAGGAAATGAGGGCTGTAGGCCCTAATTTTGAAAATTTACCATACCAGCAGTCACATTAACTTGTAGCACATGTTTTTCGCCGATTTCCCTGTCAATTCTCAACCGATTTTCATGAAATTTTGCAAGGACTATTTTTAGCTCCCGCCGTCACCGTAGGTGAGCGAAGGGAGCTATGGATTCTACCTCCGTTTTTTTTTGGCCTCTTCTTTTGCCTATAACTTTGTGAGAAAATAAGCTAGGATAATAATTTTTGGTATGTGGGTTACTTCCAGGTGGCTATTGGACGGGTTAAAATATTTTTAATCTGAATTCAATACGCAAGGTTGCAGAGGAGAAAATGATGATGTGACGGCGTTGGGCCGTTGGGCCGTTGGGCCGTCCGTAAACAATTCGTTTCCGGAGCATATCTCTGAAAGTACTTGTCCGATTGTCTTCAAATTTTACACACAACACCCCTAGGGGGTCTAGTTGTGCCTTTTGGGGTATTTGAACTTTGACCTACTTCTGGTTCAGAACTATGACCTATTTAGACGTTTTGACGCGCACTTCGTTTCCGGAGCGGATCTCGAAAAGTACTGGGCCGATGACAGTCATATTGCACATACATGTTCTCTAAGGTCCCTAGTTGTGCCTTTTCAGGTTTTTGGACCTTGACCTTGAAGTTGACCCAGCACTTTGACCTAATTTATAACATCGGTAAATCCGACTGAAAGATTTTGCGGAATATCATGAAAACCGCTCAAGATAGCTACACCATTACTATAAAACAAATTGTGAGGTTTCAGGAGAGGATGCATCTTGAAAAATTTCAAGTCGATAAAATTAAAAATGGCCGCCTATCGGCCATTATTCACCTCGACAGGCCTGATATTGCGGAATATCATGAAAACCGCTCAAGATAGCTACACCATTAATATCAAATAAATTGTAAGGTTTCAGGAGAGGATGCATCCTGAAAAAATTGAAGTTGATAAAATTCAAAATGGCCGCCTATCAGCCATTATTCACCTCGACAGGCCTGATATTGTGGAATATCATGAAAACTGCTCAAGATATCTACACCATTACTATAAATTAAATTGTAAGGTTTCAGGAGAGGATGTATTTTGAAAAAAATCATTTTGTCAAAGTTCAAAATGGCCGCCAATCAGCCATTATTCACTTTCACATGGCCGTTATTTGGTAAACCGTGCTAGATGGCTAGACCATTACTATAAAACAAAATGTGTGATTTCAGGAGAGGATGCATCTTGGAAAAATTCGACTCGATAAAATTCAAAATGGCCGCTTATCGGCCATTATTCACTTTCACATGGCCGTTATTTGGTCAACCGTGCTAGATGGCTAGACCATTACTGTAAAACGAAATGTGAGATTTCAGATGAGGATGCATCTTGAAAAAAATTGACTTGATCAAATTTAAAATGGCCGCCTTTTCGGCCATCATTCATTTTCACATGGCTGATATTTGGTAAACCGTGCTAGATGGCTAGACCATTACCTGATTACTATAAAACAAAGTGTGAGTTTTCGGGGTAGGATGCACCCTGAAAATTTTTAACTTATGAATTCAAAATGGCCGACAATCAGCATTATTTACCTCGATAGGCCTGATATCAGGTAAACCGTGCTAGATAGCTAGACCATTACTATAAAACAAAATGTGACGTTTCGAGAGAGGATGCCTTTTAAAAACTTTCGACTCAATCGAATTCAAAATGGCCGCCTATCGGCCACTATTTACTTGCACATTGCTGATATTTGGTAAACCGTGTTAGATAGCTGGACCATTACTATAAAACAAAATGTGAGATTACAAGAGAGGATGCATCTTGAAAAAAATTGACTCGATCAAATTGAAAATGGCCGCCTATCGGCCATTATTCACTTTCACATAGCCGGTTTTTAGTAACCGTGGCTAGACCATTACTATAAAACAAAATGTGTGATTTCAGGAGAGGATGCATCTTGGAAAAATTCGACTCGATAAAATTCAAAATGGCCGCTTATCGGCCATTATTCACTTTCACATGGCCGTTATTTGGTCAACCGTGCTAGATGGCTAGACCATTACTGTAAAACGAAATGTGAGATTTCAGATGAGGATGCATCTTGAAAAAAATTGACTTGATCAAATTTAAAATGGCCGCCTTTTCGGCCATCATTCATTTTCACATGGCTGATATTTGGTAAACCGTGCTAGATGGCCAGACCATTACCTGATTACTATAAAACAAAGTGTGAGTTTTTGGGGTAGGATGCACCCTGAAAATTTTTAACTTATGAATTCAAAATGGCCGACAATCAGCATTATTTACCTCGATAGGCCTGATATCAGGTAAACCGTGCTAGATAGCTAGACCATTACTGAAAAACAAAATGTGACGTTTCGAGAGAGGATGCCTTTTAAAAACTTTCGACTCAATCGAATTCAAAATGGCCGCCTATCGGCCACTATTTACTTGCACATTGCTGATATTTGGTAAACCGTGTTAGATAGCTGGACCATTACTATAAAACAAAATGTGAGATTACAAGAGAGGATGCATCTTGAAAAAAATTGACTCGATCAAATTCAAAATGGCCGCCTATCGGCCATTATTCACTTTCACATAGCCGGTTTTTAGTAACCGTACTAGATGGCTAGACCATTACTATAAAACAAAATGTGAGATTTCAGGAGAGGATGCATCTTGAAAAATTTTGACTTGATCAAATTCAAAATGGCCTCCTATCGGCCATTATTCACTTTCACATGGGCGATATTTGGTAAACCGTGCTAGATGGCTAGACCATTACTATAGAATGAAATGTGAGATTTCAGCTGAGGATGCATCTTGGAAAATTTTGACTTGATCAAATTCAAAATGGCCGCCTTTAGGCCATTATTCACTTTCACATGGCCGATATTTGGTAAACCGTGCTAGATAGCTAGACGATTACTATAGAATGAAATGTGAGATTTCAGCTGAGGATGCATCTTGAAAAATTCTGACTCGTTCAAATTCAAAATGGCCCCCTATCGGCCATTATTTACTTTCACATGCCCAATATTTTGCAAACTGTGTTAGATGTTAGTCCATTACTATAAAACAAAATTTGAGGTTTCGGGGGAGGATGCACCCTAAGTTTTTAACTAATTTATATTGAATTCAAAATGACCGTAAATCAGCTATTAGCTAACTCGATTGGCCTGATATCGGGTAAACCATGCCAGATAGGTAGACCATTACTGGGATACTGATTAGGATCATTAATTTCAATGGAGGTTTGCAATCTCTGACAGACTGTCTAGTTCTTATCTTACTCTTAGACTGGGCTTCTTAAACCTAGTTGTCTTGCGTCTTGATTTTTGACCTAGACTAGGACTACATTAATAACCCTATACAAAATTGCTAAAATCAAATTCTAATTCGTCGCGGGAGCTCCTGGACTTATGTAGTCTTGTCTACTCTAGTCACCGCCAACTGCCGTGAAATTTTCATTAGAAAATATTCAATACTGAATAGTTCAAAAGTAAGACCATCTGGCATTTAATTAGCCTAATAAACAACGGCTCTGGGCGAGCGCAGCGAACCACAGAGCCGTGAATCAAGTATCAAAGTGGCTTTGATACCAACTTTAAATTGCTACTCTGGACTTAATCTGATGAGCTATGTCTAATCTATTATCATCTTGCTTAATAATAAATTTAAATATATTTACTTGCATATCTGTGATTCTCGAGCTGATATGTGACATATTGGACCTGAATTTAGGTAAAATACAACTACAATTCACGGCGATATAGTTTGCATCAATCTTTGCCGGTGCGACATCTATGTAAGGAGAATTGGTCTGCTGAAGGCGCATGCTCAAGCCCCTTGAAGTTGTTGATAAACACAAAAACACGTGCGATGACTTCATCGTTCGACTCGGTTACCTTCTATGTTACTTATCTCACCAAGTCTCGCTTTTTCACCCCACCACAACCGAGATCACTCGGAAGCCTCAAGTGTGATTACGAAATAATAATATAATATAAACATACTTTTCCTTTTTAACAATCAAAAATCTTCACATATATGCATCAAATATGGTGGTGAAGACGTATACACTGGTCTATACCGCGCAAAAGGTTAAAATAGGCCTTTTTTAGTGCTTGAGCCTTACACACCGCGCACTCGTTTTTTACCTAGGAGTTCAAAATATCGCCGTGACATGGCAGTCTTCAATGCTAATGGTGTGTCAGTAAGATTGATTTGTGATGGCTAGGGTCCTAGATTTATTGGATCATGTTTAGTATTATTGTAATATATAATAATAATTAACAATTGATTCTTTCATGTTTACTTAAACGTGTTGCGGTTCAATATAGTCATGTAATTAACACGAATATACGCAGTTTTCTGTACCAGGGATCGTCATTCGGCCTAGCGCGGGCTAGTGAGTAGCCAGTACACACATACCCTCACCAGACGGTAATCAGGTGATTGCTGCATTGAAGGTGTGACATTTTACAGCCACGGGCCGCGGTTAACCTGCAAATAATTTACCAGCGCATACCATCTTCAAATGAGTACGACGATATTACAATGAAAGTTGATAGAAATGAGTCGCAAAAGATAGACCTATACGTTAATACCGGAATAAAAACGTAACTAATAGAGTTCACATTGTTGGCGAAATTTCTAAACTGCAAGTCCCGTGTGGTGTATGCTTATGTAGGCCTACATGTATAGGCACGCATGGATGTGCAGTTTGCAGACGTCCCAGCTAACACGCTGCATTGACCCAATGTTGGTTTATTGTTGTGCCGACATTGTAGACGGCGGGCCAACATTAGAGCACTATTGGGTCAATGCCTGTGTTTGCTGGGATGCATGTATCTGTATTACACGCTAACGCGTAACATTACTGGTAGATATTTATCAATCATTATGATATATATATTATCGGCTGCTAAAAAATCCCCAACGTGTTTATAATGACGTATTATTGAGCAGTTTCTCCTTCTGACAGAGAGTAACAGTGATATGACATGACATAACTAATCCGTTCGTACTATGCCCTGCCTGATGAGCCGTGTTCATTGACGCGTTAACGAGGCTACACTCACGGCATAGGTAATAACGGCGCCAACGCGATGGCAAAACTATACTGACCTTTCACAGCTCAATGCTCTCACCTGAGCAATCAGACATGTCAGACAGGTTATTCAGTGATCTAGTCGCATACATCGCGCACTTGTTCTATATCACGCAGGAGCTCAAATATTAAAAAAATAGCGTGGTATCGTCCGGTAATTACGGTACATCAATTGTAGGTAAGTCGGCGAAGTGCTATTAAACATCAAACTGGGCACAGTTAATGTCCATGGCAGGACAGCTGCTGTACTTAATTCAGTGCCATAGGCCGGTCAGCGCTAGCATGTAATGCAATCCAGGGCTTAGAACTGATTTTAATTTAACTAGTTTAATGGGTTGATAGAGGGACGTCGTAATTGGAAAATTACTACATGTCAAAATTTTATTTCAGAAATCAAAATGGCAGATATGATGGACATCACAAAGTTGACTGTAGAACAATTAAAATCCGAGTTGCTGAAATACAATCTTGAAACAAAGGGTCGGAAGTCAGAATTATTGGCTAGACTAGTGGACCACCTGGAAGCATGTAAGTACAACAAATATCCAGTATGGATGTTTATCAAAGCTCTGCTTGACCGGATTTGACCATAATTCAGCACTTAATCAAACTAGAAAATAGAACTCCTGTCGTCAGACTGTCAACTGTGATTGAGTAGACAGTCTGATATATAATTTTTGGTAGTTTTTTCTAGGATTTGTATCTGACATAACATTCACCATTCTTACTCACAGCTGATGAGGAGAAGGAAGAAGAGGAAGAAAAAAATGAGCAGGGAGAAGAGGAAGAAGCAGAAGCAAATGGTGTTGATGAAGATGGGGATGAAGCAGTTGATAATGCAGAAGAAAAGAAAGCAGAAGATGATGAGGCAGAATTAGAGTGTTTGTTGAGTGATGAAAAGGAAGAAGTGGCAGAGAATGAGGAGCAAACAAGTGGTAATTATACTGATTTGTTTAGCCCTTTAATACTGATGTCACAATCTAAATGTTTGTTCAGTCATTTCCGACCCAGTTTGACCTCATTTTATCTTGTTTTACAAATTTATATTAAAAAATGCTGAAACGGAATTGAACTGGTGGTTGTCTGCATTTTCTGCATATAATGTTAATGTTTTGTAGACAATGAAAAGAAAGAAGAGACAAAAGAGAAAGAGGTAGAAGAGAAAGTTCCTGAGGAGGATAAAACAATTTGTAATTATACATATTTTACTTTAGTTTTGCCAGTTTTTGATCGAATTTATATTATCCCTTTTAAAAGGGGCTAATCATGAAGAATGATTGACGTATGATTACTACAGTTTGATCAGTTTTCTCTGAGTGAACACATTAATGGACCTTCTCTACGGAAAATTATTAAAATTCAAATGATAAATCATGTATTAAGGATGGAAGGCACTGCAGTTATCTTAATCCACATCACTATTGATTTATCCATGAGCAAGACTTGGCAATTGGCGAACACTGATAACGACGCTAGCGCACCTGCCCCTTCTAAGTAACAGTAACATGTCTGACAGTAACAATGACAGCGAGTACAATGCATCTGATGCATCTACCAGCCTTTTAGAATTCAAAAAGTATTCTTGGTTTTGCCAACTTTAATTTTGACAGGATGGAGAACGGAGGACGGCGTCCAGCTCCAATATCCGGACGGCTTTGTGTCGACACCAACTCGGACCCTAGACTAAGCCTGCACCTTAGCAAAGTCTTGAATAAAATGTGTGTCGAAGAGAAAGACGTCTATTTTGTTTCAACCACGTAAATTTAAATAACTACTTGTTGGTGATTTTTTCATATTAATACTTGCACTTAAAGGGACTGCATATGTTGACAGATGTGTCAATTTAAAAAAAATAATTTATATGAAGTTATATAGCCTACTGATGACCTAAACTCAGAAGCATTGAAAAAGACTTCTAAGTTAAAAAACTAGTTTTATCTATAAACAATCCTGTGTCCATTATGCAACACTTTAAATACATGTACCACAAATACCCACCGTCTCAGAAGGTGAGGGATTTGGGGCATTCCCCGCAGCACCGATTATTCTGCATAACGCTGAGCTGACGGCATTTAACAAGGGAGTTATTCCCCCTTTGGTGCCAAGTGGGGGGGGAGGGGTCCGGAAGATAGAAACCCTGGACGAAGATTGCTGACTTCGGCTTTGTACGTCACAATAAAAAACACCAAAAACTGAAAAGAAGTCCGTCAGTCGGACTCAAAACAAACGTATTCCAGCCTGATAGAGGTACTGCTTTATAATGTTATATTTTTGTAAAATTTGCCAAATGAACATGATGCTCTTAACGTCCAGATTATTTTTTTTTCAGCTGTGAAGATCACAGACTCCTTGATGGCACAGATAACATCTTCAAATCTTGTGAGAGGTTAGTGATGCCATTTGATTAAAATTCTGCAAGTGTTAGTATCATGAGATACAGGTAATATAGGCCTATGTGCCTAACTTGAATCCAGATGTGTTATTATAATAATTTCCATGTTTGGTTGTAGAGGCATCAAGAGACCGCCAGTCTAAGGTGTTAATAATTTCACCAATATGTCTATCACAGCTGAGCTCCACTCCTTTGTCTGACATAATTGCAAAGTGCTGTGTATATCACTTCCGTTCTACACCCTTCTCAAGGAGTAAAGCAGATGGCTGTGGGTAAGATCATGGTTATCTTCTACAGAAATATAATGACATGAGGAATATATGATCCAGAGTTAATATCAAACTTTTTATTGTCATTTTGGTTTGATGTTTTCTAGGTTTTTAATCAGATTAATTTAGCAATTATAGTTAAGTTTCAACCATGAGCAAGACCATTATAAGCTGGTATAAGATCAGTTATTTACAGTACAGATTCGCATTAACCCTTTTCCTGCTAAGTTGATTAATGTAAATTTTCACTCATATTTGTTTAATTTGAGATCAAACATTTACAAATCTTGATGTTTAAACAGTCATTTCATTCCCAGTGGCTTAATCAGCTAATAAAAACAGATTAAAATGACTATTGTCTGCAGACGTCAGATCCTAACTTATAAAGACTGTCCCCGCACTGAATGAACTAAAAGATTTTTCAATGGCCCTAGACTTCAAATGAAGCGGAAAGAGCTGACCTAAGACATTTATAATGGTTTCAAATTTAAAAATGTCCTTGGTCTCCATGGTTTAAACAAAAATATTTTAGCGCGCCATATTTAACCCTTACACTGCTACAAGCGCAGCCTGCTGTGGGCCCAGTGATTTCTAAAAAAAAATTTCACTTTTATCATTTATTTGGTGTCTTCATGGCTCCAGTAGTATCTTAAAAGGTCTTTTTTTTTGTATGTTTATTATTAAGGCCTTAAAACGTCTTAAATATAGCTGTTTGACAGCTATAGGTCCTTAAATGTCTTATATTCTGTAATCAATCAAATTCGTGGAACATCGCTTGTCCATAGTGTCCAAGGTTTAATTAGTTTATGACAAACAGACCCGATTATTTATGACAGGGCCTACTGTGTGATGTCTGTGAGTGCGGGAGGAAAGGGTATACATGTATAGTATGCCTGGGATATCTGACTTAGCTGCCTCTACTACTAGGCCCCGTTTTATCATCCAGAAAAGAGAAAAGAAACGAGCCCTGCATATGAGGATTTGTCAGATTCAACGAGTGGGTCAGAGTGTTCGTATCCCCTCTATCTGTACAGAGGAGCTTTATGTTTTCTGAATGATAAAACAGGGCCTTGGTCTATAAATAGCCCTCTTTTACAATTGTGCTATTGTACTGTCAGTCGAGGAGACTCCCTTGAAGTCAAAAATGACCACTAGCGGGAGAGCCACCCTTCAGCAAGAATATAATGACCGATGGTCTTTGCAGTCAAGCCCTTATTATTTGCAGACATCTAGAGCTGACATTTGTGAGTGACGATGAAATGAAAGAGGCAGACACCCAACTGAAGGAAATGTCCGAAGACATTAAGATTTCGAGTTTATCATCAGGCAGAGGCAAAAATGGTGAGCATATTTTATTATCATATGATTCGTCCACCAATATTTTATTGAAATATTCAGGCCTGACAATCTATAAACATTTACACTGCATACACTACAATCAAACTGTCCTCATGTCAGTATTTTCTGGTGAGATATATCGACTATCCCAATATAGTTATATTATTTTATATAACCCACAAAACACAAGATATGTAATGCTAGACCAGCCTCGTATACTGCGGACAACATATTTATAATCAACATTATTAGGCCTTTCAACAGTAAACACTATACTCCAACCCCAATGTTCGTTCAATGTCGGGCTAGCATCGCAGAAGATTGACCAACATTGAACTAACATTGAGTCAGTGTATTGTGTTGACTGGGACTGCACACACATTAAGAACCATGACCCAGTGTTGATCCACAGTCTGATATGCTTTCCCAGCACTAAACAAAGCTTGGTTGATATCGTCACTATATTTCTGCTGGTATTTTTATATTACACAAAAACAAACCTACAATAACAGAAATAAAAAACGCAGATCCAATATTTTTATGCCGGGTCGATTTTGTATTGCATAATATGCTAACTATAATACAACACAGTTTGTTTACTGGGCATAATAGTACTAAGCCCACTTTCTAACTCATAATTATGTGGACTACAGGGTTGCCGCGCAATCTTAAAAAGTCTTAAAATGTCTTATATTGGTTTGTTAATTTTTTTAAGGCCTCAAACTATCTTGAAAACAAAAGTTTTGTCAGTCAAGGTCTTAAAAAGGTCTGAATTGTTTGGACAGCCAACTTTGCTGTTGAAATTTGTGTGGTTGTTAAAAGACTGACACCAATAAATATCTGCTAGTAGGCCTATTTCCCGGCAGATAATGTATGCACACTCCATACATGCATACCACACGGATCCCAGCTAACACATGGTGTTGACCCGTCGCTGGTGGCCCAGCATCAGCGATTATGGCCCAACGTTAACACATTTGATTGGATTACATTGTATGGGAAACAAATTTGAATCCCTGAATATATCCTAAATTTGTTAATTTGTTGGTCCTAAAAAGTCTTAAAAAGGTCTTAAATTTGATTATCCAGAAGCTGCTGAAACCCTGGACTAGTCTCTTATTGTCACATAAAAACTTTGAGCTTGACATAGTTTTCAGGATCAGGTGTGGGACACCAGAATGTTGCTCTATGCGCCCTATCAGGAAGCAGGATTTAAACCAAATTACAGAGCAGATCCTAGATGCACTGCCAGGGCAGCTTAGCTGTGCTAGCTGACATACGAATGAGGCTGTCGTGGCCTATGGTCAGCCATTTAAACCACCTCAGCATGTTTTAAGATTATTGTATTATCTAGTTTCGGCATAATATGTCTGCATAATTATTATGAGTCCTACTAAAAACACATTTCAGATTTTACTCTATTGCCCAAATTAACTATATAGGACGCAAAATGTTATGTCACTCACAACTGTAGTGTTGTGCGTGAACCGATGTATATCGGCCGGGCAGCAGGAGCAAGCACTAACCGGCTATGCAGCATGCACAGTTTATCTATTTTCAAAACAGCAGTTGCTGGTCAATTTAACCCCCTCTATGGGCTATACTCCGAAGCTGGTCATACATCGGGAATATAATAGATATTATTTTATATATTGTATAGCTGCTCTCTGTTTCAGCTCGTGCGAAAATTGTGTTTGATGTGACTGGAGACCCGACTTTTGGTAAGCGACTGTACTTCTCATTACAGCTTCCTGTGATGCATTTTTCCTGACATTAATTTTTCATAGAAATACACATATAAATGTTATTCGTAATAAGCTGTCTTGCTTCTGAATGATATAATTAGAATTTATAATGGATTTTCTGTGTGTGATACATCGCCCTAATGTTTTTTTGTATATAATTATTATATAGATTAAACTTGGTACATACAATTTTACATTTAAAAACCTGCTTTTCGGTGTACTATCTGATTGTATGGACATGTGCTCTTCAAATTCCTTGCCCACAAAGAGACTTATTGACCCAATTGTTGATTCAGATTCCAAGTTGATGATTTAAGTGAATGGGAATTGTAAATTTTATTTTAATAACAACATTTAAATGCAAATACATACAACGAAGATTAGCAACGATGACTATTAATATTAAAATACAGTAGTTTTTGTGCTAGTTGCACACCCTGCTGTTTACAAGATCTGCTGCACTGCTTGTGAAGAATCACTTGATAACTTGCCGTATTATCCCTAATAAACGCAGCCCCCCCTAATAAACGCGCCCCCCCCCCCCCCGTTTTTTTTGTACCCTGTATTACCAGAAACTCAGCTGGGTTGAAAAAAATAACCAGACACAAGCCTCCAAAGCTAAAGCAGCCGTGTCAACATGGTTGAGCCATGGTCAGAGCGGCTTCATCTGTCCAGTTGTCTGCTACCGGAAGACTAGAAGTCTGATGGTCAGACCTGATAGGGCAAGGTGCGGTCAGAGTGTTGTGAGCGTGGGTGTAAGCCAATAAATAAATACTGTTACATGTAGCCTAATTGTTGTACATGTTGTTTTAACATTGGGCCAACGTTGTATATGTAAGTGGACCAGCATTGAATAACACCCTTGTGTGTTGGGTAATTCATCGTTAAGTTGAGTCAGAATGACAACAGCGTGTCAGTTTTGCTCATTACAAAAGTAATGACTGTTCATTGCACTAGCTCAGTGATCATCGATTTACAGATTTACAAGCGTCCCTGTTAAACTCTCTGTGTGTAATGCGACACCAATGTATAGGCCTAATGCTGAGTGAGATTTGAAGCCTCTGTTTATCGTGCTAGCTCATGTTTTGGCCGTTAGCAGTTGGCATCCACTGGTAATCCGAATATGTGAGGTCCCAGCAAACCATGATGCATTCACCCAATGCGGGGTTAATGTTGGCCCGCCGTCTGCGACGTCGACCCAACAATAATCCAGCATTGGTTTAATGTATCGTGTTTGCTGGGGTATGGATCTTGTTCTACTATATAGTAGCGCCGAGACACGACTTGACACGTGCTTAACCCCAGACGAGCTGTTGCAGCATTGAACCAATGTTAGCACACATGTATACACGATGTCCCTGCAGAGATGATATACCGCCATTTGATCAATGGCGGGCTAAGGTCGGCAAGAGTAGATGACGTCATCGGGATGGTCTGCTTCTAGGCAGACATTCTGAGGCCTACAAACACTGTGACATTAAACGTAAATTTAATCAGTGAGGCCTACGTCTTTTTAAAGCATTCATGAGCTGACGTATTTCTTTTATTCTAATATATCTAAAAACAAATACCATATTTAGATATCATCCTGCCCAAATAAGAACATTCCAAGATGAAATGCGATGGTACCCGCGTCGTCGAACGCATTTTGTCTAGGGCCGTGGCTGCATAAGTTGTCGGCCTGTATTAAATAACACATCAGTGATACCTGCTACTGGCAGTTCACGAGTGGCGGCGCGCGAGTAGATAGGGGCTTGCACCTGCATTGAGTTCTCACCAATGTCGTGTGGCTTAATGACAGCGCCGCGGCCGAATGCGTCCGTGAAATACATATTAACATTTTTGTGCACATGATAACAGTGTTGAATACAAGCCGCGGGATTGCGCCATGGGCACACTGTGTAATAGAATGTCCCATCCACATACTAATATTTTTTAAAATGTTCCCATATTTTTAGCTCTGGGGGGGGGACAATTGTCCCATAGAAAAACCCATCTGTATTGAACACTGTAATAAGCGCGCCCCCAACTTCGTCTCCGCTCCTGGCGCGTTTATTAGGGATAATACGGTAACAATCACATGGATATTTAATATTTGTTCTTCATATTGATGACGCAAAGCACTACTTGGAAAACAAATGTTATGAGAATAATGACTTTTATTCTGACTTGGCTGACACTCAAAATGACAGATTATGTATTTTTTCATGTAGATAATAGTGATAGTATTGACTGTATGTGGATCAGAATATCATGTGACACTGTACAATGATTTCACATGACAGGCTTTAATTTTAATGTGCAAGAGAGTGTTTTTTGTCATTGGTCTTCATTTTTTTCAGAATATTATATCAGCATTGCTACTTTAAATTTTGTTATATATATCATACTTTCAATTTAAACTTCTATTAAATTGCTTTATTGGTAGATTAACTGTATAGTGGGTACAATCGTTGCATTATTCATGGTCTTTTTATCCATCAATGCAGCTACTATTTTATTATGCTATATGTCCAAAAAATGTTACAGTTAAGTTTGATTTTTGCATAAAGGCGGTTTCCAACTGCTCTCCGATGCATTCATTCCACAATAACCACGCCTGCTTTTCTGTGTTTTATTTTAGCAATGGGACAAGGCAAACGTGTAGTGTGCATTATCGGTGCACCCGAGTCCATGACCGAAGAGCAGATTCTGGAATTATTCCCTGGCTTTATTGCCATAATTGGGAAAACTGACAGCGGCAAGTCAGGGTGAGAAGATGGTTACAGGCATTGTCTACCTTAGGCTTCCTCTGTTCTACCTACGAGTGGGTGACTGAAGGAATGCCACAGATATGTGCAGCCTGTTACAGTACCTGTATGAGGTTTTGACAGACCCAAGTTGTACCTGGCATGTGCCACAATCACACATCTCTCATCCATATCCTCACTTCATAAGCGGCATGTGTTGCCTGCAACAACAATCAGCCAGATCAGACGGCAGAAGAAGTTAGATTAATGAGACAGTGTTGGTAAAGGCGTGGTTGCTTGATGAGTAGCCGCTGCATCATGTGTCAAATGCAATATCGAAGCCTCCAAAGCTAAAGCATATGACCCTTTGCTTTTGCCTGGCTTATTTAAGATGGATGTTATTCAATCAGCAGTCACGATAAATTGTGCATTAATTCTGAGGCTGTCCATGTGCATGGCAGTATTATGGCCCTAGGGGGGAAGGTATACAGGGAGAGGCTGTTAACCTTCCTTTGATTATCACCACTTTTCAGAATTATCATCGTCTTTCTGTTTAAAGACTGAACCACTTTAAGAAATGTTTCCGAAGTGCTAAGGGATAGTTCTCTGTAACTGTTGTAAGATTTTGTAGCATAATTCACACTTTTGGCTACACAAAAATCTCACATAGATAAGCTTTTAAAAGATAGCATTTGCTCGACTGGACATTGTGAATTTAGCGCATTTTACACATATGTACATCTCTTTTACATCTGGATTTAACATGTGTTGCTGGGTATGTGAAAAAGTATTGCCGAAGTAATCTTGACCGGCCAATGCGACACCACTGGTAATGTTCTTTTTACTGCTCCTTGTATGGCAATCAATAATAGACTGTCCTAGCAGTAGCCTACTGTTTCTCTGGGCAGTTTTTGGTGGTATTATTTTCACCAGGGCCTCATTATGGTGTGCATTAAACCGGTCTAGAACCAGATAATCTGTTGATTTATTATGTGCGATCTATTGATCACACCCAGCATGTATATACATATCGTCAATGGATCTTCACAAACTAGAGCTGGACCTGTAATCCTTTAACCTTATTTGATAGCATATTTTAAAGGCTGTGCTTACCTCTGGTTCAGAGTGTACAAGCTAAATTTCTGGATATATTTAGCAACAAAGCTACTCTACATGAGGACACTTTTGAGGGGGGTTAGTTATCAATATCTTGCGTACAGCTATCGGGTGGCAGGTTTTTGTTTTTATCAATAATGTGTTTAGTTTTTAACCTAGAAGTGGTGCTTTGCTATAACATTGTAACATGATGTAATTGTTTTTCAGCCGAGCATTTGTTGAGTTTCTCACAGAAGAAGATGCCACGGCAGCTGTAGATGACAATCAAGGTCTGGTGATTGAAGAACATAAAGTAGAGTCCTTCTTGGTTGGCAATGCTCCTCCAACTGATAGGCCTCGTGGAAATGCATATGAGAAAGGTTTGTTGGGTTTCTAGTAAAAAGACATTTTGTTAGCATGTTTGTTGAAAAAGATTCTGTAAATCTCATGTTTTCACTGAGAAATAATAATTACATGATGAGTTTCCTTGGTAATTCATGTCAGGAAGTTACATGGTCAAATTAGGCTTGGTCCATGGTTCGTTGGTTAAAGCTGCCTACTTGGAAAATCGGGGATGCGAGTACATCCCCCACTCTTGCATTGTCTGTCATCTTGCCATCCTCAGGATGTTCTCCTGCCCCAATTGAGCCTATGTGTGCCTAAGACCCCATTCATTCATTCATAACATGGTCAAATTAGTTGGTCAAATTAGTTGATGGTAAATCTCCAAATTGGAGCATTTTGACAGGCCCAGTAAGATTGAAAATCCTTCTGACACTTTAAAGCTATCAGAGCTATCCTACTACCACATTTCAGCATAACCCTTTATTTTCTAAGAACTCAGTTCTGTACTTCATTCAGCGTGCTTTAAAAAATGTTTCGCCTCCAATCTGAATCTTTTCCACTTATTTGTAGCTGTGCTAATGGTTTACCTTGCTGCCTTATGTCACCATAAAACAGTGACATTTGTATATTTCATCTTCCAGTATAGATAGAAATTTCAGTTAGAATTCTAGTCCCTTCTTTTTCGGGGCTAAGATATCCGAAAAATATATAAATTTCATGATCTAAGTTCTGCGATCAGAAGCAGCTCGGCAATTTAAGTTTGTCAATTGTATGCATTGAACATGCGAGAAAAGTATAATTTTTCTCTGAAAACTAAAGTACTGACAGCAGGGCTCGACAAATCCCGTGCCCGGGTCACTAGTCTTTAAGCGCCGATGTCTGTAAAGTTATACTGACCACTGCGTGGATAATCTGCAGTAGCTCTAGTTAAAAGACGATCACGGCCATTGTCTCATTGCGCTTGTACCCCAACAAACACAAGCTGTTGACCCAACGCAGGGATGCAAATTCACATACGCCCGGTCGCCCGTGGCGACAAGAATTATGTAAGGGCGATTGTAAATCAGCATGTCACTAGCCCTGCTGGCGACTGATTCCCTGTGCGATCCGCAGATCATGTGTGGCTAAATTTACGCATAACTGCAGAGCGCCGCACAGCATGTACAGGCGTCGTCTTCGTTGCGCGCTACAGAGCGTTGTTTCGGCTCACACGTGGTTGTGTGTATCAGCCTTTTAGGGGGACCTACATTTGAGGAGCATATAAGCGCACATAATTCAAGATTTGGCACACCAAAAAGTGAGCAACTGAATCAAGTTTGATGCTGACACACGTGGACATAAAAATCACGTTCACCAAGTTGTTAAACAAACTAGTGACCAGTATATTCCTACGGCCTGGTCAATCAGCGGTGCGTGGGCGCGTGTATTGCATGTGGCCCGATCTGCGGTAGCCATGACAGCCCACAGCGTCACTTTTTGCGTTGTGGCTCCCAGTATTCGTTTCACCCGATATTTCACAGTTCAAAATGGCACTGATCAAGAAGATCATTTATCTAGTTTTTTGACATACATGCATGCTGACAACATTTCATTGCCCAACGAGCTGTGGGTGAATAGATGCAGTTTTGAATTGTTGCTGATTTTAAAAGACTCATGTATTATAGACCTGATGAATCAAGCAATAATCTTACATAAAAACGTCTGCAAAAACGTGTTGCAATTTTGTGTGAATGCAAGCTGTGGCTAATACTCCAGTTTCAGTCACACACATGGCTGCCGCTGGCGCATGTATGTCGGCGCAGAAACGATGTGAATAACTGGACATGTAGGGGTGTTCAGACTAAGAAGGTCTAACCATGCCAATAGGCCTAACACAAAGTAAATTACACCCCAGAAAAGGCCTAATTTAATACACCTGAGATAACCTTTTTATCCCAGTTATGTTGTGCCTTGCTGTGTCATGATGCCATAGAGGCTAGAGCTCCATAGACTTCCCTACTTCTTTGTTGATAGGACTACATATCAAGTTCAGTTACCTTGAATAGCCCCTAAACGATATGAAAGAATATTTATATATTTTTTTCAAGTATGCTTATTTGACATATTTTTATTATGTTTAAAATGACTGACTTGATTATATTGGAGAACAGTTTACGTTTTTTTTGAGATGGCCCCTTTTTTCACCGAAGTGGGCAACATGGCCCCTTCTTTCTCCAAGTTGGAATGAATACTAGTGAGCCAATGTCGGATTAAATTAATTGTCTGTACATGTAATAATTAAGAACAGCCGATTAAATCTAAGTGAATTATGGGAGGTGGGGTCGCCACCAGCTAAGAAAATAAAGTAAACTGGAGAAGAAATGCTGGTTCAATAACGTGACTTTATATGAAGATAAAGGCCGACAGAGACATTTTCAGGTGGCGTGGCTGGTCACTGACTTCACTAGAGCTTAAACAGCTGCAGATTAAAGCTAAAATGCCCACCTGCAGCAAAAATGCTCAGGCTAAGCCTACGGAAGATGGGTCAGAAGGGGGAAAAATCATTAACCAGTGATTCAGCCATATCGCGCATAGTCCGGCAACAAGTAAGGGCGATTAAAAAATCATAAGGGCTAGTGGATTTTTAGTTCCACTAGCCAGGCTGGCTAGTGGATAAAAATGATGAATTTTTTCCCCTGCAACGTTGATTAGATGCTCGGCCAGCGTCGTAGACAGTGGACCAACATCAAATTATTGTTCAGTGTCGGTGTTGAGGCGATATAAGAGAATGTGGCCCTGGACAAACTGAGAGAGATAAGACCGGAATGAATAGCTATACACAAGCCGCCGTAGCCAGCTGGATAACTGCACAACAAGGCGAGCGCTGTGTGTCAGGTCTGGGTGTAGGACGGGATATGCACACGCCACCAATAGACACCAAGCCGATGCCGGCTCAATGTATGTCACCATTGACGACAGTGGCCCAGTATTAGACCACATTCACATGCATACACTGCCTACACGGGAAGTTAGCGTCTGTGTGCGTGGGTTGTCTTCAACTTCAATGCTGGGTCAATAACGAAGATACCGGCCCAGAGTTGAAAATGCCCGTTTGGCACAGTAAGAAAGAAACGGAATGTTGATTTGAGTGTTTGATTTCTCCCATTTGTATGTGTTTTTAATGTGTTCAGGTGTCCCCATGGTTGTACCTCAAATGAGAAACCATATGAAACAGGCTATCAATCTTCGTACTCTTCTTGTCAGACAGTGGAGCCAGAATCCAATTTCTCTGCGTAAAATATTAATGGTGAGAATAATGTTGCTGATTCCAGTAGTATGTGAAATAAATATAATTGTGACGTTAGTAGTAGCAGAATTATTCACAAGTCCCACAAAGACTTCTCTAATCATGTATATTTTTTGTAAAAAATACTCTTATTCACGTAAACTCAGTTTATTCAGGGTTCGCACGAGTCCTGGAAATCCTGGAAAGTCCTTGAATTTAAAATGAAAAAATCCAGGCCTTGAAAGTCCCGGAATTTTGTTAAAAGTGCTTGTAAGTCATGGAATTTCAAATAGTGAGAAAAGAGATTGCAAAAATGATGTGTTGCTAGAGTCTAATACTTAATAGTAAGGACGAATTATTTGGTATGTAAACGATATAGTATGTAAACGATATAGGAAATGTGACCATGAAGTTAACACCACTGTAAACATGTTCATGTCAGCCCAGATCGCCTTCCCGTCTGAACTGAACATGACACGTTCCACATGCGAAAGTTTTTAATTAGTTTCAAGTTGTA
Source organism: Flabesymbios commensalis (assembly GCA_964017125.1). Classification (NCBI taxonomy): domain Eukaryota; kingdom Metazoa; phylum Annelida; class Polychaeta; order Terebellida; family Flabelligeridae; genus Flabesymbios; species Flabesymbios commensalis. The sequence goes on along the minus strand of OZ024909.1, from coordinate 25,726,695 downwards.
ATTGGGAAATAAATATATTGAGTTATTGTGTACACTTTTAAGTCCTTGAAAAATTGCCTTAGGTCCTGGAAAAGTCTTGAAATTCTGTGTCTTCATAACCCTGTTTATTGCCACATTGATTGAGCATGTTGGTTATAGTAGTTATGTTTTTGTCCAGGACATTGCCAAAGCAGAAACAAATCTTGTAGAAGATGAGGAATACAAAAAGAAATGTTTTCTACCTGGAGCATCATACTGGAGAGTACTTCTTGGTGATTCAATGAAACAAGCTTTGCGCTCTGTTCCACTTCAATATCAGCATATTGGAAAGCTGTCAACTGAAGAACTCACTGACAGACTTGACAAACGTGATGTAAAACAAGCTGAAGCCAAAAAAACAAAAGAGGAAGATGGTGGAAAAGGGAAATCTGATTCAGAACCCGAGAAGAAAACACCAAGGAGAGATATCCGTTCAAGAGGCGCAAGAGGTGGAAGAGGAACGAGAGGACGCATGGGTGGTTCTGGGTACGCTCAAGACTAGTAATATTTAGATTTTTAATTATCTCACATATTTGTATTAGCCCAATTATTCTGATTTATGTATCATCTGACATTGCATAGGTAAGTCATGGCTTTGCAAAAAACAGTTCATTGATTATTATTTTTGTTTCTCCACCCGCTATGTGGTGGATGCTGAATATTTTAGTTTTTCTTCAACAATTTGACGAGGTGAACGCCCTACAGTCGCCAATATTCATCCAATCTTCACAACTTGTTTCTGAAAACTGATAGATTACCCTGGTGAAGTTCGAAAATTGATTAATTTGCATATCCCAGATGACCGCCACAGCTTTTCTTTACAAATCAACGTAAAAGCTGTACAGTCAACTATATTCATCTGATCTTTAAAAAAAATTCTGATTGTGGGGACTTTAATATTCGCCCACAAATATCACCTCTAGTTATTTCAATTGTTTTATTTATTTCTCCTTACAAAAAAATGTCCGCCAGACAGTAATGTTTCTTTTTAAAAAAAAATAATCATTTGAAATCTTGGCTTGCAGCAGGGATCAACCCATGGCACAGAAGCGTGGAAGTAACTTCAACAGAGAAAGAGGAGGTGATTTCAAGCGTCCACGTTACAATTCCTATAATTCTGGCAATGCGCGTAGTGGTGGTTCCATGGGACGAGGAGGAACTGGTAGAGGTGGATATCAGAGTGCACCAGGAAGAGGTGGTGGTATGGGAAACAACCCAGTGGTAGCAGCAAGTCATATGATGGGAATGGACCAAGGACAGACGAACAATGCCCTAAATCTGCTGGTTGGCCTCAGCCAGGTTCTCAGGTAACTATACATTGACAAAGTTATTTTTTTTTTAGATAGGTAAAATATACTCCATTAGATAAGCAGAAAATAAGGCAAAACAATTTTCAGGAAGGTACTGTAAAATGCGGACAATAATGTTTTTTCCAATGCATTAGTCGCCACGCGGTATAGTCTAGTGCGTGTTATATCCCACATTATGAGTGAGCAGTGAACTGCTAGCAGGTTTGAACTCACCCATAACAAGCCACCACTATTGTCAAGTGGGTGATGCCATACTTACTGTAGCAAATAATTAATATTGATCATGGTGTTAACCCTTGCAGCACAGGGACTGATCACCTCCTGTAAGCATGTATGTATACCCGTCTGTGCAGATGCACATATCAACAGCCTTAGGGAGTTTGTATAGCTAGCAATGCTAGCTATACAAACTTCCTAAGGCTGACGATATGTGCATATAGCATAGCTAGCTAGCCTAGCATGCATCATGGGAGATGTCTGTATTGTAACTAGCTTGCTTTCCCTTGAGTGTGTGTGTATGCAGTAGAACCTTGCGACACAAGAAAAGTGGCCTTTCAAGACAGGTGGCTTCTCATAGGAGGTTGATTTGTATACACAAAATGTCATTTTGAGGAATGACCAAGTGGCCTGACACAGGAGGTTGGCTGCTCATAAGAGTGGTGCTCATAGCAGGTTCTACTGTACTGCGCAGATGCAGCATGGGAGATGTCTGTATTGTATCTAGCATACTTTCTCTTGAGACTGTATACTGTACAGCTGTCACAACACATTTCAAGCAGTGCCAAACAAGCATTAAATTATGTAAACCATATTATATTGGTGACTTTCGCGATTGGGCATGTTATCAATGTTATGTGTGCTGATCTAAAATATTATGGCCACCAATTTAATGTGGTTTATAATAGTCTGCCACATACAGTGGCTGTTTCCTAGACAAGCTAATCCTGACTGAGCTCAAGCATAACACATTATGTAGCCATCCTGTAATGTTCAGTTCTTGAAGGAGATTTAGTGCATTATAGAATGGTGCGCGTTATTAAGGGGGTATTTTTATCCCTCTGTATGCGTTCTGTATGCGTTATGCAACAAGGCACATTATTCTCTGCATTTTACGGTAAAATATTTTAAAGAAAGTATTTTCATTATCGCTCAAGAAGTTGAATTGCTGACCACCTGAACATACACATACTATATTTGCAGTCAGCAAGAATTTTCAAAAGTTTTCATATCCGTCACCAGGACCTATGATAGTAAGCTATACGCCTCAATGAAGGCTACATAGTTAACTACCTTGTCCTTATTCAATTGTGTATGAGCGTGAATAAAATAACTTTGGACTAGTGTACATCATTTTGTTATTCATTGATCATAATGTACAATAAGGGATCAATTTGAATAACGAGAACTAATGTGAAAATGAAATTGGTTCAGATGGGTTATGGGTCGGTACTTGTGCCAATTATTGTGTGTCACATAAGTGATTTTGATACTGTTTCGGTTTGCTTTTAATTTATGTTGTGGTTGTATGACACTTATCCTTATTTTGTTCGAAGCAAACAATCTGGTGGCAGAAGTGATGCTGGGCATACACCCAGCTTAATGCCGTCGTCAGGTCCAACAGCAGGCTATGGTTCTAGTTCAGGAGGTGGTTATGACAGCTATCGCGCTACAGGATCAAGTAGTTATGGCTCCAGCAGTTACAGCAGTGGGGCAGGAGCCAGTAATTATGCCAGTGGAAGCACTGGAGGTTACAGTGACAGTGCTAGGAGTTATGGTGGCAGTAATCGTGGATCTAATTTCAGTAGCTCCTACAATGAAAGTAGCAATGCAGGAGGTTATCCTTACAAAAGCAATAAAGGAACGGGGAGCAGCTATGGTGGTGGATCTTATGGAGGTACAGTATTAATGAATTCTAACAAACGTCCATATTCCCGTATTTCTTATTTTGGACATTCATGTCCGAAATATGAAATTGATAATTTTGTCTCTACAAATGTGTGCAGCACAAAAAATTTAAAACTTGTGCAGTTCAAGTCTATGGACATGTTTACATCATATGGTCATATTAAGAGGCTAAAATAAAATCACTGATTTTTTTATTATTTTAACCTGATTGAGTCCCTTTAACAATTAGTGCGCTGAATTTTGTTTAGTGTATACAGTTTCATGATATAAATGTCTTAGTTAGCTCTTTCCGCTTAATTTGAATACCTATGTTTAGTTATGGGTCTACGGCCATTATAAATATTTTAATTCACAGTGCGGGGATCAACATTAGACCTGACGTCTAAAGTCAACCCCCCCCCCCCCACTGTAAGGGTTAATTGGTTGAAGAATCGGGTGTCTTGAGTAAAATCACCAATAGTACTTGCTAAAAATCATCTTTTTTGTGCAGGTTCTCAAGGATACAACCGCTATTGATGGGATCCTGGAGAAAAATTGACTTTCAACTGTTGAACAAGGGACTTCACCGCGGAACATTTTAGAATTATGTACAAATTGATGTAGTCTATAATGTATCTACGTGGCTATAGTCAAACTTCAAAGGAGTATGTTTCATGAGGCATGGTACCTATCATAAAGTAGTGTACTATCAGATATACACATGTTATTCAAGTCAGAAAATAATATCGCGAAATTACTGTTCTGACATTTATGCTGGTCATAATTTGATAATCAAGTTCAAAGTGTATGTGTGAATTATTTTAAAGTTAATTGCTCTTGTATCTAATGTAGACATAATAGAATGTGGCTACATTATGATCATAATGACTTGAGCACATTAATTAACCCTTGTCCTGCTAAGTAAATTTACTTAAATTTTCAACCATTTGAAGTTGTGTCTCGCTAGCGCGATCCACAACCTCAAGTGGTTGAAAATTACTCGTATTTGATTAATTTGAGACCACTCATTCACAAATCTTGATGGTTAAACAGTCATTTCGTTCCCAATGACAAAGATTTGATGGCTAGTAAAAAGGATTAAAAACGACTAATAGTCGTGATTGGCAGGCAGAGGGTTAATAAGTATCCGAGAATGAAGAGTTCCAACAATCTGCTCGGAATGGTAATGATCAGCACTACACTATTAGTCTCCGGGAGCAGTCAAAGGGTTATTACAGTAATAGGACTTAAGGGAATATGGACAATTGGTCTGTCTATCGACAGCAATGCTGAACACTCCTTTTACTTTCCATTTTTAGTATAACTGAAATGTGATTTTGTTTTTTTATATTTGTGTAATCTTTGCAAATTTGTGCATTGTAAACTTATTACAGACATAGAAAAGTCTACAACATACTTATATTGAATAAAGGTGTACACATAATTTGTGTTGGTGTTATAGAGCATGTGAGGAATTGGATTATATTGTTTCATGTATTGAATTAAATTATATTACACTTTATATCATAATAATAGAGGGGTTTTTTGCAACAGTTGAGCTGGATACTATAACGATGGAACAAGTTAAAATAAAAAAGTCCTTATCAATTATGTGAGACATGCCAACATCTACGATTTTGATGTGAATGATAAAGTACAATTCTAAGCATCCAGCTACATGTATGCATGGGCTATACTCTAGAATCATCATCTTTCAATTTGTATGTCTACTCTGGTGGATGGCAGCCATGACCCACACATAATAGCCTGACACCAGGGGCAAATGCAGGATTTAAAAAAGAGGTAGCGGTCGGTGACTCACCCCAAAGATTTTTGTTGCCACATTCAAACCAATTTCGATTTTTTTTTAGCACAAATAGGGGTTGGCCACCCCCCCCCCCTTTAGGATCCTCGCCTAGACACTAACATAAATTAAAAACTTATCATGTGACAAATTGACAGTAGTTAAAAGCAGGACTGACTCAGGAGAAGTGGTTATATACTGGTATAAGCCAACTGTGACAAGACGAGCGTGTATCAGTCGCAGGGCAGGTGAGTCCGTGTAGTCGGATACGAGATGAGTAGCGAAGCAGCCGCCATCACCTATACATGACGTCCTTAAGTTTCAGCCGCAGCTTTGTCTGCCCTTCCCTTAGCCTTGATCAAATGACTATTTTGCTGTTCAATTTAGTTAGAAAAGTTTTATATTTTCAGGCCATATCCCAGCAAACACTTGTTATTAAAGTCATAAAACAACTAGTTGAAAGTAAAATGATCTTGTAAACAGCATTAAGTGACTGTAACTTGTTTTCTGTACCATGTTCTCTGTTTTAGATCAGAAAAAAATAATGAGGGAGGGCCGTAAAAAAAAACAGTGAACCTATTTTTGGAAAAGTTAATGAGGGCGCCCAAATAAAAAAACATTTGGCAAATTTCTAGAAAAGTTAATGAGAGCGACGAAATAAAAAACAACTTTTGACCTCTCTTAAAAATAGTTAATGAGAGCGACAAAACAAAACAAGCAAAATAAAAACATGGCTGGGAAAATATTTTTTTTATCTCATGAAAGAAAGTTGTTTTTTCCAAATGTTTTTTTATCTCGCGAAATTAACTGTTTTTCTCAAAAATTGGCAACAATCTGATGTGCGTACTGGAAATAAAAAAACACATGTTTTTTTGGTAATGCGCGGCCTAGCCTAAATCTAATGGGCGTGCTCATCTAAAACAGAAACATCCCGGCGCTAGAAACACCAGATAACACGATACCTCTGCCCAATGCTGGGCGGGGGCCCTAGGGTAGTGGTTAGCACCGCTGCCTTTCACGCCAGAGTCCGGGGTTCGGTTCCCGGTCTCGGCGGTTTGAAAGAAACAAAATTGTTTCTTCCCCATCCACGTGTGAAAGTTAGTATTGTGGGGAGCCTCCGTGACCGAGAGGTAGCGTGCTCGGCCTCAGACCGCCAGGGCTCGAATTTCGAATCCTGTGTCTGGAGGACAGTGTCATCTCAATCATCTCACCATCCTCAGGAGGTTCTCCTGGCCCAGTTTAGCCTATATGTGCACAAAGGTGGCCTAAAGCCCGATTCATTTCATTTTTCTGCCCAATGCTGATGTAATCTTGGGCCACCGTCTGCGACTGCTGGGCCAACATTATTCCAATCAAAACCCTTTAAGCTCTTAACCACAAATATAATAGTGAATATTTTTTTTCTAAACACTTGGTTGATACAAAAGTACTTAACCTATAAGACTTGAAACGTTATATCGCACATTGTTCATAAGGACTGGTGTACAGAAATGTGAGCCGTTTCCCACACACAGTACCCCTCTTTCCCCTTAATAGGACACAAACTCATGCAAAAAAACCTTAATTATAATGGGATAAAATAAACTTAATTATAATAGGAATAATTATAGTAGGATACCGGTCACAATGCCCAATACTAAGACGGACAAAACTGGGTGTTTATTAAAGGCTGTATACATACAACACGACAATTAGTTTTTGTGTGAAAAATGATAATCCCAATAATTAACTATGAAGCACTATTTGACACTACGTGTATTTGCCACTCAAGGCGACACATAAAGCATTACACATGTATACGTATTGTTCAGCGTGTCCACAAACTCGTATAATATAACACAATGCACAATATAACAATATAATACAATGCACATGTTCATAAACTAGAATATATTTTCCGCTCAAGGCAGCAGATTAGGATATTACGCATTGTTCAGCGTGCCCTGATTAAACAATGCGTATTTACAAAACAAAGAGTGATAGGCTGGTGTTTAAAATTATTTGTTGATGAGGACGTCAGCTCATATTTTAATAGCATATCATGCTGATTAATCTGATTTGATTATTGGAGGATATTCCATAATGGAATCATCGATAGCTCCATATTGACGCAGGATATTTTAAGTTAGTTCCCAGCGAGCACACAACGTTGTATGATGATTGTACTACGACGTCAGAATTCAGTCAGGTGGAGGTTGTATTTGCAACATGGTCCGAAGTAAGAGCACAACGTCATCACGACGTTGTCACAACGTCATAGGCAAGTGGTTTCACGACGTTGTCATGACATTGCTACAACGTCGCCTAACGCATTGAACGACGTTGTTTCGACCTCGGCACAACGTTACAACGACGTTGTCACAGCGTCGTAGGCAAGTAATTTCACGACGTTATCATGACGTTTCTGCAACGTCGCATAATACATTTCCCAACGTTGTTTCGACGTCAGCACAGCGTCACCACGACGTTGTCACAACGTCATATGCAAGTGGTTTCACGACGCTGTCGCATAATGCATTTCCCCGTCATGATGTTGTTACAATGTAGCTTAAAGCATTAGGCCCATTCGCGTGGCTGTTTTCGTCATCGAAGTTTTTTCGTCAAAAAGGTCATTCAACAAAAAATTTACGGTGAATTTTTCCGTCTCGTGACGTCGACGACGGGAAAAAATTAAACAGTCAATCGAGTAGGATAATAACAAAACGAGAAAACGTCGAAGACGAAAACAACCACTCGAATAGGCCTAATGGCAGCCAAGATGTGAATAGATATAAATGAATCACAAAAGATAATTGAATAACTAATGGTGTTTATTAATCATATACAGTATATATTTACAAATTCTCTGATCTTGTCTTTAATCTTCCTCCACCACCTCGAAGGTCAGGGGCATACTTCAAATGCTGCGATATCGCGGTGCATATTTCAGCCTCAGCTGCCTGCGGCTGCCTGAGCAGAACGGCATCTGAAAGCAGAATAGAATAAGAGTACTTAAAGAAAATATATAAACTAATCGTTCCATGTAGAGCTAGGACTGCACATATATATATAAAGATGGAAAAAATGTTTTGTCAGGTGATAGGTCATCCATAATCATGGATATTATTTAGACTGTAGGCCAACAGTATTTTGCACTGCTTTGGTTTGATTATTTACCCGATAATCATAGGTCAAAATCGACAAATCAAATCGAAATAATCGACTTGCCATTAGTCGACTGGCCATAAGTCGTTATAACGACTTAAATAAGTAGTTATAACGACTTAGTAAAACGGTAAATCGACTTAGTATAAGTCGTTATAACGACTTATAAGTCGTTAAAGTGACTTAGTATAAGTCGTAAAATCGACTTAGTTTAAGTCGTTAAATCGACTTAGCGTAAGTCGTTACAACGACTTATAAGTCACTAAATCGACTTAGTAAATCCATTTAGTAAGTCGATAACGACTCAGTATAAGTTGTTATAACTTAAAAGTATAACTTATAAGTTATACTTCGTTATACTAAATCGATGTAACGACAAATAATTACCATAAGTCGATTTAACGTCGTTTGAACGACTTGTACTAAGCAGGCCCGTCATTTGAGGGGGATGGGGGTTCGAGAGGGTCGCACGCCAACCCCCCCCCCCCCCCCCCTGTGACCACAAAGCTGAAAATTTACCCCAGCAACATCCTCCAGAAAAATAAAGAAAATCCCAGGGGGCATGCCCCCAGACCCTCAACCTGCGTTTCCCATTCACTCAACGCCAAATATCATTATTCAAGCGGTATTTTACAGGGTGTCCAATTAACTTATTTCGGAAATACCCAGCAATACAAAATTCGACCCCCCCCCCTTCAAAAATTTCTGGGCACGTGCCTGGTACTAAGTCAATTTAATTATATGAATTATGAGAATGTCAAAGCCCACATTCACCCGAAATATGCTGCTTAGAGGCAAAGAACGTTACCCTATGTTCTCTGCGTATCATCTAAATATAATATTGTATTACAATTTGGAACGCAAATGCATTGCCAATTTGTAATAATTTATTTCAAATTGGGACGCAGTTGCAGTGCAAATACGTGCCAATTTGTAATAATTGATTACAGATTGGGACGTTATTACAAATTGGAACGCAACAAAGGTATGCTATTACCAAAGACCATGTACGATACGATGATCAACTTACGGATTTCACCATACAAATGCGTGTAATACATTGTGCAGTGCTGTCCCCTTTTAACGGGAGTTGGAACTACGCTTTAGCAAGTGTATCATCGTATAAAACAAGTGATAATCTCACCACTTTAGCCTCCAAAGAAAAAATAATGTTTTTCTAGGTTTGACAGCTATGACAATATCTCTGCAATATTTATTTTTGGAACGAAAATACCTGCTAATATAGCAGAAAAGTCATGTTATATTATCAGACTATTTTAGAGAATAAAATGTCTTTCATTTAAATAACAGAAGAGCTGTGTACAGAAAGTACACAAATATGTGGGCACAGAACGGGAGGGATGTGACGATATGTCGTCAAGCATAGCGACCACAAAAAGAGATCGGGGCAAAACATTGGTAACAACCATAAATTGGCAGACGTGTATTTTCATTCAAACTTGTATTATTTAAAAATATATATTTGGAACACAAAAGTGATATAATAAAATTATAATATGTGAGCCTTCTCTCTCGGACCACTGCCATCAATGTCACTGAGGGCTGGAGCGTTAGCAGTATACTGATATCTTGAAAACAAGACACGTTCATTTTTATGACACAATTTATTTATAGTTGAATTTTAATAATTTTCTATTTCTCCTGCCGTTACTGGTAATAAGGTGTTCATTGTTTTCCCGCAGTACATGGTGTAGCCGAATTGGGACATAAATATGTAATATTAACGTGAAACATTCACAACTTGCACGTGATTTAGTGTCTTAGATGATGGTAATAATTTGATATCTGTTGTAACTCCTATGTAGAATGTGTTCAGGTATATTTCCGAAAATACATTTGAACCAATAATTGTATTAAATTTTGACGTGAAACAAAAGCCCCACACCTTGAATATTCAAATATTGCTTCTTAGACAGAAATGTATGCTATTAATTAGTGGCATCAAAATTACTTTACATTGATCACATGCAGATCGCGACACTTTGCGACAAAGATGTCCACTGATATATAATATTATACAAGAATATTCTCCTCTTCAATGGTAATACCCGTTTGTGGCGTGAATGATTTCGGCATTGAATAAGCTATTTCTGTGACAGTATCGCTCAGATCAGGTGAATCATCAGTAACAGTAACAGGCTTTATATCAGCAAAATATTTCTGTTCATGCATATTCCGAATGATAAACATGACAAATGATCCGTGTCATTAGACTATAATATATAGTATTATTATTTATATAGTATGTATATTATTTCCATTGCCCTTATCTTGGTTTTCTTTGCCCGTATCTACCCTTGCAAACAATTCACCTGCCAGCAGATATGAGAAGATGAACCAATGATGGGGTAATGCTGGACCAGCATTACAAATCTTGGACCAGCATTACACTATAATTGAGTGATGTCTCGTGTTAGCTGGGCGTCACCTGTTGTTTGTAAACAATGAATATGCATAATTGTTTATACGGGTGCATCAACCCCTGAGGTACCAAAGGGAAGGAGACAATTAAAAAGTATTGATAACTAACCAACAAATTATTGGATAAAAAAAAAGTAGTAAACCTCGGGCAATACTTATTTTTCTGATTTTTATGATGTGAAGTATGTATTGTTTTTAATAGGATCAATGTCATAATTACTCATCGTAATATGGTAAAATCATACTTGATATATGGCAAAAGCATTAGTTCCAACTCCCAATACCGGGGACAGCACTGAGAGCGATTTCACGTTTTGGGGAGAGTTGACTATCTTATCGTACACGGTCTTTGCTATTACTGCTGTTTGCCGAAATTTCATGGCAGTTTGACCTGAGTTACTGCTCAAGAGTCGGGATGTAAATGAGACCATTTTAACTGCTTCTATAACGAGCCTGGTAACCGACGCAATCAGACGCTTTTCCATGGCGTGATGCTTCCTTTAAAGCAGTAGCGTACGCCCAGTCGGCACAATTCGTTGGCCCTATGTTGATCTAATGTTGATCCAATGTTGGCCTACCGTCTACGACGCTGACCCAACATTGGATCAACATAGGGCCAACGTACTCTGTCTGCTGGGGGCTACTTGTGATCACTTGTGCGGCGTCTCAAAGAGTCGCAGCGGCCGCCCCCGATGGCTCATTCGTATCGACTGGGGCTTGTAACCTGGGGGTAGCCTACCAGGTTCGAATCCCAGCGGGGCCGGATATTTGTCATCGTGGTTGTGTATATATACAGTGTTCCAAACTCTTCAAAGGCATAGAGTGTACAGTGCTGCATATGGTATGTGCACTATAAATAACCCTTGAAGTCATTCGAAATAAGAGTAGACCTAGTATAGGGCATAGTACCGGCTTCGGGCTTCCTTTTGTCGCGATATTGCCATGATTGTGCAGAAAGCGACGTAAAGCAATATTCACACACTCAAAGAGTCGCAACAGTAAGTTACTGTATTGACACGTGGTCGTGCGTGGCCTGCCTGTGCGCATGCGTTGTTGGCATGAGCTGCACGTGGTCAGTATCTAGCGGGGTCTCCTTGATGTGTAGCTGGGTTAAACCCCGCAAACACGAGACGTTGGCGTATTGTTGATTTACTGTTGGCCCATTATCCGCAACGATGGCCCAACATTAAAGCGGGGCTCAACGTCCCGTGTTTGCCGGGATTTTAGTAGGCATAGGCCTAGTGTGTCAGAATCTTCGACGCTGTCCATTGGCAGGAGTGTCCAGTAAAACAAATTGACGTAGCAAAAGTGAAGTAGCCAGTATAGGGCATACTATCAAAATATATGAACGGCAAAACTGCATGATGCACCATTAAGGAATTAAATTCGCAAAATTAGGCATTAAATTCGCATGAAAATGCGAATTGTGATGCATGCTTATTGGCATATATGTAGGGTGTAACATAGTCTACATAGCCTAATATTCCCAGTAAACTGTCAAAGTGATGTATGCAGATTTTGTGCATCATGTGTCGGTTGAAGGCTGGACTGACCTCCCAGATCTATAGTCTCTATAAAATTGACCAACATCTCGTGTTTGCTGGTATTCCCGGCAAACACAGAACATTTGTATAACATCTATACAATGTCGTACAAATGTTATACAAATGGTTTGTGTTTGCTGGGTTAGCACCTTCGCATCGTAATTATGACGGTTGGAGTCCAGTGTGCTTGTCACTGATATGCATAATATGGTCTACAGCTACCTCAACCACAACATCATGCTATAAAGAGATTAAACAGATCTCGTCGTGACCATTGACATCCAACGCAAGCTTCAGATGAGGCCTAGGCATATGCCTAATAGTCTAAAACAATTAAATTGTAAGCAATTAATCTAATGTGAATTAAAACTGTAGAACATATATGCCAAACTGCCATATTATCAAAGGCTTGGACACAACTACAAACGAAAAAAAGCAAAAACTGTGATCACGTAACAGTGGAATTCATGATGTGTGTATGTGAATCATATTTTTTGTCATAATAAATGGCCTTTTTTCTATTCAATCACATGTGTGTTACTTTGTACTCACCAGTGTTAATTTATTTGTCTATACTCGTAAATTGTATAAAGACTGCCGTCATTGTTTCTTAAACTTGATAATTGAATGTACTTGTAACTTTAATCGTAAAACATTTCCAGGCAAACATGAAGATCTTTATACTTCACCTGGTGGGTACGTCCGCAGCTCTGGTATTTAAGTTGCAAAGAAACGAAATGTTTCTGGTCTGTTCACTGGTGCATGATCAGCCTCAGACTGCCACAATACTCGAATTTAAAATCTAGTGTCCCGAGACCTAAAGTATAATATTTTTATTTTGATGAAAACAATACCTTTGCCTTATATTACTGGCTGAGATCACGGTTACCAAATCGGCCAACAACACTCGCTGCAATTACCTTTTTCGGGAAACATCGTTTAAAGATTCATACAACTGTGAGATGTGCACAGTGTGTGTGGGACGGTCAAATGTAGGCCTACATTAGCCTATAGAGTACACTTTGATGGCATTAATATCAGCGACTGAACTGATTACAAGGTACTACTCCAACGCGAAATTGGCCCAATGCTGTTTAAATGTTGGACCAACGTCTGCGAATTAATAAGCGCCCACTTATTTAGGGCTTATGATATTTGTATCGTAGGTCTATATCCCAGAAAACACGGAGACGCTAGACCAGTGACGGTTAAATAATGGCCCACCGTCTGCGCCGCTGGCCCAACAATAAACTAACATGATTGGTTTAGCATCACGTGTTTGCTGATATGTGTATGGCTGCAATATTTCACAGCTGCCGATTGGGGTGTGCAGTGGGAATGATTACAAGAATACTCACTATAATAATTGTGACGTCATAAACAGTAAAAAAATATGGACACCATGAAACTGTCAGTGAGTTGGTACATTTTACATGGAGAATCTAGAAACAGTTCCCGTGGAATTATTTAGTCACATGTGTTTGTGACGTCACAATCATGCTGTGACATAATAAACTTTCAACACAATATATATATATTATATAACTACATGGACACACACCGCATTAGATTTTGTCAGAACAACTAAACTAGCTTTCCACGGCAACACATTGCGTGGACCAATCACATATGGCGTAATAGTATTATTATTATTATTAATGCCTATTTTTGTTAATGCTAATAAGACATTTGTAGAAAAAATGTAATCAGCATTAATTAAGTTTTTGACAAATTGAATATAAATGTGACTATAACGAAGTTTGAACTCTTATTGATTTTTGTGACCTATTTTGTGGTCAACTGACATTATGTTGAAACATGGCTTAATTTTTTTAACTGAAATAACCCGATTTACAAAATGCCTTTTTCACTCACTCAGGCTTACAACACATCATATTATTAGTCATTTGATATGTTGCTGGGTACCTTGCTGGAATGCATCGTAGCAACATCAATTTTTCGTATTTTTTATGTTTAACCCAATAAAACCACAAAGTACACAGATCTGACTTCATTCTGACTGGGGGGGGGGATTTGTGCAGTAATGCTTGACGGAATGCTGTGCAATTCTGTCCATTTCTGATACGTTACCATCATCACGCTCGAGGGTACCTTTAAACATCCCTGATTAAGTACTTTGCTACCATACCACGATAAATTCCTACACCCACCCTAATAATTTTCCAGAGATTTTTGTCGTGTCACATAAACATTTCATACCTTTGCTATTTTTCGGGTCAAGCAAACTCAAAAACAGTCGTCTTAAAAAACTATTGAATATTTGCTTGCTCTAAGACTAGTATGATAGAATACAGTGAAACGACACAGGGCTCTACATTGGTTGAAGCCCTAACACTTTTGCCATCAACAAAATGCTTTTTTAGTAACATTGTGTCATTAGCACTCGTGACAGCCTGCGATGGTGATTGGTTGAAATGAAATATGTGTCATGTGACACCGTGTACTTTTGAAACTCAGTTTATAAAAGGTAAACAATAAATACATCAGAGCGTAAAATTGTATGGACTGCTGGGGTATTGTATATACGTAACCAGACGGAGGTGCACGCATGCAGCTCTATATGCGTCTATATGCGCGCCATTCCATGGGTACATTTTTAAGAGACATATATACGTCTTTGTATTGGAACATTTATAGTGTGGGTGTAGACATCTATGTCTGCAACAACGTATTTCAAATAAGAGGTTTACAATGGTACCTCAGAGGCTGAGACTCTTTTTATCTATCCCAGCGATAACTACCCCAGTGAGCTGAACGATTCGGACTTTAATGACATAAAAAAAATGACCCATTATTTTAGTTCAATATATTTAAAGGAAAAGATAATAAAGTTAATGTGTACTTTTAAACAAATATAACGATATCATTTTAGCTCATGAAATTCTTTATATTTACATCACTCAATTCTACTTCAGACGTACGGTAACAAATAGGGTGGTTGGTGTTCAGAGTGGACAGGTCACCCTTTAGTTGCATGCTTGTAAGAATCTGTTTGTTTTCACATACTTATTTTCTCTCAGACACTGCAAAGACAAATTGGTTAACCACTTTTTGATTTTTTTTGTAACACGAAAATGTACTTTAATGCCTGGAATTTTTATACTTCTCATGCAGCCTTGAATCCGTATCTGAGGTGGCATCAAGCAGCATTTTTGAAGAAGGTCGGATCAATAGCCATGTGTCATGTGAAAGAGTTAAAACAGCTTTTCAGCGCAGAATGGTACCAGTTCCTGAATATTTTTTGTGACAAATAAAGAAAATTTTGTTCCAGCCGCATATATATTTGTATAACTGGACAATAAATGAGTGTATCCCCCCTATTACCAAAAGGTCGTCCTGTAACCCCCCCCCCCTCCTTTGTCTAAGTCTGGATACGGCCCTGTATCTCCTGAATGCAAATCTTTTATTTGAAGTGGTTGACATCAAAAGATATTTTTCAATTTTCCGCTTCATTTGAATACCTATGTTATAAGTCTACGACCATTATAAATATTTTACTTCTTCCAATGCGACCGGGGATCGTCTTTACACATCAGAATCTGACGTATAAAGACGTCAGATCCTGTCCTCGCGCTGAAAAGATTAACTCAGGAAAATAACGGAGCATACCACCCAGCTGACGATACACTACTACTACTATCTGCCCTATGCCTCTTCTGAAATAAATTTGTTTGCTGGTGTACTGCTTTATAACTAATATGTGTCATAAGACATTATCTTTTTCAGTTATTCGGGGTTCGTTTCCCGGTCTCGGCGGCTAGAAAGAAACATTTTCAGTTATTTTTTAAAGTGTCTCAATATATTGCTGTAATCTCTTGACAATAATGTGAGAGAGCTACAGCTGCTTTACAAAGCTATTATATGCCAACAGCTGATGCATTAGAAAAATTATCACCAGCAACGTCTTGAAACTTTCAACATTTTGAAAAGTCAGTGATTGTCCCTGGTTGGTGGGGACCCAGAAGAACAACTTCTGAAATTTAAATGACTAGTTGACCGCTCACTGGTAGTCTCCGTTATGTTTTCACAATACCATGTCTTTTGTATATACTGGCAATTATATCTTTAAAGCGACACAATCAGGCTAAAATCATAGAAAAATCGGTATTTTTATTTTGGCTTCTTAATATGGCCATATGATGTAAATATGTCCATGGACTAGAACTGCGTATAGTAAGTTTTTTACATCATATAGTCTTATTAAGAAGACAAAATAATAATACAGATTTTTTGATGATCTTAGCCTGATTGTGTCGTTTTAATAACATAAACATGGAAGTGGAAATAACAGGCAATTGCGATCGGATTCTGAAGCTGCATGGTATATATCGACCAAAGCCACATTCTGATTTCTGAATTTCTAAATTACATTGAAGGCATCGTCATGGATGATCGGCTAGTTATTGTAGGAGATTTGTGTGGATTTCAATCTACAAATTCAAATCTGCGAAAGATGAAGGACATGTTGCTCAGTTTCAACCTTATTCAACATGTACTGAAACCCACACATACATCAGGTCATGTCTGTAGTGGGACTATAGTGTTGGGTGTAGGCACCTGCGTGTGCCAGGGATGGGGAGACGGTGCGTTATAATTGACGTAACAGATTTATAATGTCTTACATTACATCACCTCGCCTTCGTCTGGGAAACTCGTGATTCCAGATACCATCGAGGTATCCGAGTTGATATCTGATCATGCTGCTATAATCTGTAGCATAAACTGGTCTAAATCAAATACTGTACGGAAAGAGATCACCTACAGGCAGTTGAAAAAAATTAACATGGACAATTTTGTCAAGGATGTGATTAGTCTTCCACTCGTTCAGAAACCGTCAGATGATTTGGAGATGCTTATTTCACAGTACACCAGCCAGCTCAGAGATTTTCTAGACAAACATGCTCCAGGGAAGACACGAATGTTGCCTGTACATGCTCACTCACCTTGGTTTGATGATACCATCATTGAAGCGAAGCCGCAGAGAATGAAGCTAGAGAAGCAGTGGAGACATTCAGGGTTGACAATTCATTGGGAAGTGTTCAAAGAGCAACGAAATCGCACACAGCAGCTGATAAAAGACGCCAAACGTTTCTACTTTCATTCAAAGTTTGCTGAAAACATCAAAGATGCAAAGTCACTGTTCACGTTGGTGGATCATGTTTTACATAGAAATTGTGACCGTCCTTTTCCTGACCACACTTTTGCAAGTGGCTTAGCAAATACTTTCAACAAATACTTTTTGGACAAAATAAGCAACCTCAGATCAAAATTAGATGGATCCACTACAAGCAACATAAACAGCAGCACCATAACTTCCTAAGATTTTCATACACCTCAAACTTTTACCAAGTTCACGGCTGTGACTGAAGAAGATATCAGAAAAATTGTACAAAAAGCAAAGTCGTGTGGCTTAGATCCTATCACAACTTCAATGATTAAAAAAACTCATAGAACCATTGGCTCCTATTCTTACCAAAATTGTCAATCTATCACTGCGAGATGGCATAGCTCCCAGAACACTGAAATCGGCAACTGTAACTCCACTGATTAAAAAAGTATCCCTCGATCAAAACATCATGAAAAATTACAGGCCAATATCATATTTGTCTTTTATCTCAAAAATACTAGAAAAAGTTGTATCAAGCCGGCTCTGTCATCATTTAGCCAGCAACAACCTTATGGAGCCTACGCAGTCAGCATACAGGAAACATCACAGCACCGAAACAACACTTCTTGCGGTACAAAATGATCTTCTTATGGCCATTGACCAGAAAAAAAACAGCAGTTTTAGTACTTCTAGACTTATCTGCTGCTTTTGATACAATTGATCATAACACCCTTCTTCAGCGTATGAACACGAAGCATGGAGTACGTGGTGTGGCGCTGGATTGGTTCAGATTTTACCTCTCAGATAGAACACAGGTGGTAAAACTTAAGACGTCGTTCTCTTCTGCTTCAAAATTACTTTTTGGAGTACCTCAAGGCTCTGTTATGGGGCCCACGTTATTCTCCCTGTATTCCTCTTCTAAAGCTGACATTGCTCGAAAACATGGCCTTAGAGTCCACCTCTACGCGGATGACACACAGATTTATATCATGTTCAATCAAGATGATACAGTAAATGCCATATCACGAATAGAGGCACGTGTAGCAGAAATAAAAGCATGGATGATTATCAACAAGCTGATGCTTAATGGAGATAAAACTGTCATCATTGTGTTCAGTGCTCCACGTCAGTGTTTCCTGTGATGAAACCACATCAACATCGATGGTCATGATATCGTTCCAGCTAAAACTGTTAAAAATCTAGGTGTTATTTTTTATGATAAACTCAGTTTAGATTCCCACATTAAAATTATCTGCAAGATATCACTTTTTAATCTGAAGGATAATTCGAACATTCGCAGTTTTCTTCCAGAGAAGGCTGCTGTGTAATTAACGCATGCATTTGTTTCGTCTCGGTTGGACTACTGCAATTCACTGCTCCAAGGACTGTTTTCTTGTTCTATCAGACGTCTACAGTTCAAACAAAATATTGCAGCTCGCATCCTCACGAGGACGCGTACATATGAACACATAACGCCTATCCTCAAGAACTTGCATTGGCTTTCAGTGGCGTCACGCATTGCCTATAAGATCCTGTTACTGACATATTGTGCCATCAACAACATCTCGCCAGCTTACATTCAGCAGTTGATTACGCCATATGTTCCTGCGCGTAAGTTGAGATCCGAGAACATGTGTCTACTCAATGTACCCTCCAGCAGGCTGCAACGATTTGGTGGGAGGAGTTTCAGTAGAGCTGCTCCAGTAACGTGGAACAATCTTCCAGACAATATTCGGAAAGCATCAAATTTGGTGACTTTTAAAACTAATCTCAAAACACACCTTTTTAAATTGTCATTTGAATAAGATTATATTCTATTGTACTTCTATAGCGCATCGAATGGTCTTAGACCAGATTTTCGCGCTTTACAAGCTTTTATTATTATTATTATTGTTATTATTATTATATAAATGCCTCATAAAATCTACTATCTGGGTTTGTAATTTGTAGATAATCACCAAGATACATAACAAAGCAGTAGTATGACAATCACAAAGACCACAAAAACTCAAGCTGATTTTTTTTATGGATATGTCAAAAAGAGCCATACACCTAACCTTTCCTTTGCAGGTGCATTATCCCACCAGAGGTCTTCTGACCAATACAAACCAATCATCCCATTTTATTTACCTCAATGGGCCTCATAGTACATATTCAAACATTTCAGTAGGACAGATCTGCATATTTTACAATTGACGCCCCTCTCAAAAACTGCAATATTGCTAACAATCTAAGTATATCCGCACGTGGTCCTACACAATCCACACTAATTTCTGACTGCCGTAAGACAGATGTGTATGCCCCATGGTGTAAATAATGTGTTTAAAACACGATCGTCCAGTGCTTTCTATCTGATGCAACTATATAACTTTTGAGAGTAGGCCTACCCCATCCGGACGTTTGACCTCATAAGCCCTTCATGCAACAAGTTAGGGCTTTTTTTAATGGGATATAGTGGTACCTGATGAATGATGGATCAAATAAGGTAAACTTACCTCAGCATGCTCATAATCATACAAATTTACAGAAAACGGGGAAGTCGCATCCCGAGAATAGTGCTTTGACTCTGGAATATTGACTTTCAGCGCTTATAGGTTGGGTGTATTTTTTCATACCTATCTCCAAACTTTAATAATTTGTCATCCTATGTGTAATAAGAGAGAAATAGGATTTGAAGACTTGGTTTTTGAATTACCTGGTATTTTTTAAAATACAGAATTTGAGCTCGAGGATACCCTTGAAAATCCTTCAATTCAAGTACTTTGCTGCCACAATGAAGCTCTACACCCACCCTAATAATGTTCTAGGGATATTTCGCTGCCACAATAACATATTATCAGACCCTTGCGCCTGTTGACAGGGCCCAGCAGTGTATTATTGGCTCCCAGCTTGGAGATAGTATATCCATGCTCCCAGACTATATGGAGTGTTGACAAGTATCGTCGGCGTCATTAGCCAACCTAGCTAACACGGGTCGTTTACCCAATGCTGGATCAATGTTGGCCCGCCTTCTACAACGTCGTTCCAACATTGGTTAATTGTCTCGTGTTTTCTGGGAAGCTACATCCGAGCTTACAGTGACTAATCATAATGAGCTATAATGTATGCCATTAAATAACTATGCAAATGCCTGTGATCCTGTCAAGTGGCAGCGACGCGAACCTCCTAGCTGCAACCACTAAACCACTACGTCCGGACAAAAGCTACAAGTGTTTACACCTTTCTAATGTAAAAACATGTATTATCTGGTCAATCATTTAGCCAGCACAATTATTTGATTTCGATTCAAGTGGGTCCAATAAACGTGCCCGGGACCGCTTGACATACACATAAATATTTCCTTTCCCAGCAAACACGAGACGCTTAGGCACAAACTAAGGTTGGTTCAATGTTGGGCTGGCGTCGATGACGGTAGGCCAACATTTAAACGACGTTAGGTAACGTTTCGTGTTTGCCGAGTATCAAAAATAGTGTTAACATTTTTCTAGGATACCATCATCCCTGGTTAGGTAGCAGCCCCCGTGCGCAGGCCTAGTTGGCAAAATTATGGCATAAAAAACTGAGACAACCACGATGGTCGTAACCCAGCAAACACGACGGTGGTAACAATGATGTTTTAATGTTGGGCCAGCGTCGTAGACGTTGGGCCAACATTAAAACATTATTGTTCCAGCGTGTCGTGTTTGCTGGGTAATATCGACTACAATGAACTGTACATTCTAAATATATATTTTTATTTATAAATGACGGTTTGCGCAGTATATGCATAGCTACATTATTTAAAAATATACTACCAAAGGTAACATCACTTTACATTATAGCATAATCTATTGACACCAGCTGCTTGTTGAAAATAAAGTAATCTAGGCCTATGTTCACAGGATTATATATAGTCAAGATAGTCATCAGGAAAATGAGTTTGAGTAAAATTATTCGTCCCACTACTTCTTGGCGGCATGATTTCTTAGCGCCTTGCGTAATACTGCCACGGTGAAATCTACATCGTCTTTTGTCACACACATGGGAGGTTTCATACGAAGTACCTGCAAAGAAAAACATGTTACAATTAGGACAATAGAAATTATAATCTGGTCATTTTAATCCCATCTTTTAATGCGATGTCATCAATCAATTCTATGCAATTATATGGGCACGATTTTACTATAGATATAAATTATCAAAATAAGCTTAGTTTTTCACATAATTTCACGTCAATATTGTGAGCGCCATATAACCAATGACAAATTCTCGGACAAATTCAACAATGGTTCACATACAATTTGAAATTATCCGTTTCAATTTATATTATAATTTGTCATATGGGCAGGCTATTCCAAGGTATATCACATGATTTTCAATGTCATATATATTTGGATAATGATGAAGCCAGCGTGTGTATATTAGACACTCGAGAATTGCCCGCCGCCAAAGTATGATGTCTTAACCCTTTCAAGCCTGGGTTTACCATTGTCATCTTCATCCACTACAAGCCGCGAATTGCTGTCGCAATTCTCGACTTGTAGTGGATGAAGATGATTTGATGTGGTTTAAAAATTAAAGAAAATTGCCATATATTGGTAAACCAGTTTCAAGAAAATTGTTGTTCTAAAACCCTTGGTGGTACGAAAATTAAGTCTGTTTTCAGGGATGTAAAATGATGCTTTAATGCATAGTGAGGGCCTCAAGGGTTAAAGTACAGTCGAGAGTTAAGAAGTGACTGACGACCTTTGTAATTCATCATTGTAATGGTTTTATTGGCCGTTTACATGCCAGCATTGGCATAATGATCAAATTATCATAATTGAATATCATTTTAATGCTTTAATCGATTATTTTTGCGGTTGTCGCTATTCCATGTATTTGAACTGTATGTGTGCATCAAGGTAGATTATAATGTACTATATATGAGCAGCATTAAACTAAGATCCTTCATATATTTTTTTCAGTCATTAGCGAGCGAGCCCGGGAAGAGAATATTATCAAAGTGCAAAACCAAAACCAATAATACACGAAAAACTCATGACATGGCGGCGTCCACAAGGTGAAATAAACAACGTCACATAATTTGATTTGGTCATTTTTCCAACATTATCGAATATGAATTCCTTTGATAACTGATTGAGTAGTAGCCAGAAAAATGTCATGAAAACAAGATGAATCGTTTCACTTCACTGATCAATAATATAACTCGCGACGGACCCCCCTTCTTGTAGACCTGACCATGCCGCGCATACGGGTTGACTAATACAGTGACGAAATTCCCGATTTCTTATTTTGGACATGCATGTCTAAAATAAGAATACAGGAATTTCGTCTTCATATCTCGCTTAACTGGTAAATGCGCAACATAAAAAAGTTAAAACGTACGCAGTTCCAGTCTATGAACATGCTTACATCACATGGTCATATCAAGAATCCATAATAAAATACAGATTTTTTGATGATTTTAACCTGATTGTGTCGCTTTAAGTTATGAACTTACGCTGGAATAGAGTCCTCCTTTCCCCAAAAGAATCCCCATGTCTTTGCAATCTTCCCAGATGTCATTAACATCGGCCAGTGGCAGCGGAGTTCTGCTTTCCTGTGAAAAAAGCAGAACAGTTACAATCCAGTAGGCCTAGGCCTATCATACAGGCTTCCCATCAAACACAAAAACATATGGATATTCAGAAAATGTTAGACTAAATGGCATGTAAATATTAAAACGTCGGGTCAACGGAATATTTTAAAACGTTGATTAAAAATATTGTTTAAAAATATCATTGAAAAAACGTTTTAAAAATAATTTCAAATATTTACATAATGTTTTTTTAAATTTTTCAAATTATTTTTTAAATATGATATTATCATATTTAAAGAATGCATTTTGAAAAATGTTCCTTAATGGATGTTTTGCATAACATTTTTATTTTATGTTTTATGATATTCTGTTGTGTCTCGCTACCGCGACCAACAACTTCATGAGGATGGAGATTACTTATATTTGTTGAAGTTGAGACCAAACATTTGCAAATTGTGATGTCATTCAACCTGCCAATAAAAAAGATTAAAATACCGTGCAAGCACTCAAATACCCCTCGGCTGATGCAGTGACTCTATAGAATTATACCAGGTTAAAGGCAATTAATTGAAAATAAGAACGATTTTTTTAAATTGAAAAAAAAAAAATAGCCGCCGCAGCTTTGTTTTCAGCCTCACATAAAAACGGACAATACTAATAGACTCGCAGACTCCGAAATCTATATATATACCAGGTTTCGAGGGAGTTCGGAAAAAAGAGTTGAAAAAAATGAGTCGCCAAGTGGCGGCCATTTTGATTAACGGTGGGAAGCTGAAATTCTAATCAGGTCATCTCCATACTCATGGGTAACTTACATAAAAAATTGAAGAGAGTTATATCGTTAACAAGGAGTTATTAAATTAAAAAATCAAGATGGCCGCCATAGCCTCGTTTTCAGTCGCACACGAAAACGGACAATGCCAATAGACGAAACGGATAATGCCAATAGACTCGAAGACCCCGTAAAACCTATATATATACCAGGTTCCGAGGGAAATCTGAAAAAAAATCGCCAGGTGGCGGCCATTTTGATTATCGGTGGAAAGCTGAAAATTTAATCAGGTGATCTCCATACTCATGGGTAACTTCACGTAAAAAATTGGAGAGATCCAATAATTATTTTTCAAGTTACCGCGTTAACAAGACTTTTTTTTAATCTTTGACCTTGACCTTTGACCTATGACCTTGGGTAAAAGAAGTGCCGGGAGGGGTTGAATGTTTGTATGAATTATGAATTTAATCTGTTGCACCATGTTGGTGTAGTAGCCAAAAGAGTGCGTGCGGCGGCGGCGGAGACGGCGGCGCACGAAAGGACGACAATACCCCTTCGGGCCCAACGGGTCGAGGGGTAAAAATGATTATAGTCGTGCTTAGCGCTTAAAGGGTTAACACTAGTTGAGAACACATTATTACTAACCGTATTCAATACTGGAAACCTCGGATAACTATTTTGACTCAAATATGGTACTCGACCCCCTAATTTGAATAACAACTGAATGACGGCGGTGTATGACTGAGTCACACTCTCATTGCTCGGGTGTAGCAGGTAGGTGGGTATTATTATGAGACACATTATTTAAAAAATATTTCCAACCTAAATAGCCGGGATCGCTCCGGGAGTGTGTAAGTTCATGTGGCGACAATCCGTCCAGCACAGATAAAAGAGTAAATGTTCATTTAGCAAAATTGGTGGAGTACAATTTTATGAAAATGCACAGAATAGATTATTGAGACGTTCCAGTTAACACAAAACATTTGTATAACATTTATACAACTTCGGACCAACGTCTTCGACGTTGGTCCAACATTGTACAAATGTTATACAAATATTTTGTGTTTACTGGGATACACTTCGATTATTTCGCAATTTACTGAAATCACTTCACTCGGCCTTAATGAGCTGTAGGGCGGGGGCCCTACGGTAGTGGTTAGCACCGCTGCCTTTCACGCCAGAGCTCGGGGTCCGAAAGGTAGCGTGCTCGGCCTCAGACCGCCAGGGCTCAAATTTCGAATCCTATGTCTGGAGGACAGTGTCATCTCATCTCACTTCAGACCACTTTTAAAACTTTTATCTTTTATGTAATTACTTCATTGTACTTAAAGGGACTCGGTAGGATAAAAAATTTCAATTTTGACAATTTAGTTGATAAGAAGCTATATAGCCTATTGATCTCATATAAAATATCAAAAAACAATATGTATACGTCATGTAAACAAGATTGTTTACAGCATACAACTAACCTTGTCTTTCACCAGCTCTATCCCGATCATCAAGCCTTTCCCTCGAACGTCTCCTACAACACCAAATTCCTCTCTGAGCGTGGTCAGCCGTTTGATCAGGTGCGTTCCAATATTTTTACTCAGCGACTGACAACCGTCTTTGTCTATCACCTAAACACATCAGTGAATTGTCAAAATTATCATTTGAAGTAATTACCTGTCCTATCACACCCAGCTGAACTCATCGCTGTCAATTAACTCTTTAGTTATCTGATTTAAATTTTCACTAACTTGAAGTTGTGTCTCGCTACCGCGACCCACAACTTCAAGTGGGTGAAAATCAAAGGGTTAAGGGTTGTTTAATTTGAGAGGAACCATTTGCAAATACTGATGTTTAAACACATATTTCGTTCCCAATAACAGTGAGTTAATCTGATAATAAAACAGATTTAAAATGACTATAGACGTGCTTAAAGAATTTAACCGAAAACAAGATGGCATTGCTGATGTAGACTAATTGTCGGCTTCAAACGTAGGAAAACTGTCAGCGTTCATGCAATTGTTTGCTTTAACGAAGGATAATATCCCATTTTTACATTGAATACTGGTGCTATATTTAATTACCCGGTAAGACTGGGCCGCCTAACTCATTTACTGTGCGAGGCCCAGTCACACTGACCGCCATTTTGTTTCCACAGCCAGCTGTGTAAAAACGACTCTCGCGCCGCCTACCAAAAAACTCGGATGTCATGAAATTGACACGAATATTTCAAGTGCCTACGAAAACTAGGCCGTGTTCAGTAGGCGTAAACTTTTGATCGTATTAGAACCATTATATTTTAAAATGGAGGTCACTGTGTCAGAGCCATGTGATGTCATCAGGGTAATATTAAAGCTGCAGAACTGTTTTGTTTATTTTGTTCAAAAGCTTAATCCATGGAGAATGGTGTTTTAATTTTTTATTTTACTTCTCCGGTTACTGAGTTATTAAGGATTTAAGTTTTTTTTTATATTGTTGCCCCACCACTGTCACCGACTTGAAAATATAACTTTCCTCTTTGGTGCTTTTAGAGCTGCATAACTGTTTTGTTTATTTCGACCGAAATAACCTCAAATGTTCAACACAATCATTCATATATTTTTAAAAGCTTTATAAACGGACGAAATCGATGTAAATGTAGCTGGATTAGATCACGACGCGATACACCATAAAGTTATATGGTGTGGTAAATCGGTCCGTCTGTGTACAATATGTACGTAATACTAATAGTGGTTAATTGTGGGCCAATATAATGTTACATTAGACCAACATCAAACCCCTTAATAACAAACACGAGACGTTGAGCCACATTGGTCTAACGCTGGGCCAGAGCCGTAGACGATGGCCCCGAATTAGTTTGACATCGGACCAATGCCTGGTGTTGGCTGCGATTCCAAACTCACACAAACCACAGGTTGGTGTCCTAAAACTAGGTCAGCCCCTATGATAACTCAGCAGGCACGAGTCACTGACCCATTGATGCTTCAAAGTTCAAAATTCACTTCGAATTCACTCATAGCATTGTCACTATATTTCAAAATGCCCGTGAGGTATCAAATAAAAGACTGTGCGAAAAAAAATGATTTACATCATTGAATTTGGTGTAATTCGGACTGCAATTTCCCACGGTCGGGGAAGGGCGTCTTAATGGCAGGCCAAAGGCTCAGATGCTGGCCCACACTTAAATGCACCATACCAAAACAGGGTTCTATTTTTCCAAGTGAGTGACATTCTCTATACCGGTACCGAAATTAAGCATGACATTATATGCAGATATGACTCATATCACACAAAGTAACAACTTCTAGATATGTCTAACTGACATGAGACAAAGCACTTTGTACTGTGAAATGTATCTATGATCACTTAAAAAATTAGAATAATTTTAAAAGTCTTCCACTCTTTTTTCAATGATGACCGTTATCTGCCACTTGGTACATTTAATGTCCTGGTTATACAGACAGTGTGTCTTACTCCGCTGTGATCAGGTCTTTGTTTTGGTGGGGCAACAATGTTAAAAAACAACAAACTTAAATCCTTAATAACTCAGTAACCGGAGCAGTAAAAAAAAAAACACCATTCTCCATGGATTATTCTTTTGATTAAAATAAACAAAACAGTTATGCAGCTTTGACATGTTTGAGTGTGAGCCAGCATCTGAGCCTTTGGCCCCCCACTTAGACGGTCTATTCCGACCCTACGAAAAAAACCGCCAAAAACAGTCAACGTAAACCGTATTTTTCACTCTTCTGACCCTCGTGATTTTCTTGAAAAACATTTGCAGGTTTTTACTCGATAACTCATGGGCATTTCAAAATATATTCAAAATGATATTAGACATTATCAGACTCTATTTTATTTTATCGTAAGTTGTCGCACGCAGTCATGTAAATCGCAAAAAGCGGTAAAATAAAATTTTTTTTTTTTTTTTTTACTGTAACCGAGGCTGCCTGACTGTCCTAGTCTCAAGACACCAACGGGCGGTTTGTGTCGTTTGGTATCCCCGATAAAACGTGGCATTGAACCAATGTCGACATAATGTTGCCTCGTCGTCTACGGCGCTGGCCCAACGTTAGACCAATTCGGTTCAACGTTTCTGTTTGATATTAGGCCGGCTTAATGGGGGCCCAGTGCCACATTATATTGGCCCATAATTCTGCCACCATTACCTACAAATTGTACAGACGGACCAATTTACTACTTCATATTACTTGATAGTGTATCGCATGGTGAACTAATTAATGCATTTATAAAGCCTTTATAAAAATATAAATGATTGTTTTGTACATTTTAGGTTATTTCTGTCAAAATAAACAAAACAGTTATGCAGCTTTAATATCTGCGCCTGTGCATTTTAATTCACTCGAGAACGAGTTAGCAAGGTGCCGAGTCAGATTAAATAGAGACATACATTATTTAATACACTGTGGTAGATGATTATAATATAAAATCAACTCGGGACAATTCATTTTATAGTCGGAAATTATTTGTCTTTCATAGCAATCTTAAATTGCCTTTCAAATAAAAAATGGTACAGCCCCTTTCAGCACTGAATGAATTAAGAACAAGTTAACTTCCATATAAAAGCTAACTTTGGTCATATTATTCATACTATTTTCTAAACCAGATAAATGTCGATAACTTACGTCCAGTACTGTATTTCCCACGGCCGAGGCCATCGGGTTTCCGCCGTATGTGTTGAAATGTAGCGCCTTGCTCAGCGTGGCGGCGATCTCTGGGGTGGTGACGGTGGCGGCCAGTGGAAAACCGTTACCGATTCCTTTCGCCATGGTGACTGTCAGAGTAATAAAATAGGAGTATTAAATCATCACCGGAGACAAAATTTCGTCGTCGCACGCAAACTACCAAAGATCTATATATTGACTTGATGCTTGTGGAATTAGATTATACAGACGAGCTCCCAAATAGATAAAACACAATAATTTCCAAAGATATAACTAGGACTAAAATTGTTAATGACAATCATGTTAAAACAAGAGCCCTGCAGCCCTAGATTATCAGCATAATTTTTTTACCCCGTCATAAATTAAGATACTGATCATTAATTGGCGATAAAACAAGATTGAAGAAGCGTCCAAACATGCTACACATCCTTTAGATTTGATATAAACTGCCACAAAATCACACCATTTGTTCAACTAGAGAATAAGTGAGTAAGGAAATACGCTCTACGTCGCTTTCTGTACATTGTGACAATATAGCTGGCAAAAGGAAGTCCGAAACGGGATTATGTTCCACTCTCAGAGAATGACTTAAAGGGTTTTATATAGAACATAGTGATGTGGGAAACACGACAGATTATTTCGAACACCTGTTTCTTATACGAGTGGACGAAAAAACACGTTGAAACATGAATACAGAGAGTGCAGGGAACATTTTTTGTTGAGTATCACGTGGAGAAAAGCTATGTATTTTTTTTTGCCATTTGCTAAGCAAATTTGAATTTGCCTGTTGTTCGGAAACGAACACGAAAGCAGCCCTTCTTTATCGCCAGTCAGCCATTTTAAATTTGCGAAGATCAGCAAACTTTCTCAAGGTTTATTTTATATTACAGCTTTAGATATTATGCAAGATTTCCAAGGTAACTAGATTTGCCTGAGGCCTGAGGGGCAAAGCTTGCGTTTCCACCCGCCCCACATAGTACGGTACATTAATTAGAGAGAAATACAGTACTGTCACCAATTTTTTATGTAAACCACGTGAAAATGTGATGTCAGAATCACACCAAAATCTAATCAGCATATGGCCAGAATAAGTTGTTTCCTTGGAGCAAATCGGTGAAGCTCTTCAGAGTAACATGTGATTCGTTGGCCATCTTGAATTTTGTTAAAAAAATGTAAAAAGAAAAACAATTCTCCTGACTTTTTTCTCAGGGCCACTGAGCATACACAAATGATAACATTTGAGCTGTATAACCATATTACCTAATTTTGATAATAGCCAAAATGAGTAAAACTGAAATATCGGATAAAATCCTAAAAATTAAAAAAAAAATTATTATCATAGTCACACAAAAAACTAATCAGCACACAACCAGGGTAGTGTTATTCCTTTGAACCAAACATGAAACAAATCCATGAAGCAGTTCAAGCTATAGAAAGTGACATAGGGTTTTGGCGACCAGCCTGGATTTTGTTGAAGAAGCTGAAAAATGCAAAAAAAATTACCGGGCAAATTTCCTAGGACCAATATGCATACTGCAAATATTTAGAAATATCCGAGCAGGGGTGTATAGCTATATTACCAAATTTTGATGATAGCCAAAAAGAACAAAACTGAAATATCCGCTAAAATTCTGAAACGTAAAAAAATCAAAGTTTTTATTATCGGAATCACACCATAAACTAATCAGTACATGTACAGGGTAAGGTCTTTCCTTTAGACCATACAAATAACAAATCCAAGAAGCCGTTCAAGCTCTAGAGAGCGACATAGGATTTCGGCGGCCATCTTGGATTTTGCTGAAGAAACTGAAAAACCCCAAAAAAAAAATTACTAGGCAAATTCCTTATGGCCAATCTGCATACTGCAAATATTTAGAAATAATCCGAGGAGGGGTGTATGGCCATATTACCAAATTTTGATGATGGCCAAAATGAGTAAAACAGAAAAATCCGTTAAAATACCAAAACGTAAAAATCAAAGTTTGTATTATCAGAATCACACAAAAGCTTTTCAGCTGACGGGCAGGTAAGGTCTTTCCATTAAACCAAACATGAAACAAATCGATAAAGCAGTTCAAGCTCTAGCATGCGCCATAGGATTTTGGCGGCCATCTTTGATTTTGTTCAAAAAAACTAAAAAACGCAAAGAAAAAAATTACCAGGCAAATTCCCCAGGGCCAGTATGCATACTGCAAATATTTGAAATCAATCCGAGTAGGGGTTTTCGAGTGAGAGCAGAAACAAGTGGCGGCGGCGGTGGCGGCGGGCATTAAGTCTCCACCACCACATAGTGGGTGGAGACTCAATAAGAAAAAAATGACAGGCCTTCGGCCATTTTTGATTTTATTTGTGCGAAATTTGTCATGGGTTATCCTTGTGTGAGTCCTTACATTTTGCTCTATATGCATGGCTCAGCTATTTTGCTTCGTTTTTTTTGCGTTACTTAAATATAAAGAAAATACTCAAATTCAAATTTGCCGCTAAACGTTCATTTAAAAATCACGTCTGCAACGCTGACCGAACATTCTAAATTCAACAACGGGTACATTTTGTCATGATTGCTGGGGTTATATAGAGGCCTCCCCCACTAATGCCACTGGCGCCCGTGACGCTGTTTTTGAGAATAGTATTCTGTTCAGGCTAAACAGCTCAGCATTTATTCGCAACAAGAACGGTTTCCCAAAAGCAGTTTCCCTATACAGCAGCATATTCGTAGCAAGAACAGCCCTTTCAATGCCTACCAATGTCGGGCTCGGCTTCGTGAGATTGAAATCCCCAGTAGTGGTCACCCGTTCTTCCAAAGCCAGTCTGCACCTCGTCCGCGATACAAACACCTCCGTGGCTGCGAATCATCTCAAACGCCTTCTTCATGTAGCCTTTTGGGTACTGCACAGTCCCGCCGACGCCCTGCAAAGTTCATGTAACCGCCGGACATGAGCTAAACATTGTGTAATAATTTGTTCTGCAAAGCCAAAGGGCAGTAGCCCAATAAGCACTTATTGCCTTATGATTTTGCACAGTAGAATTAACTCCTTATTCAAAACGAATATGAACATTGATTCCAAAAAGATGCCCAACGTCACCATGGGCCCGTACTCTCGGGCAATTTACGATATATCGTAGGCTGTTGATTGGTCGATATGGCCATCTCAACTAATCAGTAGCCTACAATATATCGTAACTTGTAGGATATTACGGGCCCTGGGTATACACTCCTTGTATCATTAATAAGTTGTGTTATTATTAGCATAGTATAACTAAAAGGAGCGTGTTCTAATTATTTGCCAAAATATGATCTACTTCAACGCTGGGACAGCGTTTAGTTAAATAATATTTATTTTAATTCAACTATTTTTGCGTGTTGTAAAAACTAGAAGGGACACAACGACAAGATCATATAATTATGAACAGTGCTAAAAAAGGATTCCCAGCAAAGACAAAACTTTTGTATAACATTTATACAACGTTAAATGTTTTGTGTTTGGTGGGTGACCCTGGTTACTGACCTGAATTGGCTCAGCGTAGAAGCCGGCAGGGCCTTCCTTCGGGACAGAAAATCTCAAGACGTCGGCAAGCTGTTCCAGATACTGACTCTCTGCCTCGCACTGACCGGGTACACATGCGCAACTACGATCTGTCTGTAAAATGTTATATTCATTGTAATAACCTGACCTTTTCGAACTATATTTTTTGTGAAAAGATATATAAAGGAGACAAAGTACTTATGTGACAAAAAAGATTAAAAAGGGCCACCCATGACCCGGATATGTTTTGAAACTTTCTGAACAAAATTATGTAGTCAAAGTATGGATGCGGCGGCGGTGGCGGCAGACGAAACCTCACTAACACAAGAAAGCCTCCCCGGTAGTTAAGTGGTATATTTTTAGTCAAGAATGCAGGACTACTCAGATTACTCAAGGTATTCGCCCAATGCTGTTTTAATGTTGGTCCACCGTCTACGATGCTGACCCGACACTGAAACAATGTTGGGTCAGCTCATCGTATTTTTTAGGTAGGACTTAGTCAGACGTCATAAGCCCTGTCGTAACACTGGTCAACGCTGGACCAAAGTCTTTGGCTTTGGTTCATCGTTAAACCAATATAAGACTAGCATTTTGTGTCGATACAGGATGGTAATTATCAATGATGTGCTCAGTGTCGAAGACGTTGGGCTGACGTTGTACAAATGTTATACAAATGTTTTGTGTTTGCTGAAATACGGGTCCAGTAAAGCAAATCAATTATAATACACATTAATACTAATTAAGTACACTATAACGTTAGTTTAACGAGGCCCGTCTAAGCATCGTTAAGAAGCGATAACTATTTGGAATAAACTGTATACAGCAACACCTCAAATGTGTGGTTTCTGGCACTTGTTGTTTCATTCATTTAAAAATGAAACAGACGCTATGTTAGGCAGTCACTACGGGAGACAATTATTACATTATTTTCAGGGATTTCAAAATAAAAATTGACACCTTGACCTCATTTTTGCAATATTTACCCTAAATTTGGTACTTGCCCGAGCTATCAGCATGATCAGTAAAATACACACGTGATATGAATTTCAGTACGAGTATTTTTTAATTGATTTACCTGGCGTGAAAATAAAAATGGCCGCCATGGCCTCATTTTTCAATGGTCGAACTTATCCAAGCTATCAGTGAAATGCACGTAATTTTTAGAAGTATACTTTAAAATGTATGCCGAATGTATGATGTTTACAAAAAAATCATGGTCATAAAGTCATAGAAAGGTCAAATTAATGTGAAAGTACTTGAATAATATTTTGATTTTTCGCTGACAAAATCAGCAATTAACCACTATTTCTAAATTACCATACATCTACTTGGCGATAAAGACATATCATTATCATATCATGGTGATATATCATTATATGTCTACTTCATAAAATCCCAGCAAACAAGGGATATAGACTCAACGTTTGCTTAAAGTTCGACAAGCTGCTCTAGATACTGACTGTCCGCTTCGCACAGACCGGGTGCACATGCGCAGCTACAATCTGTCTGTGCAATTTTATATTCATTGTATTTATTTTACAGACAGGTCATTACAATGGATTCGGCTGCGTATAGTACACTATAACGTTTGTTTAACGAGGACCATCTAAACATCGTTAAAAAGCGATAATTATTTAAAAAAAAAACACTTGTTGTTTCATCCAGTTTCATGGAGTTCATAGAGCTCATCTAAGGTCAAATTAATTTGAAATCACTCAAGGTTTAGTCATGGTTATATAAAGATAAACTGATGTCATGTACGCGAAACAAGTCATAACCCTAATAGTGACGGACAGACAGACGTGGCGACAACTGCCTCTCAGCCAAATTTTAGTTGATGCAAACAATATAAGAGGTTAGGTATGTGAAGGTATCTGATATTCTAACGTTGTTGGAAATTACATTAGTATATCCCGGCAACTTCAATTAACGCAACGGTTCAGTACTTAAATAATATTATGATTTTCCACTTATAAAATCAGCAATTAACTATTCCTAAATTCCCATATAGTCTACTTGCTGATAAAAATATATTAATAATATGTCTGCTACTACACAATATCTCAGCAGACAAGGGAAATGTACCCAATGTTGGCTTAGTGTTGCACGTTCTAAGGGTTCAACATTAACCTTTTGAGCGCGGGGACCGTATTAAGACGTCAGAATCTGACGTCTAAAGACGTCAGACTCTGACGTCAAAGACGGCTCCGCATTGAAAGAATTAAAACAATAATAATGGCCGTAGACCCATAACATAGATATTCAAACGAAGCGGGAAGAGCTGACTAAGACATTTATGATGATGTCAAATTGAAAAAAACCTTTGGTCTCCATAGTTTATACAGAAATATTTTAGCGTTCTGAGAGTTAAGTCATCAACACTGGGTCGATCAGCGTCTGTGCTTGCTGGAATGGCAGACGTGTCCCTTTAAATTAATCCCCGCGGTATTATTATATCAGGTTACGACAATTAATTAACCCTTTGACTTCCAGGCCGGAGTGCATGCCAGGATCCAGATATACTGGTGTAGGAGTTCTATTTTTCGTCATTTGAAGCTGGAATTGCTAACGCAATTTCCAGCTTCAAATGACGAAAAATACATAAATGTAGTATATATTTGACGAAAATTTGTGTCATTTTATGGCTACGTTCATTGACGAATGACGACGGAAATTTCCGTCATATATGGTAGTGAAAAGGTTAATGTATTATCCTTACCTGCGTTGGCGAGTCTCGGCAGTTGGCACCACCCCATGGCCCTCTATATACATCGGCATTCATAGTCTGTAGATAAAATAATTTTATTATCATCAATTATTTCACATAGTTATCGACGTCTATGAAAGAAATAATAGGTGGTAAAATGAGGATCTCACCAAACGACGACCAATTGGCGACGTTGGCAATTTCTTGGCGACAACAAAATCGGAAACTGTTCACTGATTGAACAACAGAAATTGGTGTGACTGCAAGATACAAACAGTTAACGACTAATTAGCTACAATTTGGTGACAAAAAGTGAACAGAATCGGCGAATTATTGTCGAATTCTGCGATCATTGTCGATGAAAAGGTGATGTTTGGGGATCGTTTTACAAATATTTGTCGACTAATAGGCGAACGTGGCGATCAATAGACGAATTGGAGACTGCTTGGCAACTGTTTGGTGGACAAATGGTGCATGTGGCGATTATTATGTGAATATTCAGTGATCATTCAACAAAGTCACCAAATGTTTCCCAAAATTCATAGTCCACAATTTGTAGCAAACAAAATTTGTGGGCCCTAGGGTAGTGCTTAGCACCGCTGCCTTTCACGCCAGAGCTCGGGGTTCGGTTCCGGTCTCGGCGGTTCGAAAGAAACAAAAAATGTTTCTTCCCCATCCACGTGTGAAAGTCAGTATAAATTAGGTTAGAGTTTTTGCAGTCACAAACATTTTAAAAGTCGACTTGTGGTGGCCATTTTAAATCTCAGTAAAATCACCTGCACATTTCCAGATGGCGGGTAATGTGATTGTAAAATGTGAATTATTTATGACTTCAATATTTTAGTTTTTGCGCTCACAAAAAAAATTATGAAGTTCATCCATGGCGGCCATTTTGAATTTCAATAAAACCTTTAAAAATCACCATATCGTAGGGAATGTGATTGTAAAATGTGAATAAATTCCGACTTTAAGTTTTTGCGCCTACAAAAAATTGAAGTTGATCAGTGACAGCCATTTGAAATTTAAGTAACACCCTGAAAAAAATCACATACAAATCTCTATATGCTGGGGGATGTGATAGTAAAATTAGAATAATTTCTGACATTAAGTTTTAGAGTTTTTGCGCCCACAAAAAAATTTGGGGTTGATCCGTGGCGGCCATTTTGACTTTCAGTAACACATTGAAAAAAAACACCTGCACATCCCCATATTGTGGGGAATGTGATAGTAAAATTTTAATAATTCTGACCTTTTTCTGAGTTTTTGCACCCACAAAAAATTTTAGAGTTGACCTCTGGCGTCCATTTAGAATTTTGGTAGCATCTTCAAAAAGTCACGTGCACACCCCAGGTGGCTAGGAATGTGATGTTAGAATTTCAAAAAAAATTGACCACTAGTTTTTGAGTTTTTGCGGTCACAAAAAAACTTCACGCCTGTCGAAATCCTTGCGCGACTAAAATCCCCCTTCCCCTACGGGCGGGGGATAAAAATGGCATTAAATCAGCAGTGCAAAAGAGAAGAGTAGCCTACGTCTGACTGTTTATCTACTTTCAATACTAAATTATCCAATCCAAACAAACTTGTTTTATACTTTATTGTTAATTTGTGTTTATTGTAGAAGGCCTGTGTAAGTATGATTCTTTTACAAAGCATGCAAATGTCTGTACATTCCCAAATTGATCTTGTGAAAGTGAGTCAACCTCATCATGCAACAAACTGAAAGTATTCATTCCGAAGAAAATAATGTAGTTTTACTTCTGAATATCCACGTGGAATTATGCCGGCATACATTCGTGTTGAAGCAAGAAGGAGAGCGCTTTTGTCAGTTTCTCAATCAATTTGTAATACAATGTGGATTACACAAAACAGTTTTCCATTACCTGCTGAACCCCAAATCCTGAAGCAAGTCCGTATCGCCATGACGACAAGGCAGTCACTCCCATCATGTTTGGACTGGCACCATGGTAACCATTTCTGTAGGGAAAAGACATCGATCAACTAGAAATTATGCGTTTTCGACACAAATGCACCCCCTCAATCTTTCTTTTCTGAAACTCAATTAACCATAACCGAGGCCTTTTCTGTGACAAAGCAAGGAAGTCCCTACATGTAATCATCAGTGATTATTGGGACTAGCGTTTTTCGAAATGACGCGCTAACAACACTTGAAAACTAGAAGTGTGTGACATTTCTTAGGAATCAGTCAACTAGCGTTCAAAATTATCTTCTATTTCACCAGACAGTTAAGGGCTTACATATAGAATCAGAAATCACACGAGTGATTCGGATTAGCGCTTCTCGAGAGATCGTGTGTACAAATTATTTCAGTCGGCGGCGACGGCAGCTATCCAACGAACACATGCATGTACTATTTCCAGATATTGGTATAGAGTCACCAAATAATAACATAATTAAAAGTATGTACCTCAAAGAAATAATGTCATATTTCTTTGTGTGTAGTCTAGCCATTAACATGGCAAGATCATTGGCTTCAGATCCACTGTTGCTGAAATATACAACCTAAAAACACAACATAAGGCTATAATAAAATAGTCTGGCTAATATATTAGTAGCTGCTCACAACAAAACAATATTGACACAGCTCTGCACCGAAACATTATGCCCACAAATAAAAAATGTATTACGAGAGCCTGGCTTACTAGGGCACTGGTGTAATACAAGCAGGTAACGTTCAAGAAAAAATAACTAGTACATCCGTTCATATTGTTTCTATGTCACCTGATGATGTATGTAAATGATCCAGGGGTATTTTCAAATAATTTGTTACCAATTCCGGAATTCCAGGGCTCATTTACACTTGTCACCAGCTCTCTCACTCAGTTCAAACTCTGGAATATTTAGCGCGGTCTGCGAATAGGCCAAATGGCAGCGTGCTAACTCCAGGTGTTAGCACGTTGCAAGATACACCCAGCTTTGCAGTATCTGAAAAATTCAGAAACTCCCGCCATGGTTTTGATCGGGAGAGAATTTCCCACTGACCTGGAATTAGATTGCCACAATATTGTCCACGCAATAGACGAAGGTTAGCAGTGTCTACACAGGAACGGACACACGGTGTATATAGGGCTCATTGCTCAGGAGTGTCTTCAAGAAAACACAGCACTTGCGTTAGTATCTAGTTACCGGTCGAAGCAGTTTTTAGCTATCGCTTTTTGTGTTTTTTCACATATTTAAATGCTTAGAAAGTTTAAGACACCATTGTATTTACACCAGTGTAAATACAAAATTTTGTACTTTCACTATTTATTTTACCTTCAGATTGCCTGGCATCCTTGCAGCTAGTTTCTCAGCATACTCATGGATGGGTGAGTGCATGTAAATGTTTGTGGTGTGCCACAGTCGTGATATTTGATCCTCCAGTGCCGCTGTCACTTTCCTAAATAGACATAATGTATTGTATATTTTCACCCACTTGAAGTTGTGTCTCGCTACCGCGACCCACAACTTCAAGTGGCTGAAAACATTAGGAGGTGTATTCTCCGTCATTTGAAGCTGGGAATTCCGTTACTAGCAATTCCATCTTAGTATTAAGCAGGTCACAATTTAGCTGATAGCAAGTGGACGAAAATGATAATAAAGTAACTAGGTGACTCAGTGCTAAAAGGGTTGCAAGGACCTTTTTTGGCACCATGTTGGACCGCACGGAAAATTCGTTATTCAAAAACGG
The DNA here is from genome assembly GCA_964017125.1 of Flabesymbios commensalis. NCBI lineage: Eukaryota > Metazoa > Annelida > Polychaeta > Terebellida > Flabelligeridae > Flabesymbios > Flabesymbios commensalis. The sequence continues at coordinate 25,688,497 of OZ024909.1, read as the reverse complement.
GCAGTTTTATTCCCAAGGTCATTTGAGGATTGCAGAGAATACGAGTGTTTGCACTGAATTACAAATATTTCTAAAATCAGACTTACGGGTGGCAGTGACCCACGCTGACCGTGACGATGCCGGCAAACATGTCCAGGTAACGGGTTCCCTCGTGATCGTACAACCACTGCATGTGGCCCTGATGAACCAGCAGTGGCTTCTTGTAGTAAGTCAGGTAGCCGGGCGACACATGACGCTTCCTCGTCTCCAGAATGGACTCGTAGCTCGGACCCTGCGGGAGTAAACAATTATCAATGATTGCGACGTCATGCATGTGCAATTATTGATTGATTGATTGATTGATTGATTGATTGATTGATTGATTGATTGATTGATTGATTGATTGATTGATTGATTGATTGATTGATTGATTGATTGATTGATTGATTGATTGATTGATTGATTGAGATTGATTGATTGATTGATTGATTGATTGATATCCGTACCTCAAACTGCACATTTTGTTCTATAGTAATGGTCTAGCTATCTGGTCCTGTTTACCAGATATTACGTATATTAAAAAAAATAATGGCCGATAATCAGCCATTTTGGCCGTTATGACCTAGTTTCTATCCGAATCTTGCCCAATTTTGAACTCATCCGAGCTATTAGTGAAATAGATATATGGTATACATTTTGGAGCGATACATTGAAAAATGTTGAGTGAATCGCGTTAATGAGAAAATTTGTCGATCGGAAGCGGCTGCAGGTGGGTCATTTTAAATTTGATCAAATTGAATTTTTTTATGGTAGGCCCTATATCCCTACCTGAAACTGCACATTTTGTTTAATAGAAATGGTCCAGCTATCTGGTCCGGTTTTTCAGATATTTCACATATTAAAAAAAGGATGACCGATAATTAGCCATTTTGGCCGCTATGACCTAGTTTCTGTCCGAATCTTGCCCAATTTCGAGCTCATCCGAGCTATTAGTGAAATCAGAAATACATTATGTATTTCTGGTGAAATGGATATATAGTTACCAGGTATACATTTCAGAATGATACATAAAAAAATGTTGAATAAATCGCGTTAACGAGAAAATTTGTTGATTGGAAAAAAGTCAAGGTCATAGGATCACAAAAAGGTCGAATGTGAAATGAGTCAAGCTTTAGTCATAATTAACCTGTATGTGAAGTGTAATGTGCATTTCGGTTATACGAAACAATTTATAGTGCTAAAAGTGGCGGACAGACGGGCGGACGGACGGACGCGCCTGGTGACGACAATAGGCATCCGCCAAACTTTTGGCTGAGGTCTAAAACCCCTTTGCTCTCTTGGTTAATATAATAATATTTCAGTGTTGTAAGGGTTAATAACCGCAGCGTATGTAGTCGTGGAAGCCTTTTAAAAGGTGAGTAATGGATGACATCATAATGTTTACTGCCCGGGCAAACATGACATTAACATCTTATTTTATGGTGTGCAAGCGCACCCAGCATACACAAAACAGTTGTATAACATTTATGCAATGCTGGACCAACGTCGAAGACGTTGGGCCGGCGTTGTATAAATGCTATACAAATTTTTGTGCTTGCTGGGCAGTGAACAGTTTCGTTTTTTATTAAAATCTACTACACATGTATATTAAGCGCTTAAAAGTCAATTACAGTTAAATGGGTACGTAGATTGATACGAACATTGCAATAATCAATTAATGTTCTGAGAACTTGACTATATTTAAAAATGGGGCAAAATATTGAATATAACAGATTTTCTATAATTTATATTTAAGTATGTGGATCAACCACAACATTTTGTACATTTTATTGTTTTAACGGAGGCTTCGAACAATGCGGAATAAATTAATGAGCAGGTTCGTATCTTACGAATGGCACCACAATTACAGGAGTCAATAATTTAATATCACTTAGGCTTATCTATACTGATTTTATGAATAGCTTTAAAGGGTAAAATTCACATTATGTATCATCAGGTATCCATAATATTTTCATAATATATTGAAATGAATTGCTCTGCGTTTGCAATAGTGTGCTGCAATGATGTGACAAGTACCGATGATAATGTAGTAATCTACAGTACACATCTAATACTACACGTGTGCAATATTATACAATGTATGGATAGCTGGACCATTTATAGTACCATGAGTACTGATAATATTTAAAGTGTTACGCACATAATACTACACTTATCATGTAATAGTATACAGTATGGGACGATGCAGAACCAATCGCGCACCAATGCACAGTTATCACATCAAATCTGATGATCAAATAAACAATCTGGCGAACTTTGGAATCGGGTCAGAGAAAGTCATCTGGCTGTGCAACTCTTCTACGCTGCTCAAACTCCACTGTTTAAGTGTTAGGCCTTGAAAGCTAGTAGGCAGTAACTACATGTACTTACTTGAAAAATAAACAGTTACTGCCTTCTGATTTTGACAGAATGTGTTCTTCTCCTACCGCATGTATTTTATACTCGGTCGGTTTACATACAAAAGTGTGAGATATCACCAATGTAACATGTAGAGCATATATGTTATCTTGTGTAGGCCGAAATACGTTGTATTCAGTTAATATCGACTATAGTCATACCATGGAAACTGAGAGTTAACCTTACCTTGCTCGGTAATCACACGTGCGTCATGTTAAAGGTAAAACGTGACATCAATCAACAAGATTTTAAAATCGTTGACCTTCATTTGCCAAATCTGAATAATTTTCATTTACTTGAAGTTGTGGATCGCGTCAGCGAGACACAGCTTCAAGTGGGTGGAAATTCCAATAAAATAATTTGGCAGTTAAAGGGTTAACGCTCCCAGAATCTAGAAATTTCATCTAATTTTCCTTCACCTCGAGATATAAATTGCTGCCGTAATTCTCACCTTCATATGAGTAAAATGACAAGCTGGTGTTATAAAAGAACCAATTATATTATCTGAAATGACCGAAGTGACTGTTTTTAATATGAAAATATTAGGAACATCCCCATTAGATATTGCCGAGCTTGTCCATCAATAAAATTGCCCTCTCCAATAATACAAATATAGAATCAGGTATTTTGATAATAAAATTACTGTCACCCCCCCCCCTATTTTTTATTTTTACAATTCAAGGTGGCTAACGTCAGCTATTTTGTCTTTAATTGATTTTCCCACAAGTTATTCAGATCGAGAGAAATATATGATTAGTATCACATCAAATATGAATGCAATCGAACCAATGTATTAGAAGATATCCCGTTCACAAGATTCTTTGGGTTTGTGTGGCTTCTTGAAAAAAACACCTTTTATTGCTCGATCCCCGATGAGTAAAAATTCTCAAGCACATCCCAGCAAACACAAATCATTTGTATAACATTTGTACAACGTCGGGCTAGCGTCTTGTACAAATGTACAAATATTTTGTGTTTACTGGGATAGGTCATATGCAGGGCCTGGTTTCACCAACAGACTTAAATATCAATTTTGTCTCAAATATTAATTTAAAACGTGATCAAGTTTCAAACCGGACTGATTAAATTTCAAAGTCGGCTGGTGAGCGCGGACGATGGTTCTCCAGGCTCCTGATCCTCCGTATTTTTTTTGCGCAAAAGTTACTGCAAAATATATATAAGAAAAGAGTACACTCGACAATAGCCCGTCGCCATTATTGAACTTAATGTTAATGCGCCCACATGATCAAATTATTGATCTTAAATGAAAAAATCACAATAAATTGGTCATTTAGATTTTTTTTTCAGTCATTATCAAACTTATCCGTGAAATGGTCATTAGTTACATGCATAACAAATTTGGGAAGGATTCCTAAGAAAGTTTTCAAGTTATTGACGTAAAATACGAAAAACCGCAATAAATCGGCCATTTTGAATTTTTTTCAGCCATTATTGAGCTTGTCCGAGAACTGGTCATTAGTAGCATGTATAACAAATTTGGGAAGGATACATGAAAAACTTTTCAAGTTATCGCGCCCACAAGTAAATGTTACGCCGACGCCGACGCTGACGCCGACGACGCCGAACTTCAATTGCAATAGCTCACCTTTTTTAAATAAAATTAAAAGGCGGGCTAAGAAAAGCTTTGATTGACAAAAACATCCATGAATCACAAAAAATTGTTTCAGCAAACGACCGATTTTACCTTGTAGGGTTGAGGTGTGAACGAACATGGCGGCATCTCTGGCACAGCATCACCTCCGGCTTGCTGTCCACTGGTTGATGTGGTGTTATGCCGTCCATTACCTGGAAAGAAAAAAATATTCAATAATCCCCTGTTATGACACATTTAACATCATGGTTAGTGGCGCGAGTACAAATCCACTGATATCTACACATTTTAGAATGGTAACTCTCATTTCATATTTGAAATGCGACTGCGTCACTCAGCCACCGACAACCTAACCACCTTGTATCATGACAGGTATTTTACTGGATATTTTTATTTCATAATTAAATTTGTACATAGAATTATACATGGACGCTGATTTCCTTATTTTGTGTGCTCAATCTATATTATTTGAATGATTAATTACCAGCATAATTTCTTGACAGAGTTCGTTGGTTTCTTCTCTAATATGTTTCGTTAAAATTAGTAAAGGGTTTAATTTGTGTTCAGAGTGTTTGTGAGCCAACCCCTTGAGCCAACCCCGAAAAAACCGACATCTCGATATATCGTGACGTCGCACCTCGTCTGCCTCTTTTAATGCCGCGAGACCATTATGACACTAAAATATCAGACCAAGGAACTTTGACGTCATAAGAATTAGGCAGGTTTAATATCACAACATGCCATCATAACGCCAGATTATGTTCTAGATTTAACCCTTGAAACGCCGAATTATTTTTGTATACCCGCGCTGTAAGGCTTAACGTTTCCACAGGCAAGTCAAATACCTCACAATATAACAATATCGTCCGCTTGGATATGAAAGGGTGTATCTGCCACTTGGCAAAGTGGAAGATACACCCTTTCCTATCCAAGGGGACGATATAATGCAAGGACATGCCGTTATAGTGTTACGACGAAGCATTATAATGCCAGCACTTGACATTATAATATCAAGACATGACATTACGATCTTAGAAATAAGAATAAAAAATGTGATATTATATTATATTAAAAAATGTGATATTATTATTTTATAATTTCGGACGTTATTATGCATAAGAAAACCTAATACAGTAATTTTTATATAGTCATGTTATTCAAATACTTATGCATAACATTTTAGAAATACAAAAATCAGCAGACAACGGTCATACTTTTGTGGCAAAACGGTAAGTTCACTCTCGAAACTGCGGTTATTAACGGAAAATAAAACAATGATAATTATTTAAACAATACATATTCTATTTTGGGATGTTGACTGTAACCATCAGCAGAATAAGGGTTAATTACTTGCTGATAACGCGTGCCGCGATTTAAGACCCTTTACAGTCTGCGTGCTGCAATAAGCCTATCGTAACCTACGACTATATTATATATTTTATACAACACAACATTCTACTTTGTAGTTGATTTTGCAACTGACCTTAATCGGATTTAATGTAATTCTTAATGCATGTAGAATTTTAAAACAAATAATTGACATGGAATACATGTCCTGTTGTCATGGTTATCGGGACGCAGAGGGTTAACGATCCGGTGTGTCTGCGTTCACGGCCCGCGCGTCCAGCATAGACGTACCTGTGTCACACATAAATGTTGAACAAACATATTGTAAACAGCACAGACAGTTAGACAATAGTAGTATTCTTGTTCAAACACTTCTTTGAAATTCTTTCTACAATTTTTACTAACATGATTAGTGAGTCACTAAATAACTTTAATTGACCCCTACGCTCAAATTTATCATTCATAAAAATAACATCTCAACTGCTACTCGCAGTGCTAACAGCATTAAGCCAGCATCGGTTTAACCTCTTAATGAGTGGAGAATGAAAAGCCATGGTCACACAAATGTGAAATATAATTTATATGTTTTTATTAACTCTGTATATCATTATTTTTATACTGTAAAACTCTACCCTGTGATCATGTCTGTTCGTTTCATTTATCATATTATGCCTCCTTATAAATAATACCGTCCGAAATCACCGTCCGAAATTGCCGATATTAGTACAGAAATTGTCATATAAAAGAGTACTATGCTAGGGTTTTGTAAGCATCACACCGTCCGAAATCACCGTCCGAAATCACCGTCCGAAATTACCATCCGAAATTAGCGATATTAGTACCAAAATAGTGATATAAAAGACTACTAAGTGGGGCGTCCGAATTCACCGCACACCGTCTGAAATCACCGTCCGAACTCACTGCGGCGTCCGAATTCACCGCACACTGTCCGAAATCACCGTCCGATTCCACCGCACACCGTCCGAAATCACCGACTGGCGTCCAAAATCACCAGTCCAAAATAGTCTAGGTCCGAAATCATCAGACACCTCATTACCCTGGTGAGTTAATATCAATAATTTTAGATCTGCATAGATGAGGGTCATCTTTTAATTCAGTAATTGCAGTAACTGGTGAATTAATTATTACCGACATTGGTATAATTATGTAACACTGCTAAACTAATACGCCCCAGGAGTTAACCGAAGACGACATCGAAAATTAATTATAGTAGTATATAGGCCTAAGTTCGAGATCTCCAGAGGGCCCTTATTCTCGTACAAGTTGCGATATATCGTAGGCTTCTGATAGGTCGAGATGGCCATCTCGACCAATCAGAAGCCTACGATATATCGTAACTTGTTCGAGAATACGGGGCCAGAATCTCCTCACTAGTAGAGTTGATTTTCTCCACATGATCACCTTTTCCTGACCTGACATAGGAAAGTTAGTAGATTACCACATATCACGACAGCTTTCGCGCATTTGGATATTTTATTATGTTACTAGATATTACCCTGGCAATCACAATATGCTTGGTTTCTCTAGAGCCGTGTGGCCTACGTGTCCGTCATCACGTCCCGGCCTTGTATCGTGTTTGCTGGACCTGTTGAGTTGTGACTCCGGGCCAGCTTTAAACCAACACTGGTGCAACGTCTTGTGTTCACCGGCAGCGCTTCCAGCACGTTAATTAAAATTCAAATGCCCATTGGCCACCCTCTGGGTCAAGGCCCATGCTGGTCAAGGCCCATGCTTGTGCAAAATATGAAGTTGATACATTTATGATAAGATGGTCTGCATAACCTGCGACGCTGGGACAGCAATAAACCAACATTGGTTCAATCTAAAAGCTCTTCAATAAGGTTAATTAAAATATAAAATAATGCCCATTGACGACCTTCTGAGTTAGGTAATATTTTGTTCATTGCAACACAGAATATTCGAAGAAAACAACGGTGTGATTTCAAATAGTGGAAAACAATTTCAAAATTCAAAAATATATATTTTAGTACATGTATTTTTATGAATGAATGAATGAATGAAATCTTATATAGCGCATGTATCCAGCCGGAGGCTGTTCAGAGCGTTGAACATCGAGAGTAACTTAGCAAGGCCTGTTATCATTCAAATTCCACCTCAGTCTCCTGGGAGATATACAGCTGAGCTGCCATGGAGGCGCATCAAGCTATTTTCATTCCAAGCAAATTCAAAATACATGTATTTTTATCTGTGAGTATATAATAGCTAGGTCATAGCGATATCAGTACTCTTTTTGTTTATCTGCTTTTTCCAGGTGATTTTTGGTCCCGTATGCTATGGGTCACAAGGCATTTATTCGACAAAAGTAATTGCAAACACAAATTGATAATACAATGAGGATGCTTAATGTTTCGCTTTGATATAATTTATCACACTGTGATGAGGAAATTGTGGGAACAATAAGCCCATAAAGCGCAGAAATATTTTAATATCAACCAAGAGACGTAAGGTTTTTTTCAATATTAAATCATCATACATGTCTTAGTTAACTCTCTCTGTTTCATTTGAATGCCTATGGGTCTACGGTCATTATAAATAGTTTACTCTTTCAGTGCGGAGACTGATTTTAGACGTCAGAATCTGACCTCTACAGACATCATATTCTGACGTGTAAAGTCTATCAGCGCGCTGTAAGGGTTAACAACTCAGCACGGCTATAGTCGTTTTTAACCCTTAACCCTTTAAGGCCTCATGATGCATTAAAGCATCATTTTACATCCCTGAAAACAGACTTAATTGTCCTACAACAAAGAGTTTTAGAACGAAAATTTCCATGAATCTGGCTTACCAATAGATAACAATTTTCTAAAAAAATTAAACCACATCAAATTATCTTTATCCACTACAAGTCGAGAATTGCGGCAGCAATTCGCGGCTTGTAGTTGATGAAGATGACAATGGTAAAGTCAGGCTTGAAAGAGTTAAAGCGCTGAATTTTGTTATGTAAACCATGGAGACCAAAGGGTTTTTTCATTTTGAAATCATCATAAATATCTTATTCAGCTCTTTGCGATTCATTTGAATACCTATGTTATGGGTCTACGGCCATTACAGCTATTTTAATTCTTACAGTGCGGGGATAGACTTTAGCTTATTAGAAGGTTAAATCACAGGGTCCGTATTCTCGTACAAGTTACGATATATCGCAGCCTTCTGATTGGTCGAGATGGCCATCTCGACCAATTAACTAAATTAAATGTGTGAGTAAAATCGAGATTTGCCAATGTTTGATCCCAAACTAAACACATATATGAGTAATTTTCTCGCACTGGGAACTTGCGGGTCGCGGTAAATGAAATGAAATGAATGGGGTTTAGGTCACCTTTGTGCACATATAGGTTAAGCTGGTCCAGGAGAACCTCCTGAGGTGGTGAGATGACACTGCCCTCCAGATACAGATTCGTAGGCTCCCCACAATATTGAGTGAGCGGTGAAAAAACATTTTTTTCTTTGAAATTTGAATGCCACAGCGGGGGACGAATTGAAATTCTTAGCAGCAAATGATCAGTACTTAAAGTACTTAAAGGTCTATATCAGTATAATATTATGTATATTTACACGTTGGTATTTTAAGCGCATGCCACGTTTTTGTTTCTATGTTTCATTAGCATATATTCACATACCACAGCAGAATGGATTTGCATGCACTGCTAAATCAAAACATCTATGTCTTTAATTATATATATATATCAAACGAACTTTATTCTTGTACTATAATGCAATACGCTTGATATAATGCTTGCATCACGTTTTAAAAATGAGAAATGTATCTTTACAATTGAAAATGCGTATTCATTACTTTTAAATATAGAAAAACTCAGCACAAAACGTGTACAATATTGGTTGCACTTCATCCAGGTTCGTTATAATAATATCATGCCATATATACGTGCGGGCTCATTCATAGTAACTGTTATTACCATTATTACGGCACCATACCTTTTACTTGCTACTTGCTTGCTATATACATGATATAATAGGACATTAATGAGAAACATCATTTATAATGAAAACAGTTACCAGGATTAATGTTGTCGTTAGTACGCATGTGTGTCTGGCTGTGGGCCCACGCACCTGCATGGAATAATAGATATAAAAGGGAACAACATGCGTACAAGTACTATTATATTAAATTATCGGAAAGCACCGATGAATTTCCCATTGAAGTCTGAATATTAATATGTATGTTATTTTTTAAGGTGAATTGAGGGTGGGCTATAGGCAATTTTTCAAATAAATCGTGCCGCCTAAAGCTATGGATATAATGTTGCCACTATGGAGGTTTTGCTAGTTGCCTTGTCACATTCGTTTTATTTGGCAAAGTACTGTGTAAATCGCGAAAATTTGAACACGCGAAAATTACCAGATCTATATAGTATGTGAGCTGATCGAGCCGTGCTGCGAGGAATGACAGTGACATGCAGACCGATTTTAAATCAGTTTATTCGACCCGAAATAAGTGAAACCTAGCTGAGGTCATGGTGACATGAATACATGTTGAGAATTTCGAAAAACAAAAAGTTACAACATTCAAAATTTACATTTTTGTTTGGCAATTACACTTTTCACTATTCTGGACATTTTTAATGTAGGCCTATCACATGTGTTCTTTGGAAAGGTGTTAGCTATGCTTCCTAGTGATTAGGCCCTACGCGTTATCGAAATACCAGTTACTTATATATCATATATATCATATTAGTCGCATGCTCATATCATAAAGTTAATCTTTATTAACTCTATGCTCATATAAAGTATTTTGGTCTGCTATTTTAAAACTCATGTTTATGTATCTTAGCTTTGTCATACCAAACATTGTATACTCACAAGCCGCGATATTTGCACATTGGTTTTTGGCTCTGAGGCATATCTGTCTTGCACTGGAACACAACATCACTTTATCTGAATGTGCTTCACAAAATGCTGACTGACACACATAGATCTGTATAAACAGCTACAGCAATCCTACCACGATGGCTCGTGCAGCCTCCAATATCAACAGTCACTTGTCGTCACTTACACATTTTGGACGATGGACTCTTCTGCAATAGCATAAATACACACGTAAGTGGTTTAAGTGAACAGTAGCCTACATGTCATGAATGGTTTCATTGTTGGTTACGGCTATGGCAGGCTGCTGCCGTAACAGACCCGTACGAAGATTAAAATAATAATACAGACATATATACATGTACCTACATTGCATGCGGGGAAACGATGTCTTAATAAGGCAAAACACAATGATAAACTCTATTTATGCAACAATGACTTATTCTCTAAATTTTCAAAATTCACAATGTAATTTAGCCTATTTATTATAAGAGAACTGATCCCACATTTTATAAGGTCAAAGACTAACACTGACTGTGCTCACCTATTGCAAAATATCGCGTGGCATATCGCGAGTCTAAATTAACTCTTTAAGTGCTAAGCACGACTATAGCCGTTTTTAATCCGTTTTTTAGCCGTTATATGGAACGAGGTGTGTGTTCAAACATCAAGATTTGCAAATGTTTGATCTCAAATTAAACAAATACGAGTAATTTTCACCCACTTGAAGTTCTGCAGTTTCGCGGTAGCGAGGCACAATTTCAAGTAGGGCTTTTTTATCCCCCGCCCGTAGGGGAAGGGGGATTTTAGTCTCGCCAGGATTCCGTCCGGCGTCTGGCTTTTTTGTGGGCGCAAAAACTCAAAAAACTAGTAGTCAATTTCAAATTCACATTCATAGCAACGTGAGGATGTGCAAGTTTTTTTTAAAGATGCAACCAAAAATCAAAATGGCCGCCAGAGGGCAATTTAATAATTTGTGTGGGCGCAAAAACTTAAAATAGGAAATTATTCAAATTCACATTCCCCTAGATATGGAGATGTGCAGGTGATTTTTTCAAGGTTTTATTCAAATTCAAAATGGCCGCCTCGGATCAACTTCTTATTTTTTCTAGGCGCAAAAATTAAAAAACTTAAAGTCAGAAATTATTCAAATTTTACAATCACATTCCCCACGATATGGAGATGTGCAGGTGATTTTAAAAAGGTTTTACTGAAATTCAAAATGGCCGCAACAGATCAACTTCATAATTTTTGTGGACGCAAAACTAAATAACTTAAGTCAGAAATTATTGAAATTTTATAATCAAATTTCCCACACTGTGGATTGCATTCACGTATAATACCTAGCTTAGATGTGATTTTGAATGGATAATCTAATTCTGTTGGGTTCAAATGATTACACATGCTCATGGTGAAAAGATCAGGCGACACGAAGGCATTAAAGGGCAACGGAGAGGCATTAGAGAGCGACGAAAAACTTTAAATGTTGATGAGGAGGCGTTAAAGGGTAATGGGAAGGTGTTGTAGGATAATGAGAATGCACTAACGGGCAATGGGAATGCATATTAAAGGGCAATGAGGAGGCGTCAAAAAGCGACAGAGAGCGTTAAAGAGAGACTGGGTGTATTATAAGGTGTCAGAGGGACATTAAGGGGCTATAAAGAGGCGTTGAAAGGCCAGGAAGCAATAAATGACAATGGGAATGCGTGTGATTTCAAAGATTTACTGAAATTCAGGATGGCCACCATGGATGAACATCACAACTTGTTGTGGGCGCAAAAACTCAAAAAATAAATTCAGAAATAATTGAAATTTTACAATCACATTACCCACCATATGGGAATATGCAGGTGATTTTACTGAAATCAAGTCAATTTTTTAAATATTTGTGGCCGCAAAAATGCTAACTAAATTTATGCGGGGATGATATAGGACTTCAGGCTTCTTGTGTTTAATTTAGCACTTTAAGGATCAAACCTTATAGTTTTGTCTAGTTCTTTAAACCTAATTTTCTGTGCAGGTTTTGTTAGAGTTTTCATCCAATCAACATGGAATTTGGACACCATATTCCCAGAGTAGCCAGGTATTCTGCTATGACTTTTCTAAGTCATTCAGAATGTTTTTCCGGATTTATCCAGGATTTTCTGGATCACTATGCTGCTCATTCGAATGTAAATGGAGATACTGCCTTTTGGCTTGCACGGCAATAGGCCTATCATAGGGTCTAATGTTGGTTCAATGATGTACATGTCGGGTGATTCTCTATTCATTGCTTGAATGAAAACAAGAGGGTGAACGTTGAATCATTGTTGTTTTATTGTTGGGCTAGCGTAGGGATAGTGATACAACATTAAGTCAACAGAGAGACAAGTCAATGTGTGTACTGGGCACTCTGGATTTGATTCCATTTGACAGGAGCGATCCAGGCAACGGTTAGGCCTATAGGATTTGTAATGCTGTCTCCATAATGTTCTATAACATCAGAAATAGATAAAGAGAGATAACATCTATGTGTACATAGCTGATCATTATAAGATATATATTATAACCAGTCAGGCATCAGCTCAACTCATGACATCAGAAATAAGATGGGTGGGTAGACTTGGGGATATATTATATAATCAATTCATTTAGCCATTATACAGCTGTGGTCCAACCCTTTGTGTCCACCATGGAGATTTGTATATTTCACTCTCACAATAAAATTTAAAAACATTGCCACCCAAAAACAAATGCTAAATGCTATAAATGATGGAGATCTTCCGCAATAAATTGGATTATTGTTAGACCAGTTTCACAGACGATGTTGTTTGGCTGTGGCAATTGTCGGAGGCAAAATTACCAACTGGAAGGATGAAGAAATGTGTTTGTGACAGTTTTTTTACAAAAAATGTAACGGCTCGTCGAATGACGCACAATTAGATGCAGAATATAACTTCAAAATACAATTTCACCTGCTCGTTGAATCTCCTCATGTGTGCTGTCTTTGAGTTTAAAAATAGGTTCAGCATCAATCAATCAATCAATCAATAAAACTTCTATAGCGCCTATATCCTCAGCGGACCGAGCTCAGAGGCGCACAAATCCTTAGCGTGATCTTGTCTAGGTTTGTCAACAGGGAGCCAAACTACTGAGGAGCTAGGGTGGGAAATCCAGAGCATGCCATACTCCTTTTTGTTTTGCCATAGATTGAATGGTTTATGTTGGATATCGTGCTTAACACGGCGCAGTGTTGGCACTCGCTTCTAGTCCGAGCTAGGGCTTATATAAAAACGACCTAACTTTGTTTTTTCATATATACAATGTTTTTTGATGTTTCTTATAGATTTTTTGTGCTGAATTCAAATCCGATGAGTGCCAGCTTGGAAAGTTTGAGCATTTTTGTATATTCAAGGTTAAAGGTCAATTTCAAGGTCAAATATGATTTTTCAACAAATGAAGATAGGAACAAGTGTAATACCTCATTTTCACGTGATGTTGACAGGGCAATCCATTTCTGAAATTATTTTTATTATTCAAGGTCGTCTTCAAGGTCAAAAGGTCAATTCAAGGTCAAGTAAGCGAAAATATCATTTTTAACAAGTAACGCTAGGAACATGTGTAATACCTCACGGGATTTTGACTGGAAAATCCATTATAGTATTATTTTAGAGATTCAAGGTCATCTTCAAGGTTTTATGGTCAATTGCAAGGTCAAAATGTAAAAAACCCATTAATGTTATGAAAGAAAAATAGGAAGAAGTGTAATACGTCTTTTTCGTGGGATGTTGACCTCTTTTTCATGTCATTTTGATTAAAGAAACTATTTCTTGTACTATTTTGATGATTAAAGGTCAATTTCAAGGTCAAGTAAAGGAAAATATGATTTTTAACTAATAAAGCTAGATACATATGTAATACCTCTTTTCCGTGTGATTTTGACTGAAACATCCATTTCTTCTACTATCGTGGTCATTTGAGGTCATCCTCAAGATCAAAGGGTCAATTTCAAGGTCAAATATGATTTTTTGCATTTTTGCATTTTTATATGCCTAACTTTGGAGAACGTATAATACCTAGCTTAGATGTGATTTTGAATGGATAATCTAATTCTGTTGGGTTCAAATGATTACACATGCTCATGGTGAAAAGATCAGGCGACAAGAAGGCATTAAAGGGCAACGGAGAGGCATTAGAGAGCGACGAAAAACTTTTAATGTTGATGAGGAGGCGTTAAAGGGTAATGGAAGGTGTTGTAGGATAATGAGAATGCACTAACGGGCAATGGGAATGCATATTAAAGGGCAATGAGGAGGCGTCAAAAAGCGACAGAGAGCGTTAAAGAGAGACTGGGTGTATTATAAGGTGTCAGAGGGACATTAAGGGGCTATGAAGAGGCGTTAAAAGGCCAGGAAGCAATAAATGACAATGGGAATGCGGTAAAGGGCGATGGAAAAGCATTGAAGGGTGATGGAAACTCACTCCTGTCACAATTTAACGCTTTTTGTCGTCGTCCTTTAAGCGTTTTCGTAGGGCTTTTAGTTTAACGCCTCTATGATGCAATTGAAGGCTTTTTCATTGCCCTTAAACGCCTCTTCTTCGCCCTGAAAGCACTTTTAGTTTAACACCTCTTCGTTGTAATTAAAGGCCTTTCCGTCGCCCTTTAACGACCCTTCTTCGCCCTGAACACATCTCCATTACCCTTTGACACTTTTCCGTCGCTATGTAACCCATTGACTACCACAATAAATTGCTGCTGAACTCTTGCTACGACCAGATTAATTGATAACGTCATAGTTATCTCATGTAATCAATCCCAAATCCCGAATATATCCGGGACTGGTTCCCACAGGCTTAACTCTTTCAAGCCTGAATTTATCATTGTCATCTTCATCCACTACAAGCCACGAATTGCTGTCGCACAGAAAAAATGTATCGTTATTATTAAAAGACTTAAAAATGAAAAACTTTTAATGCGCCTAAATCCTCAGCGTCCCGAGCTCAGAGGCGTTGAAAATCCGAATCAGGCTCGATTATCATTGTCCGTTTGAGGTTCCAATTCGAAGATCCAGCATGCTTGAACACAGAGGATTTAGGATGGAAAGGCTTGGCCGAAATATAAAGTCTTCAATTTTTTCCGAAATGACTGTGCAGATTTAGATTTTTTAATCTCGAGAGGGATACAATTCCAGTGCTGGGGGGCCGCAACCGAAAAAGCCCTTCCACCCATCTTTGAACTCACTCTGGAAACAACCAGTTGATCATCATCTGAGGAGCGGAAATTACGGGTTCTGTTTAAAGGCTTAAGCAGATTATGTAGATATACTGGCTGACATGAATGTATTACTTTATATGTGAGGGTGCATATTTTGTATTTTATTCTGAATTGAACAGGGAACCAGTGTAGGGATTTTAACAAAGGTGTAACACAGCAGAATCGTGGAGAACGGGTCACAACCCTGGCCAAGCAGTTCTGAACACTCTGCACCTTGTTTATTTCGCGATGTGGGATGTTATAGAGGATAGAATTACAAGAGTCTAGCTTGCTCGAAACAAGTGAAGTTGCTATTGTCTTAGTCACTGCCGCTGTTAAACATGGCGCAAGTGACCCAAATCACGTATATGATAGTAGCATGATCGACAGACTTTTGATATATGTTTCTTAAAATGGAAATCATTGTCAAATTCTACCCCTAATTTTCGTGCCGAATCAGTTGGTGTTACATCCTGATCAATTAATTTTGTTGGGAAATATTTCTTAAATTTGTCTCGTTCTGCTTTAGTGCCGATTAGTATAAATTCTGTCTTGTCAGGATTCAATTTGAGTTTGCTAGCTATCATCCAGTCAGAGACGTCTTGCAAGCACTGCTGGACCAGCGACAGTGACATCTCAGGATCTGTTTTGGAAAGAGAAAGATAAATCTGTGTGTCATCAGCGTACAGATGGTGGCAGATGTTATGCCTGCTGATCACACTACTCAGGGGCGTTGTACATAGAGTGAATAAGAGTGGTCCCAGGACAGAGCCCTGGGGGACACCATAATCCGTCTTAAACGGTTCCCCAAGTTTATCCAGAAGTTTAACCCTTTGCACCCGATTTGATAGGTAGGAACGGACCCAATTTAGAGTTGTTCCAGAAATACCATACCAGCCGGACAAGAGCTCAATGATGCTGCTATGGTCCAAGGTGTCAAAGGCTGCGGACAAGTCCAGCAAGACCAATGCTGTGGTCTTGCCACTGTCCATGTTCATACATATGTCGTTGTGAATTTTTAGCAAGTCTGTTTCTGTAAAATGAAGAGGTTTATATGCTGATTGACTGGGGTTTGATAAGTTGTTTTTGTCTAGATAGGACCGGATACGATTTGAAATTATTTTTTCAATTATTTTAGAAATGAAATTTAGGTTCGAAACTGGTCGATAGTTTTCACGTCATCCTTAGACAGTGATGGTTTCTTTAATAAGAGTGTGATGTGTGATACTTTCAAAACGTCTGGGAAAGAGCAGGATTCCAAAGACAAATTGATAATGTTCGTGATGAGAGTTAGCAATATATCTAGACAAGATTTCAATAATTTGGTAGACAATGGGTCAAGATCACAGGACTTGTCCTGGGAAGAAAAGATAAATTTCATAACTTCATCTGCAGTGGCTGTTTCGAATGATGTCATTAGAAAATCTTGTTTACAAAAAAGGTGGGAAAACTGTGGCAAAGTGTGGTGATATCACTTGTGGAAGGCATTGATGTATTAGGAACGAGTTGACCGCCCTCCAAAGTTTTCCAGCTTCATTCTCATTTTCATGAATGTAATTTGCAATGTGTTCTCGCCTAGCTCTCTCCATCATTCTATTGCACAGGTGGGCTTGCTTAACGAAAATGCTCGTTCTAAAAGCCCTAGGTGTAGGAAATAAAGTGTTTCTTCAGATGCAAAATGATGCATTGATGCATCGTAAAGGTCCAAAGGGTTACCACCTCTCCATCAATATTTAACTCCTCCCCATCAAATTTTAACGCCCTACCATCGCATTAAAATTCGATGGGGTAGCACCACTGCTTTTCACGCTAGGGTTCGGGGTTCGGTTCTCGGTCTCGGCGGTTTGAAAAAAAAAAGTTTCTTCCCCATCAACGTGTGAAACTCAGTATTGTGGGGAGCCTCCGTGACCGAGAGGTAGCGTGCTCGGCCTCAGACCGTCAGGGCTTGAATTTCGAATCGTGTGTCTGGAGGACAGTGTCATCTCATTCATCTCGCCATCCTCAGGAGGTTCTCCTGTCCCAGTTTAGCCTATATGTGCACAAAGGTGGCCTAAAGCCCGATTCATTTCATTTCCTACCATCGCAATTTTACACATATGTGGCGCCTCTTCATTGCCCTTCATACCTTCCGTCTTGAGTACCTCTCCGTCGCCACTTAAAGCTTTTCCGTCGCCCTTTAACGCCTCTCCATCGTCATTTACGCCTCTCCGTTTGCCTTGGCGAATTCTCCTCTCCCTTAAATGCATACCATACATCACCCTTTCACTCCTCCCCATCGACTTTAAGGCTTTGGTATCACCATTTAACGCTTCATGATCGCCTTGTAGTGCCTCCTCATCACATTTATCGACTTCCCATTGTCATTTAACGCCTCTCTATCGCCTTTTAATGCATCTCCATAGACCTTTAGCTATTTTTATTCGCCTTTTAACGCCTTTCCATTGGCTTTTGACATTTCTCCGTCGCCATTTAATGCTTTATCGTCACCCTTTAGTGACTCCCTGTTGTTTTTACCGCCTTCTCCTCGCCCTTAAACACCTATCTATTTAAAGCCTCACCATCGCCCGTTAACTTTATTTAGCATTTTTTTTGTCACCTTCTAACGCCACCTTTTAGCAAATCCCGTCACACACTAACGCTTCTTCTTCACCCCTTAGGGCCTTTTTGTTGCCCTTTAACGCCTCCTTATTGCCCTTCAATGTCTCCTCATATTGCCATTTAAACCATTCCGTGGCCATTTAGGACCACTGGGTCACCTTTTAATGTCTTGTCGCCGCCTTTTAACGCCTCCCATTGTCCTCTGATGCCTCCATGTCGCCTTTTAACACCTCTCCATCGCTCTGTATCGCTTTCCTGCCGCTCTTTAACGCCTCTCCACCAACCTTTAATAACTTCTCGTCGCCTGATCATTTTCTTTGATGTTTAATCAATAAAACCCTACTTAAATTAGATTATCCAGTATCTGGACCTTGAAATTGAACTTTTGACCTTGAAGATGACCTGGAATAATCAAAGGAGTTTCCGAAATGGATTGCCCAGTCAAAATTACATGGAAATGAGCTATATGTCACAAAACAAGGTTAGGTCATCTCTAGCTCAGACTATTCTTACTGATCAACCCGTCACGTTTTCATGCGGACTGGAGGACCTTGAGCCAACGTTGAAACAGCGCTGGTTCTTCGTCCGCTGGTGGTGCGATTTAATAGGCTGAAGTTGTTATTGTTGTTATGAATGTCGCACTGCACTGAATGAATGTTAAAGAATCATGCAACTGCAAAATGCTCATGCCTGGGACGGTCAAGTGTAGGCCAGCAGTAGCCTATTGAGTACAGATTGACGGCATTAATATAGCCACTGAACTGATTACAAGATACTACTTAAACGAGACATTGCTCCAATGCTGTTTTAATGTTAGGCCAACGTCTGCGACGCTGGCCCAACATTGAACCAACATTAGATAAATGTACAATGTTCAAGAGAAAGTCCTCCTGCCCAACAAACACAAGACATTCGTATAACATTTATACACGTCGGCCCAACGTTTTCGACGTTGGTCCAACATTGCATAAAGTCATACAAATGTTTTGTGTTTACTGGGTGTCAATACAAGCTTGGGGTCAGGCCGTTTCCACATACCCGCAGTAATACAGTCAGTTTGTTTGCAAGCCAGCGACCAAGTAGGGGCAAGGGTGAGTATGATACACGCGATACGACGTTACATAGAGATATCATAGTGCTAGTGGAGTTACAGGAAGCGTAATTTCGACTTTTTTCTGTATTTACAAGAACAGTGCTATAATAATGAGTTGTCTTGTCTGCGACAAGGACGGCGTATAATCCGTCAGTCAAGCATTGTACATTGAAAGCCGTTTCAAGGATCTCGAGATCTCTTACGAGTAGGCGGACTTCTACATTTGGCATTGTTAGATTACAATGAAAAGCATCCTATCATTTTGCCGCAATCAAGAGTGGTTGCATTGTTCATCCGTCATGAACATATACGACTTAAGCATGCAGGGTTAGCAACTCTGATCACAGCCTTGCGAACTAGATATTGGATTGTTGGTGTGCGCCGATTGCTCATAAAATACGTAGAAGTTGCGTCAGTTGCTTAAGACAGGATACGGCGGTTAAGGCCCCTCCTCCACCTCCTTTGCCGACAGATATTACCCATTCTAGTGCTCCGTTTTCGGTTTCTGGTCTACATCACGCTGGTCCATTGTATTGTACAGTTTTTTGAGACTTAGGACATTAAAAGAAATACATTTTATTGTTTACGTGCGCTGTGGTACTAGCCGTACATCTGGAATTAGTCGATTCCTTGAATTTTGATGATACTGCATTGGCTATTCGACGATTTGCGGTCCGTCGTGGTATTCTAAGTGTCTTCTATTCGGATAATGCACGCACCTTCTGTTCCGTCCATAATAAGATCACTTCCCTGTTTGGGCGTCCTGGACCGTCTTGGAAAGGAGGCAGTCCCTGGTGGGGGGGGGGGGGCGTTGGTGGGAGCGATTAGTATGATGGTTAAAATGGCGTTACGTAAGTCTTTGGGAACACGCGTGTTGACCCGTGTTCAATAGCAAACCATGCTATGTGAAGTCGAGTTTGTGGGACTTCTCGTCCATTGACTTTTCTGGGGGATAAATCGGATTATCCATATGTCATTACTCCTGCTCACTTCTTGATACCACAATCTGAGATTCCTAGACCTATCACAGATCAAGAATCCTTACAGAAGAGGCTTCTTGTTGAAAAATGAATTAATGGACTATTTTTGGGAGCAATGCTTGGATATGACGGGGAGGGGATTCAGCGAAAACAAGGCGTTCACCCAATTATGGTTTAATGTTGGTCCAACGTCTGCAATGCTGGCCCAACATTAAACCAACATGGGTTCAATATCTAATGATTGCTGGTGGGGCCTTCTTTACACACCTTACAATATACAGCAACATTTCAATTACCTAAAATATACAAAATCATAATGGATTATTTTCATCCAAATGAAGCTATGTCTCGCTACAGTGATCAGCGCCTTCCTGTGGATAAAAATTACTAAGATCACTGGAATTATTTCTCAATCTTACAGATTCAAATACATGATAAATTTCTAATGTGATTTACTTTTCCTAATACATATTACCGCCACCTTCAAATTGTATTGATGACATTCTATACAGGTGAAATCTAAATTTACCTTTAACTGAGTAAAACAATATAATCAATCATCACAAGCTAACGATGGAAACTCATATTTTTAATTTCTGTATTGCAATATTGTATACAGAGTATGCAGTAGTGGTAATGTGGGGGTGGGGGTTGTCCATGGGGGCCTGACGTCGACCATACCCCCTAGAATTTCTAGATGCCATATTAACATAGAATCCACTTCTGCTTACGCCACTGCTATTTAGATCTAAATAAATCAGTTTTTGTAAACCAGACTGAAAAATATAAAATAAGCATTTCAGCGCGGACAACGATTTTTTCAAAAGGTTTTAAGCCAATTTATGACTTGAAATTTATTTAAGGGTTAGAGGAGCTGGTAATATTGGCCCTCAATGAGTAGAGGAGCTGGTAATATCGGTCCTCAAGGGTTAGATAAGCTGGATATATCGGCCCTCATGGATTAGAGGAGCTGATATTGCCACCAAGGGTTAGAGGTGCTGGTAATATCGGCCCTCATGGGTTAGATGCGCTGATAATATCGGCCCTCAAAGATAGAGAAGCTGGTAATATCGGCTCTCAAGGGTTAGAGGAGCTGGTAATATTGGCCCTCAAGGGTTAGAGGAGCTGATAATATCGGCCCTCAAGGATGAGAAGAGCTGGTAATATCGGTCCGTAAGGGTAAGGAGACATGGTAATATCGGCCCTTTGTGGGCTAGAGGAGGTGGTAATATCGGTCTCGGGGGTGAGCGGGGCTGATAATTCGGCCCTCAAGAGCTAGAGGAGCTGGTGATATCGGTCCTCAAGTTTCTCAATACATGGGCAGTACATTTTATATAGCTCTGTCAATTCAAATACAGGGGCTACATCTGACTCCGAGTCTCTGATCCCCTCTATATTGGACACCAACTGTGACAAAGCTATTGATTCAGCATATGCCTATCTATTGTTATAGTCATTCTGTGTTCCCTTGGCATCATTCACATATGTATGTCTTTGTTCTAAGCACGGTTCTCATTGTAGAGGGCAGCGAGACAGGGAGCATGGTACACTGCATCCAGAACATGCATATCAGACTGTGCACGTTTTGCTAGGAGAGATGAATGTCTTAGAAATTTGGCGCAGCTCTGCATGTACGTGCGCAGTCAATACATTTGTGCTTGCCCTGCGATTTTTTTTTTGTGTTTTATCGAGGTTAGACCATTTGGTATGTGATAAATTGTCAAACTGACAGCTCTCTTCTAGTACCGTGAAACAAGAATTCTATTACATGCCAAAAGGTCTAACTTACAAAATACACAACGAAATTCCACCAAATTTCAGGGATGTTAGGGCAAGATGAAAAATGATCCGAGGAAAATTTTGTTAAAACATTTTGAAGAGCGACCCAGCAAATTAAAAAAGGCAACTCCCAGGATCTGGTGAAACAGACTGTAGTTAGTATTTTTTTGGTCTCTAGACTATAACATGTAGGGGGCATAGGCCTGCCATTACTGACTTTAATCGTAAAACATCCCCCCAACGGACTCGTGACGCGATAGGTGACGTGATAGCTATTATATAATACTTTGTGACTTTTATTCAGAAAATTATAACATTTCTAATATTCCAGTGGCGACCATTTTCTAAAAAATGATGGCCATTTTGGATTTCCTCAAACCGCGGGGTTTCACACCGACATTTTTGGGCTTGAGACAAGAAATGCTTTTAGTATGTTTGAACTTTGCTCTGTGCCAAATTTGGCACTTGTATCCACCTGGGGAACACATACCACCTTTTGATAAGACTTAGGCCTACCCACTGCACTAAACCATGCTAATGATTAAAAGTCACGCGCTACGGATTTGGGAACACATGCCTAACACAGGCGCACCTGGAGCACCATCTAATTAATGCCCATAAAGGCTTATATAATTGATTTGATTACTATATGTTAAAACGAAAAACCAGTACATAAATTAATTAAGCAGCTCAGCCAGATATATGGAAATATTAAATGCAGTATATGTTATATAAAAGCTTAGCGAAAAATTGTACTGAGCATAAATACCATATTATATCTAAACATTTATTTTTTTTGTACTCAAAATGTCGATTGGCCCAATTGGTATTTTTAATGTTCAATAAACTAAGGCGTCTCAACATACATGAATGATATATTTCTATATATTGTTATTTTGTAAAAAAAAAATCAAGCCTATATTCAATATCAGTTTTATTATCAAATTCGCTGGGTTAACTTTGTGAAAAAAATGTTCTTGAAATATATTTGATCAAATACATCAAAAAATAAATACAAATATGCAAAATTCAAATACAAATAAGCCTACGCAATACAAATACATAGGCCTATTTGACCCCATCCCTGGTTGTAAAGGATATTTTTCTGAACATATTCTGAAATTTTCAGCTGATTATGATTTTTTCCCATGTTTCACTCATATAGAGCCTAATACCTGCAAATTTTGTGACTGAGCTGTCTGACAGCGTGCACTGCTCCATTACCATGTCTGAGGCGAGGAACATCAGTCAATACCGACCCAAAGACAGAAACCCGGTCTATAGGTTTATAGGCTTAGCTCTGAATACGGATTGGACAGTGTTCAGAGGAGAGGTTTAAATTAAAACTAGGGATTAAACGAATACTCTCTGTATTCTGGGTGGGTGGGGTTGATCTCCCGTAGGCCTACTCAGGATAATCAAATTGGTCATTGGTGGGGTGAGTCTATCAGTGCCTATGGGCTAATATGGCGCCAATAATACCGGCCAATATTTTACTCAAAAGTGTTCATATTTTAACATCCCCCCACACCCCCAGACATCCCTCGCACTCTCCCCCAGCATGACCAGGTATGAATCTTCAACCATCAATTAAGGTGTATATATATATATATGAAGCATGCACGCTTTGCATGGGTCCAGCCTTAGTCGGAAAGGATGTACACTGGGTCGCGGCCCTGCCACGTGGTCATGGGTCTAGTATTTTCTGGAGACCCACCAATTACACATATTTGAAATAAACCCTATTAAAACAAGAGGACTAAAGTCCTATATCATCCCCCGCCATAAATTAGGTTAGAGTTATTGCGGTCACAAATATTTAGAAAGTCGACTTGTGGTGGGCATTTTAAATTTAAGCAAAATCACCTGCACATTATTTCTGACTACATTTTTTTGCGTTTTTGCGCCAACAAAAAAATATGAAGTTTAAGCATGGTGGCCATTTTGAATTTCCGTACAACTTCGAAAAAAAATCACATGCACATCTCCATATCGTGGGGAATGTGATTGTAACATTTGAATAATTTACGACTAAGTTTTTGCAACCTCAAAAAAATTGAAATTGATCCGTGGCGGCCATTTTGAATTTCAGCAAAACCTTTAAAAATCACCTGCACATCTCCATATTGTGGGGAATGTGATTGTAAAATTTTAATAATTTCCGCCGTTAATTAGGTTTTTAAGTTTTTGCGCCCACAAAAAAAAATTTGGAGTTGACTTCTGGTGGCCATTTTGAAATTTGGTAGCATCTATAAAGAATCAATTGCACATCCACAATGACAATGACAATGACAATGAAGTTTATTCATG